>BCLK01000257.1:0-526535 GCA_001748405.1 Paraphoma sp. B47-9
GACGGTGAGAAGTGGTATGCGGTATCCAAGGCGAGCATCCAGCACTCTGGTGAGTCCTTCAGGCTATCATCTATGCGCCTCTTGACCTGAGGACTCCAAGAAGAAGGGCCTGCGGCATCTTCACAGAACAGCGAGATCGCACCCACATCATGTCCGCCAGGCGTCTTGGTAACAGCATATAGATCGTCGACGCCTTTGGTCGCGTATTGGGCTTGCACTGGATCCTTCGTGATGCCAACGTAGTGATCGAACTTGACGCAATGTTCTCGGTCGTCCCACCATCCTCGATCTTGAGGGCGCGGCGGCACATCGCTCATGAGATAGATCGTCTGATCGCCGCATCCGAAACCCAGGTCAATCAACGTTCGCTGGACATGCTTATCCTTCAAATCTGCAGCCTTGATCTCATCTGCGATCCCAGCCTCAGCCAGGACAGCCTTGAGAAGATCCCTACAGGCCTCCGCCATGGTCTTTTGCTTCTTCCCGTCACCCCAATGGCCCATATTCATCCACGTTGGAGTCGGCACCTGCAGGTGCAATCGTCCATGTTCCAGTCCGTACATTGAGTCCTGCTTCCCATCTCTTGCTCTCCACCACTTCGACACGCTCCATTTCCCTAAAGCGTACAACAGTGCTCCGAAGCCTAAGTTGACAACCTCCGGCACAATTGACGACTCCCCGACACTCTTAACGCCAGTGAGTCCGATCTCAGTGATGTAGTGCCGCACAGCTATAGCGACACCGATTGTGCACAAAGCGTCGAATGCGTTTGCAAGTAATCGGAGTAGCATAGCGTCATTGTAGTCGTGGGAAAGCCGTAATTTGCGATTCCAACATTGGCTCCGAACGCTGATCGCGGCTAACCACATCTGGACATTTTGACAACACGAAGGAAATGGGGACGCAAAGTGAAGACATCGGCAACTTAGATATTCCCAAGCATAGAATCTCATTCAGCACAACAACTTTGTATCATTCATCTCTTGAGCTGTGTTGTCGATCAATCATCGCATCGTTACCCGGGACAATTAGTGTGAACGGATTCAGTATTGAACTACTACCATTTGGGTATCTTCGCTGTTTATAACTCGATTCGATTTCTCCTCTTCTGCAGCCATGGTACCTCGACATCAAGATCACGAGCAACTCGCATGGCGGAAACAACACAGCCTTCGAGAAGCACCATCCCATCCCAGCACCAGCCTCCGGCTAGCCACACATTTCCCTCTCCATTCTTCCACTGTGGCACAGACTTGTCGTCCGCATAAGACTGCTCACCCTCTGTGAAGATAGCATTAACTATTCGCTGGCTCTCGGGACTGCGCAAGACGCGAGTAAACCTGGCCGAGTGTATGACAAGAGCTGGGTCCAGAGGACTGTATGGACATGTTGTTACGATCGCGCCGCAAGACTGAACGTGATGGGACTCGGTCTTTGTCTCGGAATCTGCTGATGTTCGAAGATAGATGTGCTGCGCGCTATGGACCTTCAGCGCTTGGCGAACCGGCGTCGTTTCCTTGAGCACACTTCGATCCGTGTGCACAACGCTCTCCACTATCGCAGTAGGCATGCGCGCCATGTGGTATTCTAAAGGTTTGAAGACGTGGCCAACAACGTCTGGAGCGACCGCAAGAATTACGATGTCGAAGCGTTCCATGCACATACCGCTGCCTGCCTGCTCCCACCAGACATTCACACCCTCTTCTTGAGGCTCCACCAGTTTGACCGCGGCGTTGAGCTCATAGTCGATGTCTTTGATCAATAGATCTTGCACACTCTTGACACCTTCGGAGACCGTGAAGTGCGGCGCACGGTGGGTCCTCCGCTTGTACTCTATCAAATCGCTCGCGGGAAAATTCATGAGCTTTTCGTGCGGGCATGTCGTTACGCCCGAGATGAGTGGTAGGAGGTAATACGTCACAAAGCGCCGCGGAGTCCATGTCCGTCCGAGGAACTGCCTTAATGTCTCGCCGGCGTGCGGTGCGATGAAGAAGCAGCACAGGGAGAACCAGCCATAGCACACTATGAGGTACAGCACCTCCACCAAGTATTGTATAGTGCCGACGGTGCTCGGCCGTGGCGCGAGCTGGTGCAGGTTTGAAGCATGCACGAAGTACGACGTCTCCTTGGTCGCGGGAGCTTTCGGCGCCTCGGCGAACTCGAAAAGGAACGGCTGGGAATGGTACGGGACTTTTAGATGGTCGTATAGAGCTTTGAGGTTGTTGTAGAAGCCGCCGGCAAACGCGCGCATAGGCAGGTCTACGCGGTCTTCGGTCTTGAGCTCGGGGTTTGCTATAGATATGGAGGCGGCGTCGAGGGAAAGGGAGGTGCCCTATGCTGTCAGCGTCTCTACAATAGCTATCTAGACAGGCAAGCTCACCGATTCGAAGACCCTGACAGCAAACCGGTGCCGGCGGTCATTGTGCAGGAGGTGTGCAGTTGCTAGGCCGGCTAGGCCGGACCCTACAATCGCGACGCGTTTCTGCGGTTCCATGTTGTGGGGTTTGTGAAAAGCTACCGTAAAGCTGCAATTGTGGTTTTCTTGGTTGACATGACGTTGCGTGTTGTCGAATTTCCCCGCGGCACGAAACGTCGCAAACTCTCGAGAAGCAGCTTGTCAAGGGAGAGATCCAATGAGAAAGCGGCCGCGCCCGCAGCTACAACACGTGAAAAGCATGGATATTGGCAAAAGCTAACCGCAACAGTGGGACCTGATTGAAATAGAGGCCGAGGCTTGTAAACGACGATGTCTTGATGTCATTTCAGGGTAATCGCAGGGATCTGGTTGGCTGGCAAGCGAGACGCGTTCCCGATTGATCATAGCCTTGCATACAGCAACCGGAACATCATGCGACGACCTGCTCAACGCTGTGTACTGCAAAAGACGAATTGTATTGCTGAAGAAGCAGGACTGGACTCAATCTTTCTGCAAATACCGATCCTAACACCATGGCTGGTTCAGAGAAGAGACCAGCAATGCGTATTGCCGTAATTGGCGCAGGGTAAGTGGCGACTATGCAGCAATTGCTTGGACGGAGCTAATACTGGATATGTGTAGGCCCGGCGGATTGACTACACTGAAAACACTCCTAGAAGCGTCGACACCCGAGCATCCCATCGAAGCAGTACTGTTCGAAGCGTAAGTAAATTGGAAGGGTTCCAGAGTTGGCCGACGCTCAATTCCTACAGCGAAGATAACATTGGAGGCACCTTCCACTACCGCGCATACGAGAATGCAGAACTTGTCTCATCCAAGCAGCTGACGGCTTTTTCGGACCATCGGTTCCCTTTGGATACCCCGGATCACATATCACTGCCGCAATATGTCGACTACCTGCATTCCTACGTTGACAAGTTTGGTCTGGGACCACTGATCAAATTAGGATGTCGTGTTAAGAGTATCGCGCCTCTTGCCAAATCTGCGGATCAGAGATGGAAGCATCGAGTCACGTACACCGACAAACATCAAGACGATAAGGAGCGGACTTTTGATTGCTCACATGTTGCGATCTGCACCGGGTTGCACGTGGAGGCAAACGTCCCCACGATCCCTGGCATCGAGAACGTGCAGGGTGAAGTCTTCCACTCTTCTCAATACAAGAAGAGGTCGCAGCTCACAGGAAAGGATGTGCTGGTCATGGGCTGTGGAGAAACAGCAATGGGTAAGTACGCTCCTCTATCTACGTATGCAGTCCTAATCCTGGACAGACATTGCCTATGAAGCCATGAAAGGCGACGCGAAGTCCGTCACAATGTGCTTCCGCAACGGCTTCCTCTCCTTCCCCAAAGCTCTCTCGCGCTTTAAAGTCTTCGGCAAGCAATTCAAGGGTGGCCTCCCCATCGACGGCCTTATCACCAACCTCTTTGAAACCGCCTACGTCCATCGCGCCATTGCCGCGAACCGTTTCCGCTGGTTCGTCTCCGACTTCGTCATCAAGCGCGTCCTCTGGTTTCTGACCGGCACACAAGCCGGCATGAATCAACACGTTGGCGCTCTTCCTCACGACCGTCTCGGCCGCGCGTTCGTCTTTCTCAACAAGAGCAGTAAGGCAATGCCGTATCTTAATCGTCCGTACCAAGAAAAGCACCCTCTTGCCTTCCTAGGGAACGGGTACGTCGATCCACCCGAAGACGCCCAATCCAAGCGCTGGGTCGACACATGCTCGTTCCCTCAATCTTTCGATGCCACTGGTCGCGTAACATTCGAACCCCGTCCGGACCGCAAAGACTGGCGCCGACTCAAGGACACTGAAGTCCGTCCAAACTGTGTCGTATACTGCACGGGCTACAAGCAATCCTTCTCCTGGCTCGATGCTTCATATCCCACAGCTTCGGACGCTACGATCCGAAACATCGTTGCCCCATCAGAGACCAGCATCGCCTACGTAGGCTTCGTGCGTCCGGGCGTTGGCGCGATTCCACCAATTGCTGAACAACAGGCAATGTGGTGGACTGCACTCATTACAAATCGCATGTCTCTACCAACCGACCCACCGCACTACCATCTCCTCGCGAAGCAAACATCGCGAATTCAGTATGGCGTCGATCATAGCGCGTATATGAGCACCCTAGCCAAAGACTTTGGCGGCGCACCCGGCCTGCTTGAGCTGTGGAAAGCACATGGCCTCAAGGTCCTGCTCGTATATTGTTTTGGCGCAAGTTTTGTCACGTTTTATCGTTTGACGGGGCCGTTCAAGAGTAAAGATGCACCGGGGATAGCGAAGACGGAGCTCGCGGAGACGATTACGCGGAGAGGCATTCTCGGGAACTTGTTCTTTGGGGTGATCCCGATGGTGTTTTACGGGTTGATCAATTTGACTGCGTGGACGCTGGAGTTGCTGGGATTGATACCCAGGGAGAAGCCGGTTGTGTAGGATCGGATGTGAAGAAGTAGTATGTAAAGAACGCTTCATTCCATCATACAATCTACATTATTCCAGTGCTATTCCGACTTTTTGCCTTGCCTTCGTAGCGCACCAACTCCAGTCCTGATTGGAGATGAGATGTCATAAGCAACGAGATCAACTATCCAGCATAGCTGATCTCTGAAAACGCCTCCCAATGCATCCAGTCAAACTCGGGTATACAAAGATATGGTACAAAAAAAGGCGACCCGAATATGACCCTGCACGTGAGTCCACACTCAAGATGTCAGTGCTCAAAAGTCAAAGTGTGACTCCCTCTTCTCACCACCGAAGCCACCTCTCCGGTCACCACCACCGCGACGATCGCCCCCGAACCCACCACTTCTCCGCTCTCCGCCACCGAAGCCGCGATCTCCACCACCTCTCCTGTCACCTCCGAACCCCCTGTCACCACCGCGGGAGCCTCCGAATCCTCGGTCACCACCTCTTCTATCGCCTCCGGAACCTCGATCGCCGCCTCGATCACCTCCGTATCCGCCTCTTCGGTCACCACCAAAGCCGCCGCCCCTGCTGCCGCCAAAACCGCCACGACCTCCGCCACCACCAGACCTCCTGCCGCTGTTGAAGACACTCGCTGGGACGGGAGGAGGTGTAGGCATACCCCATCCGAATTCTGCTAAACGGTTTGCACCATCAACGAGGCCCCGCTTGTCACCGTACCACTGGTATGCTCCAAACAATCCACGGAAAGCTGCGTCGAGCTGATCAGGGTAGACTTTCTTATGAGCTTCGACGCACTCAGAGAGGATCTGGCCAACGTTGGCCGGGACCTCTGCGGATTGGCTCATATCGATTGTAGCACACTCAAGTTCGTTTGTGGCATCCGCAAGAGGCAAACCGCGGAGACGTTTGGTGGCCTCTTGAGTCTCGAATGGAGAGAGGAATATCCAGCCCTCGCCCTCCTTACCCGCGCGGCCAGTACGTCCAAGACGATGGATATAAGACTCTCGGTCGCGAGGCAGACCGATCTGAATGACGTGAGAGACATTGGGAAAGTCCATGCCTCGTGCTGTCACGTCAGAAGAGAAAAGGACGCCAGATTTGCAGTGACGGAAATCGTCGGCGGCTCTGGTGCGCTGAGCTTGAGAGAGCTTGGCGTGAATCTCGTAAGCACGCATGCCACTGAGGGGAGTGTTGCGCTTGAATCCTCCGCTGAGCTTGTAGAAGACAGAAGCCGCGAGCGTCACCTCAGCAGTGCTGTTGAAGTACATGATCGCCTTGAAAGGGCGTCCCTCGCCTGATTCCGCCCGCTGATGCTGTTGTGTAACAAGCTCGTACAGAGATGGCATGATGTTCTCGAAACCAGTCACCTTGACGTACTTCTGGGGAACTCGCTTATGGGTCGGCTCCTCATCCTCGCTGACGCACTTGGCGAAGTGGAAACCCGGGCGAAGTGTCTTTCGCACGAGATCTACAACGTCGCGTGGTACGGTCGCGGAGAACATGAGGTTCTGGCGAGGGACTACCTCTGGGTCGGGCAAGAAGGTCTTGATCTCGTCGATCTCTTTGGTGAAACCGTCGTCAAGCAGACGATCGGCCTCGTCCATGACCAGCGCGTTCAGGTTGGGTGCCTTGATACCCGAGTATGGGTCCGAGAGGATATCGAAGATACGACCAGGTGTACCGACGAGAAGGTGGCAGCCCTCGCGCTGAGTCTTCTGAAGCATCATTCGCTTTTGTGTTCCGCCCACGGCTGTTTGGACAACGATTCCAGTGCCAGATGTGACCTTCTTTGCCTCGACAGCAATCTGCTCGGCGAGCTCTCGCGTCGGTGAAATGACGATGGCTCTGATATCGTCCGCCTTGCCGCGCTTGTATCCGCGGGGCTTCTCGCCCAGCTTGGGGTCGTTCTGGACGATTCGTTGTATCACGGGCACAAGGAATCCAAGAGTCTTGCCAGTGCCGGTCCTTGCTTGCGCGATGCTAGAAACAGGTCAGATAGGCAGTAGAAAAGGCTGAAGCATGTTCCTTACACGTCGGCTCCGCTCAATGCCTCATTGATAGTCCTGGTTTGCACGTCCGTCATGGTCGTGATTCTCATTGACTTCGTGATAACATTGATAATGTTAGGATGCACAAGGCCACGTGCTGACAGTTCCTGGAACTCGGTGATGAGGCCATCTTCAGCAATGGGCTGTTCGGTCCCCGCCTGCGCAGCTGCGGTCTGTTGCCACTTGGCACTGTGGTGGAAGCCTGCGGTCGTAGCGCTGGCAATTCGTGTCGACGGTATCCGCAGTGCGCTTACGGCTCGGAGGGAGGATACTTGAAGGGCTCTAGACGGGGTGGCGGCGGCGCGAAGATTCCTCGAAAGCGTCGCTGGGCATCGTCGCAGTGCGCCGAACATGGTGGGCGTGTGAAGGAAGTCTGCTGTGTGGTGTTGAGCGTCAGAACAGTGTATTACAAAGCTCTAACAAAGAATGCAGTCTGAGTACGCCGGGTGTGTATGGCGACTTGGTATAAAAGAGTGGCTCGTGAAGAGTGGTGTCGCAGGAGAAAGATGCACCAGAAACTTTTCGGGGGACGTGCCCAACTTTGCGCTAGGTAGTCCGACTGCCGCCGATTAAGTGCCTGCCAACACCATACTACAGACTTGCAATGGCGAAAGTCGCATAAACACAACATGTTCTATACTTTGTTTAACTAACGAGTCAAAGATAAACGCGCAAAGCTATGACTGATTCATGGCCTGCCGGACGCCCTCCTGCATGCCACCCGCCACTTCTCCTGCAACATACAACGCGCCGTTGTAAATCGCATCGCGAACAGCCCCATCGTTCATCGCAAACACAGCCTGACTGACCCGCAGTCCCTCTCGACTGATGTAACTCGCGGTGTTGACACTAGTGTTGAATACTCTCGTGGATATCTGGTACTCGTTGTCGATTGCCACTGCTCGCCTGAAGAAGTAGGCGATGTAGGGAAGGAGGAATTGAACGACGAAGAGGAGCTTCAAGATCATCCACGCTGAGGCCCGCCATAAGAGACTCCCCGATGAGGATGAGGGTGCGTGAGCGGCGTCTCTAACAACCAGAGAGTTACTCTGTGGGTTCTGCGCATTGAGAATGCTCTGTGGAACCGCTGCATGGAGATTGCGTATTTCCGCGTCCGTCAGATCGTGGGGCAGGCTCTCGAGGAGCATCCTTATACCGTGGACAAACTGCGCACGAATGATGGTGGTCAGAGCAGCGTCGTTGATGGGCGGACGCGGGCTCGATTGTTCATGTGCAGATCTGAGGAGAAGCCATGCTGAATCGAGTCAGTATATTCTTGTGCAGTTTATGATGAGCTACGCACCCTGCGTGGCCCGCTGCCAGTTGATACCGGTCCATGGTTCATGCGTGGTAGCCATGGGGAATTCGGCGGGTGGTGGGTCTGAAGCAGCACTCGATGCTGCGTCGGATCTGTCGTCCTCGTAGTCAAAGACCGAGTCGCTGGCATCTGATGACTGACGGGAAGGCGTAGAGCTTCCGCTGCCCGGTCTCGACGTATAGTCAGGCGGAGGGGTACATGGTCGTGACATCTCTGCGACTGAGCTGCTCTTGCTGTGGAGTCCCCGTCTACGGTACGTGCTCAACGAGCGGCGGAAGGAGGGTATACGACTCTGGACGAGTGCTGGGAGGACGTGGTAGAGCATGCTGGTTTTTTTGCTCTCTCGGTCTTCATATGATGCGAGCTCCATGACTTCTTCTGGTACACCACTTGCGTTCCGGGCGAAGTCGTGCATCTCGTTGGCGCTGAAGAAGTCGAATCTTTGGTACTGATTCATATGCGTTTTTGGTTCCGCATGCGGAAAAGATGTAGGTATGACGAATGCATCGCGGAGAGAAAGAGCGAGTGGATGTCAGTACCCAGTTGAAAGCCGGTATATGCCGAGCCCATACTGCTGATACGAGCTGAGGCACGATTGCGCAAGAATTGATGTCGAAGCATGTGAAAGCGTTAAGGCTCCATTGTTGAGGCTCGTGTCCCGTTGACCGCCAGGGTCCTGCTTGCCGAGCACCAATCGCGCTTCAACGTGCGGCGTCTAGCTCCGCAGGTTGCATAACGGTATCTTAGAACTCTTGATCGTCTTCGTACATCACGAGAATATACTATTTATGGAGTACTTTCCCTACTGGTGCTAAGCTCGAGTGCAAATTTCATGAATTCTGAAGGAGGGGAAACCAGCACAAAAGTACCCCCACGGGGGGGGAGGGGGGGGGGGGGGCATTAACGCAACCCCACAGCTGCCCAAGATTGCGGTAGGCTGCTGCGAGGACTCAACCTCATATTTGAATGAACACGAAGATCATGACGGACGTGAGAATCTCAAGTTCTCGTCCTCTAAAAGATACGATTGGCCTTGTAGTCACTAGGCGCAAACTTCCATCCTGTATAACAGTACCATAAACCCGCACATGAGTGACACTGGATTTCCATTATCTCTGATCACAATAGGGTAATGCAAGAGCTTTTACAAGGCAAGATATATTCGGCCGCTCAGTTTTGCTATTTGGCCGGGCCCTATCCCTTGGCAGTTCCTAGAGGTCTCTGCGCCTATTTTTCAGCGTAGCATAGCAGTAGTGGATACTCAAATACCTCCAGGCAACTGTCATACTTTATTGTTAGTAGATCGTAAAGACATCCAGCATGTATCATTAGACATACGTAGTGAATCTCTTGAGCACTATTATGTATGGTGCACGGCCGAATAGCAAAAGCACACGACCGAATATATTTTGCCTTGTGCGATGCAGGTGGCTTACCGCATCCAGTCGCTCCATCCCCTTACTCATGGGTACTGTTACATGAGCAAAGGAGACGTTCACACAGTGAAAGACGGAATTGGTATGAGGCGCTGAAGGCAGCCGGAGTGGTACATGCGTTGCTGATTCAGGTGGTAGCTTTGCAGGACGTCCTACTTTGACGAGGACTAGGACATCACTTCTCCCAAAACTTCTAGTTGGTCCCTCTGCTAAGACTTCGCAACGAGAAATTCAGTTGACGCCAAATTCCCATGTCTTTGGCATTACATCATTCCACGTCATATGGTTGGGCCGTAGAAGTCGCAGGCCCAGTCACTATTGAAACGTTTTCAGTTTGGAAGCAGAACACCATTGGCCTAAGAATTGGAAACAGTCCCCATCCGTTTGAACCCAAGTCAAACATCATACAAATCAATCTAAACTAAAATAGACCTAATGATCTAACCACCCTTGCTTGGAAACATAGAGAAATCTATCGCAGACGCAACCTCCACTCCTCGATTTCTCCATGTTATGTCGATGCTTTATAGGCCCGCTGAGCTCACTCTGTGTAGCACGCATGACAGGGCGAGCAGCTGCATGGTCAAATCTGACGGCCTTCTAGTCTCAAGATGTTGTGGCGACCTATAGAGGTGTTAGGAATTCACGTCTGTCGAGTGTGCCGTGGCGGAAGTGCACACGTCCGAATAGTCTGTCTCCAAAGGACGTTGTATGATATCCAACACCCATATGTTAAGCTGTCAAATAATTATACGTGCTTTAAGCATAAATCAGACGTTCGAAGCATGCTTCTGCTTTCGCCGCTGAGGTCCCAGCCATCCACTCACTGATCGTGATCAGTTGCTAAATTTCACGTCTATGGCTTCGAAACTCACACTCATGATGCATATCATGCACATCATGTTCATTTTCATTGCCGCCGTCGCATCCTTTCCACTTTCAGTCAACAGCTTCCACTTTGCCCTAGCTCGAGCAGTCCCTCGTCATGTAGCACGCCAGGTTGGTGACGGTGTAAATGGTAATCAAACCAGCAATAACGGCTCAACTGGTGGCACAGGGCTAGGAGATGGCAATGGAGTAGGGTTCGCGGGCACAGGAAATGATATCGACACTGGTAGGTCTCGTCATCCACATCGTTCCACTTACCCACCATCTCCCTCTACATTCACGTTTCAACTGTACCAGCACCCTTGGTATACGAGTCTTATCTCACACTACCTAGGTGACGACTTTGATATCGGCGACGGCAATACTACCATGGGAGATGGCAATAGTATCGAAATTGGCGATCGCATCACAAACATCAACATACCGCTCAACATGTCTGATATACTTGCAAAAGGCATTGAGCAGGGCAGAGCAAGAAATGGAAGCGGAGGACTGGACATGAACATTGACATCACGATGCGAGTGAGGATTGCAGATAGAGATGGGGAGAGTGTGAGCGTGCTACAAGGGGGAAGCGGATTGGGAGGAGCTGCTCCCGGAGACGTGATCGGGTGAAGTGAAGAATGTGACCTTGTTGGGCTTTGAGAGCGCAGAGGGAGCAATTATAGGGAAAGAAGAAAAACCACCAATTTTTTGCGCTGCTTGCATGATATCATGGCTCATGTCATGGTGGTGCCAGTGTCTCGACTCTGAACCTAATTTTCCTAGAACACGCCAATCGCAATCTCCATTTACTAGAACCAACTTTCCGAATGCTCGGGAGGAAGTTCAGGTTGCCCCAATCACAGCCTCATGAAAGGAGGAGCAGTCTTCCAATTTGAAATGATCCTGACTGGGATGCCGACTCCACTTGCCGAAACAGACTAAACTCAAATTGTGGCTAGCACCGTAACATCATTCACTTCCGCCGCGGCACGTTCCGGCGTCTATACCCCGGTCCCCAGAACCGACACTCAGTCCCGACATCTGTACCTGGCTAGCTACGAAACGCCGTTTGAAGCTTGCCTCGGCAGCTCGTGACTCCTCTTTGCAGGGAGTAGTTACATCCATTGCGATGGGTCTGGACACCATTTTTGTATTTGCGGGGAAGCAGTCGGTCGTATCAAGCCGAATGGCCATACGTGACCTCAGAGTAATCTGCAAGGTTCGATTCTCAAGCCTTGTTCCTGACTTCAATGCTCTACGTAGGACGTACGGCCCGCTCGGCTGGTGGTGTTGATGTTTATTTCAACCATATGCTTGGTGATGAAACAGGATTTTGAGAACACATGACGATGTTCTCAGACCATTGGTGGGTGTACAGTACGAGAGCGATTACCCAAGTTCCTAAAGGAGATTACCATTCAGTGAATGCGGTAACCGCTGCGCAATAGGCATGACGATCATCTACATGGTTTGTTGATATTTAGTCTGCGCGATGAACGACTTGTGAAGACTCAGCTGCACCACGGCTCTTCCTTCAACTACAAGCTTCAAATCCACGAGCACATCCGTCAAGAACGCCATCTCAGAACTTCCAAGCTTACACGATGACGCCGACTCGATCCAGCCTGTTGACTCGCTCCGCCAGTCTTCTTGTCGGAATCCTTGCAGCCCAGCGCATCGCACTTGTCCATAGCCTTCCAGCCGCTGCCGACAGGTTTCAGCTGGTTGGGCGTGAAGATTTGTCACCAGACAACTTCGACCTTGCTCCACGACAGGACATCCCCGATGCACTTGCCGGCTTCCCATCTGGTCCCCTCAACCAGCTCCTGAGGCTGTTCAGCACTCTACCGCAGGGTGCAGTAGCACTTGATGCCGTGGGGAAGATCATAACTCCGTTGACACAGGTCCTTGCCGACTCCAAAGGAATCGAAACCACGAGAAACGACTTGGCAAACGGCGCTCCCTGTGCGGCTGTGACGGTTGTGTTTGCCCGCGGTACAACGGAGCCCGGGAACGTGGGTCTTTTCGCTGGACCGCCGTTCTTCGATGCGCTGAGCGAGCAGTTGGAGGACAGCTCTCTTGCTGTTCAAGGTGTGGAGTATCCGGCTACATTTGCCAGCTTCAATCAAAATGGCACATCAGGGGTGCCGAGCATGTGAGTGGCATTTTACCTCCTCCCATGCATGCGTCACTAGAAATTACTCAATGCTAACTCTTGGCTCAGGACAAAGTTCATCAACCAGGCGCTCACCAGCTGTCCAAATACCAAGCTCGTCATGTCAGGTTATTCTCAAGGCGCACTCGTGGTTCGCAGCACCGCTGCGTCCCTTCCCGCAGCAACGATGGCTAAAGTCAACTCCGTTGTTACTTTCGGAGACCCTGGCAACCCTGGAGCCATTACGGGTGCTCAGGACAAGACTTTGATCATTTGCCACGAGAATGATGCCGTTTGCCAAGGTGGCTTCATTACTGTCGACCATTTGACGTATGCCGATGATGCCTCTACAGCTGCCGCATTCGTGTTGCAGAAGGCCGGTATTGAAAGTGACTAGCAGCATGCGCATTTGTCATGTATCTCGAAAATGTTTAATTGTAAGAAGTAGTTATGATCAGATCTGAGTGTCTTGTATGTAATGCACCATTGTGATCCAAAGTCTCTTGCCCTTGATGAAGCATGCCTGCAAAGTGTCTACATAGCCTCGTGTCATGATTAAAGAATGTAGCGAGAGGAAGAAAGCATGAAGTCCTCCTAGATGTAAAACAGAATCCTGGTTCCTTCGAACAATTGAAGCGCGAATTTCAAAACTATGCCAGCTCAGCAGCTCAGCCCTCAGGTCCCAATCTTACAACCTGGATACAACTGCACCGTAGCGTCGCCTGTTGAAAATAAAATCGATTGAAACTCTTTCGAAAGAGAATACAATTTATTCGTCAGACCTGTTCTCACTTGCGACATGATCACGCCAATCCTTAGGAATGCATGGTGTTTAGACACGCGCCCACATCCCTTACATCACTTCTTCCACCTCTCTAACTCGACACGTCTCTTCGCCGTCACATAAAGCCTCTCTGCGCAGCGTCTCTCGGTGTATTTCTGACTCCACCTTACGCCGAACAAGCGCGCCAACCCGATCATGGTTGCAACGACATCTGCCGTAGCTTGCGCTGCCACAACAATACCTTCACGCCGTACATCATGGAAAGACGAATCCGAAGCCCAGAATGTGCCGATACCATTCCCAGACGAAAAGGCTAATATCAACCCGGCATCCGAGAATCCTTTCTCCAGCATATACGTTGCAAACACTTCGCCGCAACTCAACCTTCCAAGCAAGATATCCAATACTAGCGACATCGAAGCCCAAGATACTACGGCACTCCAACGTCTTCGCAAAGAAAGACTGCGCGACTATCTGGCCATCTTCTGCATGTTCCTCGTATGGTTCCTGTTCGTACTCGGCGCATACATGCTCATGGAGACGGTGTTTCCGGGCTCACTGTTTCCCATTCACCGGGTCAAGGTGGATCTAGGAAGAACGGTTGAGAAGGTCGACATGTTGAAGACACAAGTCGGGGAACTGTATAGGTATGTGGGGAGTTTAAGGATGGGCGATGTTGTTGGGTTGAGTTGGGGTAATGCGACAATGGGGGCAGTGGAAGCGAACGCGAATCAGACAGCGAATGTGTAAGTGAGGAAGCAACAGGGCACATCACTTGATATATAGAAGCATACTATACCGCGATTCTACAAGCCTAGGTATGCTCAATTTATTCCGTCAGCCTCACTATTGTGGCGGAAGAGGCAGCAAATGGACGAGCGCCACTCAACCATCCAGACCCCAAGTCCTAGGATTGGACCAATCCAGCAACCCCTCACACACTCCGTCCATAATGAGTTCGCACCCATGCGAACCCACACGCTGATCGCCCTTCCGGTTTGTCGCACTGAGCACAATCATTGAAATGATAAACGCGAGAATAACCATCACAATAAGAAAAGCACAAATGCACTGTGCACCACTCAAACAGCCTCGCTTCGTTGCGCGCCTCCTTCGTGACGTTGATGGGGCGCCAAAGTCTTCTTCCTCGGTTTGTTGGTGGCGAGGACGCGTCAAGTCGGTCAGCGTTATTGAGGGCCCATATCGGGTTTGCGTGACGGTAATAGACGGCGCGTGAGTTGGGATGTAGGTGCGCGGTGGAGCGCGAACAGGACGAGGGAGGGGATTGTCTTCGACATCGTTGTCGAGACGGCGGAAGGCTGGTGTTACTGCTGGCTCCAGACGTTCAAAGACTGGAGTCGGGGTGGGTTCCTCGGTGTAATCGGGCGCGGGGTCGTCTTCGATGTAGACGGGTGGAGGGTCGTAGGAAAGGAAGGAGAAAGTCATTTTTATTGGTGAGATTTGGTGAAGGTGAATTTTGTTCAAAGACAGGATGTGATACTGGGAGAAGAATCAAGTGTGGACTGGTGTAGAAGTTCATAAGGATTCTTAAAGTCAAGAGAGGTTGAGGTAGATGTTTGGACATGAAGAAAATTAATGACCTATACCATGGAACGAGGCCCAAGCTACGAAGCAGAGTCCCACCTCACAACCAAGAGAGTTCGTGGGGAAGTGGAGACGTTCTGCACTTTCCGCGCTGCTGCATAGTCCGAGTGCGGTATACCATGGTTCGAGAGACTCATGGTCTGGAAATGGCTGTGGCTGCGTCTCTACAAACCCACTTGAGCCGCAGAACTCGCCATCCACGACTGTGGCCGCGTTTCTGATAACGCAAAAGGCATCTTCTCAGGCCATGTGCCATTATTTTCGCGCTGCTTGAACATGCCGGCGACTAAAGTGGACAACGCGACCGGGCTTCGAGCCTATACGCTACCATCTTCCCGCCGTGACTCTCATCACAGAATCCACCGATATTCTCACGTACGATTGACCAGTGTGATCGCTTCGACTTCAAGAGCTCTGTACGCGTTGATCAGTGCACGTTGAAGATGCTCGGATATAGGCGGAGATAAAGAACGAGCTGCAATACGACTGCGGACAATGTGTTTGAAGCGTCTGCGTATTAGTCAGGCACAGCCCACTCTCAGGATTTCTCGTGTAGTTGATTTTGACGATTGAAGTGGATGGTGTTGGTTGCTTGGAGACATGCAGCATGTGAAGCGATGATGCCATGATGCACGCTAGCCTCAGCCTTACACAGTATGGATGTGGCGGTGCTGATTACACCTCTCCTCCGCCGCATCACCTCCGCGCTGGAGATCTGTGGAATCTGGTGGAAGGCAAATAAAGCTACCGCGCATCTCCGTCTGCTGCCATTCTGCCGCTTGCTTGATGCACTGCGAATAGATTACACTTACCCTGCGAAACTCTTCAACACTCCTACGGCCGCGTTGACGCATCGACTCGCGCGCAGCAGGCTGCCTGACTTTCACAGCTGCACCTCGGAGCTCACAGCGCCTTATAGACATATGCCTGCCCGTTTGGGACTTATCACGCCTCACGACTTTATAGATTACGATACACCACATTTACGAACCACCTCCTCCCTCCTCGTAATCGAACTCGCCCGTCCACCACCCTCGACGCATTAGTCCACCACCATGTTTACGACCTTCACCGGCAACACGCGCCGGCCACGCAACGTAAACCTCGGTGGCCGCAAAACGAATCCATTCGGCAATGTTGGCACCGGTGCCGGCTCCCAAGCAGCCCTCGACCGCGCACAGCAAGACCGGGCCCAACGGCAACGGGAACGAGACACACTGAATGCTGCCAAGAGGATACAGCGCGTATGGAGGGGCCATGCGAGCAGGAAGGAGATTGCCGATGAGCTTCGGCGCACCTGGGATGCTTCCGAAGGCACGGGCGACTCGGGATCCATATCAGGCTATGCATCAGAAGAAGAAGCGCTTGATCAGCTCCAGCGTCTCCTGCGATTCGGTTCGTCGAGGAACTCGGGAGATGTCAGCAGAATAGAGCACTTTGGGGCACGGCGGAGGCAGATGGCACAGCCCGCACGCGATACTCTGAGCAACACATGGCGATCTGCATACTATAGGCTGGAGGTGTTGCTGTTAGCCGTTCTTCAACGGCAAAGCAAGGCAGATTCACTGTCATGGTCCAAGTCGCGCGAACTAATAGCGCTCCTTCACTTTGTAGCTGAACAAATACCCGCAGAGACCTCACAGCATGCTGAACCATTCTATCGCACCCTCGCCGATGCGGTTGCGAAGGTCGCACCAACTCTACAACAGCACCCAGACGACAACACTCCAGCCGCCTGGGAGGTGTTGCTCGGCGTCGTAACGTCTCCCCTGAGAACGATCACGGCTCACACGCTGGAGGCCTACGAGGCTTTCGGCCGCATTTTCTTGACAGTACCTCTACTCAGTTCCAGCTCGCCTTCGACGTCAATACAGAGATTCCGCGACTCTCTTGCCGACTCCGTAAACTATAAATTGCTTGCCAACGCCCTAGCGACACTCTTCCGAGGCTCAGGACTGCAGGCACAACCAGAATTAAAGAGCGCAATTAGTCGATTACGGCTTCTAGGACTCTTCGTTTACTTCCACCGCTACGCACACAAATTTGACACTCCTGAGGCCTATGCAGTGCACAAGGATTTCGTTTCGGTAGTATCGTTGCTGCTAAACTCACTTCCAATCAACATAATCGACGGTGCTCATTCGATTGAGGAAGTCGACGAGAGCGATGAAGATGCCACATCAACAGACGCAGTCACAGGCTTCTTGAAAGAACAAGTCTTGTCGCTGGTTAACCAAGAAGGCATAGGAAGCTTGTTGACAGGGTTGTCCCAATCATCAGAGGCTACTGACGATGAGAAGATCGAAGAAGCCAGGCAACTGGCCAACTATGCCCTGGCATTACTTCGCTTCTTCCCACGTCGAGGCGATGAGATACGAATGTGGCTCTATATTGGCCCCTCGGACGTCCGATCTGGAAGAAGTACGCGCAAGCTTCCTGCAATACGGTACTTTTGGGAGGCGTCGAAGCGCTCGTCTGTCTTCTCAACCATCTTTCGCGACTCCAGAGCAGCTGTGGAATTGCTCAAAGCAAAGCCGACCACGAACAGCAGTTCAGAGCCAGCTGGTGGTTTCTGGCAGCCCGTTGAACAAGAGGTTGATCGCAGCGCCATCATTGCCGACGAGTGGCGCGTGATCCTCGTCTTCTTGGAACTATACACCTTTGTTCTGAAAGTCACAGACGATGAGGAGTTCTTCTCAGCCGGACAGCAGGGCGCATCCTCAAGTCAGATTCGCGACAGTGGCCTCCCTCTGTCCGAGGTGGGGACCTTGACTACATTCCTTAAAAACCTGGGCTTTACACTGGACTTCAATGGCGCAGACATCACCGAAGCTGGGGACCGCGCTACTAGCAGCACTGGGCTTAGCTTCTTCAGTCTGAAGGCTTCTGACACTCCAACTTCAACCAAGCCAGCAGAGCCTTCCATTGGTGGGGTTGCAGGCTTGAAGCTGGACTACGTCAAAGGCTTGGTAACTGGGCTCCTCCGCATGGTCTACGAACGCGACTCGCGACGCAAGTTTCTACCTGACGACCATTGGCTGATGACCTCGCGTTTCGACATGACTAGTTTCATCCCAGCCGTGGTTGAAGAAGAGGAATCCCGACACAAGCTACAGGAAGAGGACGCGGACGATCTAGACGAGGAGGAAGAGGAAATTGGTGATACCCCACAACTCATTGGCACCAGCAGGACACACCAACAGCGAAGACTAGAGAAACTGCAACGACAGCAACGGCGGGCATCACGGCAAAGGTATCTTCAGGCTGTTGCACCACGCTTGCAGATATTGCAGAATATGCCCTTCTTCATTCCATTCACCACGCGCGTCAAGATCTTCCGGGAGTTTGTACATCTAGACATGACAAAGCGGAGAGGTAGCGCCGATCCAGAGGCGTGGCGGTGGAGAATGATGCAAAGACCGGATGCAAGGGGCCAATTCGACAAGCACGCTGCCAAGATTCGGCGAGAGAATGAATTCGAGGATGCCTTTGACCAATTCTTCCCTCTGGGTGCTGGCTTGAAGGAGCCGATCCAGATCACGTTTTTGGACCAGTTCGGCGCGCAAGAAGCCGGTATTGATGGCGGCGGTGTGACCAAGGAGTTTCTGACCAGTGTCACGAATCGTGCATTCATGCCAACAGACTTCATCGATATGTTCATCGAGAACGACCAACATCTGCTCTATCCCAACCCTACTGCGATCGAAGAGCTCAAGGCTGCGCTTAGGCAAGACGGCTTGGCTGATAATTCTCCAGAGTTCCGGTTGCACGTCAATGAGATGTTGCACCGCTACGAGTTCCTAGGCCGTATCATTGGCAAGTGCCTGTACGAAGGCATCCTGGTTGATGTCAACTTTGCCCCGTTCTTCCTAAGGAAGTGGGCATTGACTGGCGGCGAAGGCTCAGCGCCAAACGAGACCGGCTATCGACCAACCCTAAACGACTTGCGCGACCTGGACGAAGAGCTCTACCAAGGTCTCCACAAACTTAAGACTTATCCTGGCGATGTTGAAGACTTCGGACTCAGCTTCACAGTCACCGACACCGTTATAGTCGATCACACCACCTCCCCCAAGAAAACCAAAGCTATCGACCGCGAACTCAAACCCGATGGCGCAAACACCCCGGTCACCAACCAAAACCGCCTCGTCTACATCAGCTACATGGCACGGCACAGGCTGCAAAATCAGCCCTTCCAGCAAACAGCCGCTTTCCTGCGCGGTCTTGGCCAGATGGTACAGCCTTCCTGGCTCTCCATGTTCAACCACTCTGAACTCCAAACCCTCGTCAGCGGTACACGCAACAACATCGATGTCGAGGATCTACGTCGCAACACCGCGTACGGAGGCACATATGTCATTGGTGACGACGGACTCGAGCATCCTACCGTACAACTGTTCTGGAAGATTATGAAAGAAATCAGCGACGACGAGAGACGTGCGGTGCTCAAATTCGTGACGAGTACGCCTCGTGCACCGTTACTGGGTTTTGGGACGTTGAATCCGCGGTTCAGTATCAGGGATGCCGGTAGCGATCAGGAGAGATTGCCTAGTACGAGTACATGTGTGAACCTGCTCAAGTTGCCAATGTATAGGGAAGAGAGTGTTTTGAAGGAGAAGTTGCTGTACAGTGTGTTCAGCGGGGCTGGGTTCGATTTGAGCTAGATACGTGGGCTTCGGGGAAGGAGAGGACGTGTGTGATTGCATGGGAGTCAGCTTTGGTATGGACACGTTTGTACTTGGAGTGACATTGCTCCATATTCCGCACGGGAAGCATATCGCATGGCAGAATTGCGTAGATGTAGATTTCTGAATCAATGAGATGACATACTGCCGTTCATATCTCCGGGTATCAAATACTAGGTACTGTCACTTCTGAAATGCGCCGCTCGAATGGTTGCACTCATCGCGTGAGTTAATTCACTTCGCACAATACTTATCAAGCATATGGGGCGGTCGCATACATCTTTCAAGGTCTTACTTCCGGGCCAAGCTTTCCACTCACCGGTTGAAGTCGACAGGAAGGTGTATCCAATGCAAGACATCGCGCAGCGGGCTTGCCTCGAGTTGTGGTGAGCTGATTGTTGTGAAAGACAAGAAATGAAAGATAACGGAAGCACGATACCAGCTCTGTGGAAAGGAGAAGACGACAGGGAGGCGCTGGACGATGCCCGCGTGACCACTCGACCGTACTTTATCGCCGTTCTTTCACTGGCGTTATCGCGATGCGTGTTATCTCGGGGTTACATGGGACATTGATCAACCCAACCTCCAGGCTTGTCGCAACCTGCAGGTATCCCAGGAACTTGAGCGATATGCTTGACGAGTATCAAGTCTATCGCTCTCTTTATCTCGACCAAGTGGCAAAACTAATCGTCGATTGATCTAATCCTGCACGATGCGCAAAGCGAACAGCATAATCGAGAGCGCAACTGCCCGTGCTGATGGTATTGGCAATACTGGCGCAGCTGGCAGGCCATCCTATCGGACATACCGCTGCGCAAACTCGAACATCGCATCTAGCGTATGTGGGGTAGAATGGGTGGCGATTATTTCGATCCGCTTTTGAGGTTGTAAAGGATAGCGACGAGCGATCGGGTTGTCGTCGGGCTGTCGCTATCTACGCGACGATCCGGTCATGCTTATCGAGAGTTACACATAAACTCCAAGTGCTCGCCAGGGCGGTCGGGTTCTGTGGTGAGGGTCGTCGGAGAAGATGGCGATTCGCCAGGAGCAGGCTTGTTGAACGTCTCCTGACATCGTCTTGACGGAATTCATACCTTGGCTGGGATTTGTGACCACGATGCAACATGAGCTGTCTAGCGTATGTGGAGTGTAGCTGACGCAGCTGTGAGCAAACCGTATTGACTGCACGACTGAGTACGAAGGAGGCGTTGCTAGCGTATGTGGGGTTGAGCATATCTCGAGCAGTGAACTGGATATAATGCCTGGTCGAGGCAAGACAGTCCTGAGGATGAAGCCGGCGGGAGTGAGCTCGACAAGAAAGGTCTACATGGTGCAACGTGCTGTCGAATGGATCACCGGCTTCGATGCGCAGTAAGTTTGAGTTGCAATCGATGATACTACCGAGTCTGCAGGGTTGTTGAAGTTGGGCTATCGGAACCTTTGACTCATGGGATATGAGATGATCTCGGGTAGTTGTGCAGATGACCAGGCGATGAAATGTCCGAAGCTGAGTGAAAAATACAAATTACAGGAAGATGGAAACCTCCAGAGCCTCACGGAGATAGAAGATTTGATAAAAAACACCGACGTTTTCTCCTTACACAGCACTTCGCATGAGGGAGCGTACAGACTACCTTCACAGACTTCAAGGCGAATGGAATAACTCACTCCGATTCGCCATGCCTAGATGTTTGCGACAATGCATGTCGACTGGGCTACTGTCGCGTGAAGAAGGTCTGCATCAGGACTGGCGGAGTGCTGCATCGCTCATCGCTGCATGTGCCTGCGTGCTGCGTCTTCCGCCAAGGGCAGGTCAGTCGAAGGATTCTGCAGAACTGCTGCAAAATCGCGACAGGTGACCTCATGCAGGACAACCGGCCTTTGGCGGCGAGATATGTCACCGAGCGCGGACTTCCTTGTGGAGCTTCAATTGCACGCTGCTCTCGGAATGAAGGAAAGTCGATTAGGCTGTCTGGTTGCACGAGTGCAAACGACCACCAACAGAAGCAATCTTAGTGCATCCTGCTTGAAGAGCCGCAAAAGCATGTCGTTGGCACCTGCAGCACGCTACTACGAGCCGCAGGAGCGGCCACGGAATGAATGGTCTTGATTAGCCAGCGCTCTGTCGAGCTTCTGCTTCCAGGCTAGTCCGACGCAAGCCGCCGACACGATCACGTGCGGCAGGTAGCTCCGGGCTGCTCCTGATCTGCATGGTGTGGTGATAGCAAGCGAGCGTTGGCTGAATATTTGGCGTCGAGTCGGTGTGTATTCGAAGGGTCATCGTATCGCATGGCTTCTCGCTGCGTTGCCCGCGATCGGGTCGCTGCAAACCCTCGAGCGATATTGTGTTGTAGTTTTTACACAGTTGGGGGCAGGGATGGAGATTCCCAGGATGCCAAGCGAGAAGCGATGTGCTCAACCTCACTTCGTGTCCAGACTCCAGACAACGATCATGGCCATGATACCGCCCACTTGGCTAGAGATAATCTCCGGATCGCCTAGCTCTTCTCGGTCCCTGCATTCGCACTCGTGATCCGTTTATCATTTTTTCCGTCCCTCTTCGATAATCATGGTGCACATGAGTCTGTGCGCGGGAGCGACGGCTTCATCCTCCACGGTCCCGGTTGGACTCATCTGACATGTATGTACTCGCTGCACTGTCAGATAGGGTGTAATTGATTGAATATGCAATGCAACTGGACGTGGCAAGACTGGACGGTCCGAATCGAAGCCTGGACGGATGCGGTCACACGCCGATATCGTGGTGCGCAGAACGAGAGCAGGGAAGGCGACTGCGCGGCGCGCTCACCCGTGGCATCAACTCCCGGCAATCTCACCTTTATGTAAGAGCTGAGCGGTGTGTAGTGCGTCGAGGATCGTAGGGAGGACAAATGGACTTCGGCCGAAAGTCGCCTAGCGCGTGATGGCGTGCGCGACATCGAAGGCATTGCGTGATTGCAACCCCAAGTGGACGGCATCATCCTGCACATGCGACCGCACCCGAGACGTAGCTTCCCCACAATATCGACAATTAGCTAGGAGGCGCGTCCGGACGCCTCGCCAGCTATCTATATAAGCTGCTCCGCACTCACTTGACCCTGATCCACACACCCTCACTCTCAATTCTGGTACCGGCAAACGCTCGCGTGCTTGTCAACCATAGGGCCGGGCCGCCACAACGCTTTGTTCTCTCATCTAAAACTTCTTCCACTTAGATTCACACTGCACTCTTGCAATCTCAAAAGCCTGCCATTTGAATTGCGTGCTCTTCAACTTCAGCAAAATGGCACCCAGCGTGCTGCTGCAGCCCGAGTCTCCCCCGCCCTCTTACGCTCACCCCGTCAAGCAGACGGCAAAGCGTGAGGGCGGCGTGTCATTAGAGGCTCATGCGCCTGCTGTCGGGGGCAATTACGTGTTCAATGGCTCTTCTGCCAATGGTAACGGCCATGTGAGCGGCGGAGGTGCGAATGGTGACAGACACTCTGTGCGCCAGCAGCAAGAGGGGAGCGACTTCATCACTGCACAGTCTCTTCTCGCACAGTCACAGAGCTATGGAACTCATAACCAAGGGTCAAATGAAGGCTCGAAGAGGCCGAACATCTTGTACATTATGGCTGACCAAATGGCGGCGCCACTTTTGAAGATGAATGACCCAGATTCAGTCATCAAGACACCCCACCTTGACGAGCTTGCGCGCACCGGAGTCAACTTTGCAAGCGCGTACTGCAACTCCCCATTGTGCGCTCCATCCAGATTCACCATGTGCACTGGGCAGCTTCCTTCCAAGATTGGTGGCTACGACAATGCCTCCATCCTGGGCCCTGAGGTCCCCACCTATGCCCATTACCTCCGGCGAGAGGGCTACGAGACTGCTCTTGCAGGCAAGATGCACTTCATTGGTCCTGATCAGCTTCACGGATTCGAGCACAGGTAAGCTTTCTGGAGGATCAATGAAGACCCTGAGCTAACATGATCCCAGACTCACGTCTGACATCTACCCGGGAGATCTCGGCTGGGCTGTAAATTGGGACAAGCCAGAGGAGCGACAAGAGTGGTACCACAATATGTCCTCAGTCATGCAGGCAGGACCATGTGTGCGCTCCAACCAGCTGGACTATGACGAGGACGTCATGTACAAGGTAAGCAGTCCCAGGTGATTTTACGGGTTCATGAATATTGCGCATGCCTCGCCTTCTCGCCGGACATCAAGCTGACTATGGTGATCAGGCTCAGCAATATCTATACGACTATGTGCGGTCAGATCCGGAGTCTCGCCGGCCATTTGCACTGACTATCTCTTTGACACACCCTCACGATCCATATACCATGATCCGGGAATACTGGGACCGCTACGAGGGTGTCGACATCCCTTTGCCAAAGGTCGAGATCGCCCAAGAAGATCAGGACCAGCACTCGGAACGTCTCATGAAGACCATCGACCTCTGGAACAACCCCGTTCCTGATGAGGCTAAAATTCGTGCTCGCCGAGCTTACTTTGCCGCCTGCAGCTTCGTTGATGATCAGGTTGGCAAGCTTGTGCGCCTGCTCAAGAATTGCTACCTCGATAAAGACACCATCGTCGTCTTTTCAGGCGACCATGGTGACATGTTGGGTGAGCGTAGCCTGTGGTACAAGATGTCTTGGTTCGAGAACAGCGCGCGGGTACCCATGATCATCAACTATCCTCCAAAGTTCGAGGCAAAGACAGTGACAGAGTCGGTCTCCACTATGGATCTTCTACCGACCTTTGTCGATCTCGCCGGGGGTGATGCCTCTGTCATCTTACCCATTGATGGTGTTAGTCTTCACGAGTACCTGGTGTCTGACAAACCCGGCAAGGACGAGGTATATGGTGAGTATATGGGCGAGGGCACTGTTACTCCCACATACATGATTCGCCGTCACCAGTGGAAGTACACTTACTCCTTGGTCGACCCGCCTCAGCTCTTCGATCTCTCCAATGATCCTCATGAGCTACATAACCTGGCCACCTCTGGAAAGGTACACCACAAGCAAGTTCTCGCCAACTTCCAGGCGGAAGCTCGTGCGAAGTGGGACTTCCAGCAAATTCATAAGGATGTTCTGAAGAGCCAGCGTATGCGCCAGCTCACTTGGAGCGCCCTTCAGATTGGTCGCAAGGAGGCCTGGGACTACCAGCCACCTTACAACGACAAGGACCGCTTCATTCGCTCACACATCCCCTTGGACGATCTCGAGCGACGAGCCCGCTTCCCTATTGTCGACCATAACGGTCGCGAGAAGACCGCGGGTGCTACTCACCACGGCATGGCTGGCGCCTTTGGCGAGTGATTCCACCCTCACCATACACAGGTGTCCGGTGATCGCTCCTCGACAGGCCTTCGCGCCAGCGGCCTCGATCTCTTTTTCTCTCTCTAGTGGGTACTTTGTTTATCTGCACTGCATATTTAGCGACTCACGACTTGATGATCTGGTACTTACATTCATGGTATCGAGAAAAGTACGGGTGATTTCATGGACCGTCGAAACACGGCATACAAACTACTGGCGCTGGGGTGGCCATTCTGTGTATTATAGAGGATTCATTGAGCATTAGCATACCAATCTTAAATCATGAACATACGTACACTCTGGTCTGAGGATTTTGGATGGCGTAATTGGACCAGTAGACTTGTGCATGATTACGACGCTAAAAGCGCGTGATTAGATGAGTGCCACGTGATGTGGCGTATCGGACTCCACTACCCGATCGAGGGCGGCGGCGGCGGCGTCAGTTACCAGCACTCCCGCCTCACAAAGCACGAACGCACCGAGCACCTCTACGTTAACCAGTACAACTCCCTTACCTCAACCTCAACCTCGCGCAATCCGATCAGCCTTCACCCATAGCCCATTGCAATGTCGACAGCCGCCCGCCGCCGCTTGATGCGCGACTTCAAGGTACCCCACCCTCCCCTGCGCTCCTTGGAGTCGCAAGGTCATACGTACTGGAGGGAGAAGTGCTAACACGATGTTGCAGCGCATGCAGACTGACCCTCCCGCCGGTGTCTCTGCGTCTCCCATCGCCGACAACGTCATGACCTGGTATGTGAATTCGCTCCAGACATGTGCACACGCGACACCTCGAGAAGACAGGGGCGCGACCACTGGCCCAAGGACACGTCAATGACCAAAGGTGCTTCATACTGACAGCGTTACAGGAATGCTGTCATCATCGGGCCTGCAGACACACCCTTCGAGGATGGGACTTTCCGCCTCGTGATGCACTTCGAGGAGGCGTACCCCAACAAGCCACCGGGCGTGAAGTTCATCAGTCAGATGTTCCACCCGAATGTGTACGGCACTGGCGAACTATGTCTGGACATCCTGCAGAACAGGTGGTCTCCGACATACGACGTCGCCGCGATCTTGACAAGCATTCAGAGGTACTTTGAGCTATGCAGCACTCAATTCGTCCTAAAGGATAGGCGCTGACATTAGCCTAGCTTATTGAATGACCCGAATACATCTTCGCCGGCCAACGTTGAAGCGTCGAACCTGTACAAAGAGAACCGCAAGGAGTACACGAAACGGGTACGCGAAACAGTAGAGAAGAGCTGGGAAGATTGATCACAGGCGGAAGTCTTTGCACAACAGGGTGTGATGTGGTACAGCATTGCTCAGGAGTTATCGAGTCGCATGCGGCAGGATACCAGTGACATTAAGGGATATTCGGCGTTGCTGGCTATGTGTATATGACTACAATGAGGCGTTTGGGACTTTCTATAGCGACGGACAGTCTGCTACTCATCAATGAATCGCATCTTCGAGAGTCACAGTATCTGTCATGGTTTTTGGTAGCACCTTGAACAACATGGAATGAAGCTAATGCAGGGTTCCGTGCCTGACCCTGAACACGACCGCCGTGCATAGACTTTCCATGCTTTTGTGAAAAGCTGATATGACGTCGGTGACCAAGTCGGCTCCTTTGGCTCAGGCCATGTTCAAGTGCTGGTCCAGGGTCCTTGCAACCGTTGGTGAGTGTGGGGGTGGCCGCTGCGCTAGGAGGGAGACCGATCGTGCGCCGACGCATCAACACAAGCCGATGCCTGCAGCTCGACCGGCACCACCGCCCACGTCCTTCAACCTCACTGCACCGCCCGCAACGCCGAGCTCACTGGGGGACGACTAGCTTACGCCACACATCACCTGCCGGGGTCCCTTGCGGCGACGTCAACTTGCCAATCTCCTCCCTTAAGCGGCCGCGGGGCTTTAATTACCCACTGCCACGCGCCGAGACGAACGAGACGTGACGGTACCACAACAGCAACTCCCGCTGGTTCCGCAGCGACACGGCCGTAGAGAGTGAGCGCAGCAAGCAGAGTGCGGCCGCTGGGCCAGAACACCGAGCAGTGCAGCAATCATGTCGTATGTAGCCCCAACAGTATGGCGGGTACGGTGGGAGACATGGCTAACAATTGGTGTCATAGGGGCTCAAACACAATCAAAGGTGCGAAGCGAGACTACCAGTACGCAGGAGCAAACTTCGGAATACTGACGGTGGGACGATGCAGTCGTGGCGCGGTTCCGCCCACAGAACAAGATCGAGATTGCCAGCGGCGGAGAGCCTATTGTTGACTTCAACTCCGAGGACACATGTACGATCCAGGTACGCCGAAGCCCTTACATCCCCCAGGACTCGCGATCGGAGGCAGATAGCTGACAGCCATGGTAGTCGAAAGAGGCCGCGGGGGCCTTCACCTTCGACCGCGTGTTCGACATGGCATCGCGCCAGGCCGACGTCTTCGACTACTCCATCCGCTCCACCGTTGACGATATTCTGAACGGATACAATGGCACCGTGTTTGCCTATGGCCAGACGGGCGCTGGAAAGTCCTACACTATGATGGGTAGCGACATCGACGACGAGGCGGGCAGGGGTGTGATCCCACGCATTGTTCAACAGGTCTTTGCGAGCATACTGGCGTCGCCGAGCAATATCGAGTACACAGTCAGAGTCAGCTACATGGAAATTTACATGGAGCGCATCCGAGATCTGCTAATGCCGCAGAACGACAATCTGCCAGTACACGAGGAGAAGAACCGGGGTGTGTACGTCAAGGGTCTTCTTGAAGTCTACGTTGCGAGCGACGACGAGGTTTACGAAGTGCTGCGAAGAGGTGGAGCAGCCAGGGCGGTATCTGCAACAAACATGAATGCGGAATCTTCTCGGTCCCATTCCATCTTCGTTGTGACTGTCTCGCAGAAGAACGTCGAGACTGGATCGCAGAAGAGCGGGCAACTCTTCTTGGTGGATCTGGCTGGTTCCGAGAAAGTGGGCAAGACAGGTGCTAGCGGGCAAACATTGGAAGAGGCAAAGAAGATCAACAAGAGTTTGAGCGCGCTGGGTATGGTCATCAACTCCTTGACAGACGGCAAATCCTCGCATATTCCATACCGAGATTCGAAGCTCACACGTATCCTGCAAGAATCGCTTGGTGGTAATTCCCGAACAACCCTGATCATCAACTGCTCTCCGAGTAGTTACAACGACGCCGAAACGCTGAGTACACTGCGGTTTGGTATGCGCGCGAAATCGATCAAGAACAAGGCCAAGATCAATGCCGAGCTTAGTCCTGCTGAGCTCAAGGCAATGCTGAAGAAGGCTCAAGGTCAGGTCACGACTTTTGAGAACTACATTGCAGCACTCGAAGGCGAAGTGTCGCTTTGGCGGGGCGGAGAGACGGTGCCCAAAGAAAGGTGGACACCGGCTTTAGAGAATAGCCCTGCTACCGGGCGACGTCCTGCCTCAGCACCACGAGCTGGAACACCGTCGAGATTGGATGCGACGAAGAGCTCGGAAACACCATCACGGCCAGACTCTCGCATGGATCTAGAACGAGCAAGCACGCCCAGCATACCACTCGAAAAGGACGAGAAGGACGAGTTCCTGAAGAGGGAAAATGAGCTGCAAGATCAAGTTGCTGAGAAGGAGTCACAGCTCACCAAAGCAGTCGACCAGCTCAATACCGCCAAAGACGAGCTGCAATACTACAAGGATCGTGATTCGAAGACCAACAAGGACAATGAACGAATAACGTCGGAACTCAATGAAATGAAGATGCAGGTTGAGAAGATTCAGTTTGAGAGCAAGGAGGCGCAAATCTCCATGGACGCTCTGAAAGAGGCGAATTCAGAGTTAACAACTGAACTCGACGATGTCAAGCAGCAGCTCCTGGATGCGAAGATGAACGCCAAAGAGACAAGCGCTGCTCAGGACGAGAAGAAGAGGAAGAAGGCGGAAGCTATGGCACAGATGATGGCCGGTTTCGATCTTGGAGGCGAGGTCTTCAGTGACAATGAGCGCAGTATCCGCAGGATCATTGAGCAGCTTGATCAGCTGCACGACATGAGCTCTGCTGGTGAGGCCATCGCTCCAGATGCACTGCAAGAACTACGCGAGAAGCTCGTGGAAACGCAGGGCATCGTCAGACAAGCAGAGCTATCGCTCACTGCACGAAATGAGGAAGACAACGTACACAACAAACGGCGCGATGCCCTCGAAGCACGGTGTTCCGACCTGCAAAGCTCATACGAGGAGCTCCTTGAGCGCAATCTGTCCGACTCTGACAAAGAGGAGCTCAAGACGAAGCTGGCGGATGCCTACGCCGCAAGACAAGAAGGCAATGTTGAGCTTGTCGACGATCTCAAGCAAGACCTCGCACGGAGAGCGGAGGACAACTCGAAGCTCAAGACTGAGATTGAGAGCTTGCAGCAGCGGATCAAGAGTGGCGCAATCGCGAACGGCGTTGCGAACGGCATCAACGGCAAGACTGTGCAGCAGCAGATTGCTGAGTTTGACAACATGAAGAAGAGTTTGATGCGCGATCTTCAGAATCGATGCGAGCGTGTAAGTACTCCTTTCCCTTTTACACCGAACTACATACTAATCGTCATGATTAGGTCGTCGAGCTCGAGATTTCTCTCGACGAGACCCGCGAGCAATATAACAACGTGCTCCGGACCTCCAACAATCGCGCTCAGCAGAAGAAGATGATGTTCCTCGAGCGCAATCTGGAACAGCTGACTGTCGTGCAACGACAGCTAGTCGAGCAAAACAGCTCACTGAAGAAGGAAGTTGCCATTGCGGAACGTAAGCTCATTGCTCGCAACGAGCGGATACAGTCTCTAGAGAGCTTGTTGCAGGATTCTCAGGAGAAGCTGACAGCGGCGAACCACCGGTACGTCAACTTTGCTGATGAACAATACTTTCTTGTGCTAATGCCGCAACAGATTCGAAGCACAACTCACAGCCGTCAAAGAGCGCCTGGAAGCCGCAAAGGCCGGCTCAACACGGGGACTCGGCTCACCTTCCGGGCCCGGCGCCTCATTTGCTTTCGGCGGCGGCGTGGGCTCACGCATCGCCAAGCCCCTCCGCGGCGGAGGTGGGCCAGTCCAGGACGGACCAGTCCTACCCGTCATCGGCAATCTGCAGAAGCAAGACGGCGACGAAGGCAACAAGGCGAAGCGCACAAGCTGGTTCTTCAACAACGGGAGGTAGTCGGTCAATATGCAAATACTTGGTTATTCATACCCCGGGCCAAGGACGGCGTTTGGCGCGGTGATGAGGTCTGGACTAGAGGCAAGATGAACCTGCACTCAATATGAAGGATGAGTTGGAGAGGCACGATGGGATGAGATGGTTCATGTGCATGTCTTGGGAGTTGGAGGGCCTCGCTTTGTTGGAATCGCCTCTTCGTCTTACCCCTTGGGTCTGCTGGTTCTTAGCACTTATACCACCATAGATGTAGCGAATGATACCGCGTGCTTCATGACTCGTCGTGCGTGGACATGCAAGCGAAATTGAAAAGTTCCAAGGCTTAGACTGGTTTCCATTGCTCTGGATACGATTACGACGAATGTGGTCAGTCAGATCGCATAGACGCTAGGTCAACTACATGACCGTTCATAACTCTCCAAGCATCCAGAGTTTAACCACCTAGAAGTCCTCCAAATGTCATTCCCAATTCCTTCAGAATCTCATTACCACCAAAGCGTCGCCAACATTTACCAGACAAACCGTCCGGGCTTAGCGGTAGAGGTCATGCTTGCCCAATCGGCCGACAACGCTGCGTCGATTGGATCCAGCTCGGGGTTTGTTTTTGGCGGGTCCATCATCACCACGGCGGTAGACGTTGGCTCGCTCACGGCGTTCACGGGCTCGGCGCTGGCGTCGTTGAGGTTGGAAAGTACATGAGCGGGAACGGGAGCGGGAGCGCTGCTTGCTGGATGGCGTATCCTCAGGGTCAACTCTAGGGTATTTAGCTTCATCAAGAGCGCGCTTTGGTCAAGCGTGCTTACCAAATTCGCCGGAGCCCTTGGTGTGATCTTGACCATCGCGGCCGGTGCGAGTGACACCACGAGCATTCTCGCCAGTGTAGCCTCCATCTTCCATGTCCACCTCATTCACCTTGCCATCCGTCGCCTTGCCAACTCCATCCCGTACCTCATGCTCCGTCTCCAAAATGACTCGCTGAACTTGCTCGCACAGTACACGTACCTTTTCCACATCTTGGCGAATCTTGCCCATCATGTCCTCGTCTCGGTCGCCATACTGCCTGACGGTAATCTTCCAGCTCCTCAGAATGCGCACGTCGTCGTGTAGCTTTGCTCCGGTGCTACGCACATGGCGGATGTCTTCACGCGACCAGCGCTTACCATCGGGGCAGTCGCGGACGTAGTTGGTGACCAGGTCATACGCATGGAGAGTGCGGTGGATGAGACTGTTTAGCTTAGTATCCCAGAGATGAGGTCCCTCGTCATCATCCTCTTCGCGGCTAGGTGAGCGGTCGTCGTGACGGGGGCGGACGGGGATGTTGTTCGGGTTGCCGTAGTGTGCGTCGCTGTACTCAGAAGCACGACGTGAAGGCGAGCGCGCGCGACGGCCACGCGTAGAGACCGAAGTGCTGCGACCACGGGAAGGAAGGCCTCGATAGTCATCGTCGTAGCTGGAACGGTATGAAGGACGGTAAGAGTTCCAATGCGGGGGAGGGTGCTCGGAGACCATGATCACAGTTGAAGTGATGCGATGACAGTGTGGTAGAGGAGAGAACGTTTGTGAGCGGGAGAGAGGGCTTTGATGTGACGGGAGAACATTTTATGCGTCTTTGTTGGTGAGGTGAAAGTGAACGTGAGGAACGGCGCAGGCGCGGAGGCTAGAAAGTGAAAGCTAGTGCGCGAAACCTTGCGAATGTGAGCTGATGGCTCCATTGATATTCAAATCGCAGTCGACATGGGGGCGCAGATCAATGACTGCAGTGCAGGGAGGTGCAACTGTCAGTGCCATGAGTTGGACGGGAGAAGCACAGCTGACAAGGTCGCAACCCCGTCTGTAACGAGCTCTGAAATAGTACTCACGGCTTATCATCTGATTTCTCTCTGATATTAAGTGGATCTTTTCTCCGAGTAGATGACATACAACAAAGCGAAAACTTCGCGGCATGTACCTCACGAGAGACACACCGCAGGGGAAAAGAGACCGTACAGGCCAATAACGAATCTGAAGACTAAGGAGAGACCAATGCGAGTAGCTGAGCTGGTCACCGAGCACCAGCCTGAAAGCAACGAAGAGAGGCAGTAACAACGTGAGCAAAACATAAGGTCTAAGATGACAAGAAGAAGCTGTCGGTTTATCGTACCACCTTAACGGTATGATGTAGGGATATGTATCAGCATTACAGAAGAGCACCTCTATTTGTGTGTGGATTACACCGTGTGCTGGGTTCGGGTGCATCATGTCTTGTTTAGGCCTTGTGAGCTCTTTCCATCTGAGATGATCTCAGATGACGAAAAGTGGGGTAACGGCGAGACAAGTTGGGAGCTTCACAGTGGTCAATTCGGCGAGTAGTGATACTGCAAGGCGAAATGCTAGTCTGCAGCGCAGTACAGATCAGAATGCAGAGTGCCTGACTAGAAGGGTGGTGGAAGGATGCATGCACAGGGCATTGTTGTGGTCCAGGGTTCTCACAGCAACAACCGCCAATCCTGGTACAAAAGCGCGCTAGGGTGGTTCGCGCATTCGTGCCATGACCAGCCACACAAACAACCACACACACTCGCTCCCAGCGAACCCACGACCGTTCAGTGACGCGCCCGGCCTTCGCTCAATTGCCTCTTACTAACTGCCCGCCTGCCCACCAGCCATTCACCACACTGACATGGCCACGGCGCGCGCTTGAAGAATTCTCGAGGTGCCCGCTCCCGTCGCGTCGTGAGCTCAGTACGCGAACCCCTCCTCGACACACTACTGGACCCAACCACCGTCACAGTCCCATACATGGCAACACTGGTCTTACCTCCCTCCTCGCCCCACGTCACCGCCATGTCGAACCGCCGCATGCCTCTGGCAAATCTGCAGAACGCGACAAATTCACCTCTCCGCCCATCTAATCTCGGAGGAAAGAAGCGCTCGCACGCGAGCGAGCAGAGGGACGGTGCATATGGCCAGCCACCCGCCAAGAAGCAGATCATCGAGGTCGACGATGCTGAAGCTCGCCGTCATGGCCTTGTCCGTCGAAGCGGGGCGCCTGCCACGGCTTTGACCAGGAAGCTCGAAGCTGCACGTGAGAACAAGGTGCCCGTGAAGCAGGTCGAGAAGGTGCAGCGAGCGTCGGGGGACCTTGAAACCATTAGGCAATGGGTGCGGCACTACAAGAAACTGTTCCCGCAGTTCGTCTTCTACTTCGACTGTGTGCCGGAGTCGCAGAAGATAATGCGGAAGGCGCAACTGCTCGGATCCGTACGTCGTGCCACTCACCCACTCGTCCCGCAGTACTGACCATATCACAGCGCGAGATTACCTTCTTCTCCAAGGAGGCTACCCATGTCATCACGTCGCGTCCTATTCCAGCCGACATCGACTCCAGCTCCTCTTCACACAAGAACTCTGCGGTCCAGGACAAGAAGTCCGTGTTCGACAATGCCTTGCAGAAGCAGAGCGGCCGTGGCGACGCGGTGCTGTACAAGGCGAAAGAGCTGGGCATGAAGATCTGGTCGGTGGACAAGCTCCAGCGAATGGTCGAGACCATGTTCAACAAGGAGACTGGCGAGGATGTAGCAAGCTACCAGACGCGTCAGGGTACGGCTGCTATGCAGCAGAAGGGCCGCCAGGCCGATCTGCAGAGGCTGCTACAGAACGAGAAGATGGATCGTGATTACACTATGGCATCCCAGGACCTTATTCCGCTGCGCGGATTCTACATCTACGTGCACGACATGGACGAGGCGACCCGACCTGTCATGATTCGAGAGTATCAGAAAGTCACGGAGAAGGAGAAGGGCAAGTGGCCACAGTTCCGTGCGTCGGGTAATGGCAAATGCCCATTCGTTGACGACCCTCACTTCGGTCGGCGACAACAGGAGGAAGAGGCACGCAGACAACAGAGGCCTGCCACGGCTGCGCCTCGTACGCGTGCGGCGTCCGCCAACGAGGAGAAGCTTGCTTTGGGCGAGAACAACAACCTCGCGAGGCGACCCAGTGCACCAGCTGCTTCTGTCAAGGCAGAGGACGAGGAAGACTCAAAGCCATTGGACCCGCCCAGAGCTATTCCCCCGAAGCGTGCTAACACTGATGGCGTGCCACCCATGTTTGGCAGTGCGCAAGCCAATATACGAGCGATGCCCCGTTTCATTGCCGGCGAGCCCATCGCCTCCGGTCTGCAGGCTTCGAACATCACCTCCGCAATCCGATCTCAGATGATCTCCTCCACTGCCGCTGCTCCTCGAGCTGGAAACAGCAAAGAGGTTAATGCCCTTAAGCGCAAGGTCCTCGAGAAGAACAGTGTCCCGTCGGCCAACACCAACAGTGGCCACTCATCTGCCATGAATGACGTGCGGGCTATGCTTAACCAGGAGCACGTCCCGCCCATGCGTGCTGCGAAGTGCAAGGCTCAAGAGACCCTTGGCTTCATCCATGAAGACGAGGATGCGGAGCGACTGGCCAAGCAAGCGGCGGCCCTGCGTAGACGCAAGACTGTGGAGAAAGAACTCAAGCCTGGCTACTGTGAGAACTGCCGAGAGAAATTCAACGACTTTGACGAGGTAAGCATTCGCATTGTCAACCGCAAGTCCCACACTAACTGACTTTCTAGCACGTTGTCTCTCGCAAGCACCGCAAATTCGCAGCCACCGCTGAGAACTGGGCCGAGCTTGATCAGCTTCTCAATCAGCTTGGCCGCCACTGAGCTGGGCCAATAGCTCACGATCCACGATGCATACCTAACGGCGTACATGCACGACCTAATACACGACATACTTTCTCCTTGAGCTTCTTTTCACTTCAAACCGGCACTCCGGTTCACGGCTGTTTACTCTACGCGCGAAAATACCCGTTGCACAGCATTTTGGGAACTTGAGCATTTTCGAGGCGCATCTCATTTTCTTTCGCAGCATGGCTTGGTGGACACTTTGTGGGTGGCACAATTTCGATCCCTGGGGGGTTACGGTGCATGTAACATTGTACATACTTTGGTAACACGACCAGTGCGTGCTCTTTTGTCAGTACTGTTTGCGATGGCAAGCGGGCCAGCGCTTGTTGGAAGACTAGGCGACGACTATATGGAGGTTTTGTGGATATCCTCAGCAACGCAAGGACGTGGCAGCAGATGTGCAGCAGGCACGAAACAATAGCATATATCGCTATCGTATTAGATTACATATTAAGTATCAATGCGACAGTCGACTTAAAAGCAGCAATCGCATGCGTTTGGTGTGATGTCGTTCAAGGTTTGTTTTGATTGGTCAGGCAGTGACTGGCAACGGGACTTCTGCTTTGGTCAGTCGCTCAACCAGGCCTTCACTCTTCAACGTCCATCTTCCTGGAACTGTAATATCGTATCATTCACACTGTCCATCAACTTACCTAGAGCAAACCACGTGAAGGTAGACACCCAGTCGCCATCGCATAGAAGAGAAGGTGTACTCAAATCCAACTCACCCACACCATGTCCTCAGCGCCAGAAGAAAGAATACCAGAAGATGACGAGACGACAGAAGCCCCACTCACCATGGCGGCCTCTGTCGTGCTCACAAATTTACCCCGCGATGCTTCAAGAGCTCTCGAGACTGCCGGCAACCTTACTGTACAAAAGAGTGAGTGCCGCATATTGTACCTTTTCTCTCGCGCGCACACACTTTCACCATCCTCTTCAACTCCACTACTAATGCATTCTCTTCTCTCCCAACTTTATACCAAACCATCATCAAATGCTCCTAGAGCGAGCGCACAATGTTGACGAGCGACAGTCACCGTAAGGCTACAGCCAATCGGCTCTGCCCCACATCTCAATCAACGCGTGTTCAAGCTATCGACAAACCAGCGTTTTGAGACGATTGTGAAGTTTTTGCGGAAAAGACTAGGTGTCAAGGAACATGAGAGCGTGTTCTGCTACGTGGGGAGCGTGTTCTCACCTGCGTTGGATGAGGGCGTAGGAAATCTTTGGACGGTATGTCAACCTTTTCTTGTGTTAGTAGTCCCAAGTCGTGTGCTGATTGGCTGTATGTAGTGCTTCAAGCAGAATGACGAGCTGGTTGTTGGATATGCTATGTCGCCAGCGTTTGGATGACTGCTACAAGTTCTCAGCACACGCGGCAAGGCAGAGCCCACCGGACTCATTCGAGGCTCACAAACTAAGAGCCGATAAGATGCGTCATGATCACTTTCGCCTTCAACTAACTATGCGCGAGAATGCGTTCAAATACTGTCTTCATTCGAAATACAAGCCGCCCACCAAGGACAGTAGCTAATAAGCAACCGCTGCATCTAACGCCAATAGCAATGCAAAATGTCCGGGATATCTACAACTACCCTCTCCGCTTGTCTTCAATCAATTGCTCAAATTCGGTGACTACATCTTTTGAGATGGGGTACGTGTGTTCCGGTGCAGGGTATGCTCGGCTCTTAACTTCAGTGCGATACTGCTCAATAGCACCCTTGGCTTCGCTCCAAACATCGCCGTACTGCTTGACAAACTTCGGCAAGAATCGTCCAGGCGGGAAGTTGCCGAGCATGTCCACTTGAACTAATACCTGGCCTGAGCAACCATTACCAGCGCCGATGCCAATGGTGGGAACGCTCAACTCTTTGGTTACTAATGCAGCGATTTCTGCAGGTACAGCTTCCATGACCATAGCAAATGCGCCAGCTTCCTGCACAGCGAGTGCGTCTTCGAGGAGTTTCAGAGCGGATACGGTGCTTTTCCCTTGGACGCGGAAGCCACCAAGAGCATTTTGTCGTTGAGGAGTAAGTCCTACATGCGCCAACACTGGTATGCCGGCCTCTGTGATCTTGGATATCGTGGGTGCCATCTCCTTTCCTCCCTCAAGCTTGACAGACTTGACGCGACCAGTCTTAATCATGCGAATAGCTGACGCCAATGCTTGCTCAGGGGAGATCTCATAACTTCCCATGGGTAAGTCTCCGACCTAGATCACATCAACATCTTAACAATGAGTGGGTGAGCTTAAGTGACTTACTGTGAATGCAGCCTTCGTTGCTCGAGCCACTGATTTGCAGTGCAATAGCATCTCCTCCATCAACACCTCGCTCGTGTCCTCCATACCCAACGCAACCATTGCTAGACTGTCACCGACAAGAATCATGTCCATGCCGGCATGATCGGCGACGTGTGCGCTTGGGAAGTCGTGGGCAGTAATCATTGTGATTGGCTCATTCTTGCGGTACAGGCTCTGGAGGGTGTTGATGGTGACAGGTTTGCGCGCCAGCGTCGGCGCAGACCCCAGGGGTGAGTGGGAACTCCATCTGACCTGAGCGACAGGACCGAGACTACGCGACACTGACGGCGACGACGAGAAGATGCGCGGTGTAGTCTGACATATTCTCGAGCACGTGCGAGGGGTGTTTACTATGGCACGCGACATGGCTGAAGTAGGAAAAAGTGCGAATTATGGATGGTGGTTGAAAGAGAAAATTTTAACGGACACCCGGGAGGACAATACGGACGCAGAATAAGCGGCCATGGCTAGGGCGGGACCGATTCGCTTTTATGAAGCTGTACAGAAAGTTGCGCTGTAGAGCTTGTACTGCTCGCCTTGGTGTGGAAGAACCGAGGGTGACCCGAGCTTAGACGTGCCCGTCAGCGCCGGACCGTCGCCCCTTTGTCAGGGCTGGACCGCGATTGTTCGGCTACGTCAACGCACCCCGCAATGCGACGAGGGAGACGCTTGCATCTAGAAGACTGACAACTAATCCGCGACTGGCGAGCTGGAGGTTGTGTTTGAGCATGTTGCGCGGGTGATCGGCAAGTTCGTCACAGGCCGAGGCTCGGAGGAGTGCGGCATTGCTTCGATTCCATTGGTAGTAACTGGGAGGCTCACCTCGAGTAGCAGGATGTACGCGCTTCTTGATTTGAACAAAAAATATTAAGAATAGACTGCATTTGAAGTTTGGAAAGTCTAGTTTCTGGAGCAGTAGGCGCATTGTGTGGTGATAACATAGAGGTACTGTTGGTTGACTCCTAGATCTCCAGGCTACGAGGTTGTACAAACTGAGGGCTTTCAAGCACAGATGTGGTGCCCTCGACAATATAGTATTCATAAAAGATAGGACAATAGAGATTAGAGTTTGTCTTCTCGTACTCTTTTCCGTCTTCTCACACGCTCGCATCTGACTACTGAACTCAACGGTTGCGCATCACTCTCGGGCATGACTTGCCGAACACACGCGTGACTTCCCGCGCTCGTGACCGCGACCACCTCAGTAACCCAGTGCTCCCTGGTCCTGGTCTATGACACCATCCTGGACTGTCCAGCGCACCTCTCCGCCTCTAAAGCTACGACAAGACACCTTTCTATCCTCCAAACGAACACACACTGCCAACGAAGCATCTCCGCCCTGCCAACGAACCAGCCCCTCGCCCGCCAATCGATAGCCCCGCGACTGACGCGACCAACCTCACGAGCTCCCAACGACTTCGCAGGGAACGGTCTGAGCAATACCCACACAACTGCGGCGCGACTGCGCAAGCAACATCACAATATTCTAGAAAGACCGCATAAGACGTTGTAGCCATCATGAGTTCACCAAAGAGGCGCATCGAGACGGATGTAGGTGATGAAGACATGGAGACGAGATAAGCGCACGAGCTAACATGGCCTCCTTCTGCTGCAAATAGGTCATGAAGTAAGTCGCGAAGCACGAAAAGCATATCTATAATACTGACCTTCGTGTAGGATGTATGTTCCACACCGCCGCTCCCACCTCGCCCCCTCACACCGATCACTCCCGCGGCGACCCTAACGACCGAGACTGATGGACCATAGGCTGATGAGCGACTACGAGGTCACGCTGGTCAACGACAATAGTATGAGACAACATACAAGCCCGGCGACTCTCAGCTAACCGCATAATAGTGTTCGTCTCTGTCGTCCGATCTCGGTCCGAACGCAAGACAACTGACACAATCCAGGCAAGAGTTCTACGTCAGGTTCAAGGGTCCAGAAGAGAGTACGCGCCGCGATTCGATCAAGAAGCGTAATGCTGATGGATAATAGCGCCCTTCCAAGGCGGCCTATGGAAGATCCATGTCGAGCTGCCCGACCAGTACCCGTATAAGAGCCCGAGCATTGGCTTCGTCAACAGGATATTCCACCCCAATATTGACGAACTGTACGCATACTTCGTGGCTCTCTTAGCAGACGCGCATGTAGACCGCTGCTGACAGCATCGTAGATCTGGCTCCGTCTGCCTCGACGTGATCAATCAGACTTGGTCGCCCATGTACGACATGATCAACATCTTCGAAGTCTTCCTACCACAACTTCTGCGATACCCAAACCCGACAGACCCTCTGAACGGCGAAGCTGCGGCTTTGCTCATGAGAGAACCAAAGAGCTATGATGCGAAAGTCAAGGGCAAGTGACACAGCACAGGTCGCGGTAGTTCTGCCTTGTTAATACTAGAAACAGAATACGTCCAAAAGTACGCTAATAAAGACACCGCCGAAGACTCAGACAAAGACAACGATGATGACGATGAGATGAGCTCGGTTGGTAGCTACGAGTCTGGAGACGAAGACGAGGCAGCAGGCAATATGGAGGACATCTGAACATTCCTGAGGGAGCTGTTCAGATTTCTTTATATTGTCTTTCACACACCAGCTGCACATGATCGGACGTTCAAGGCGCATAGCGGCGTGCAGAAGGAGCTCGCCACAACATTTTTCAGGGCGTTGTGCTATTTATGATTTGGATATGGATCTGACTTTGCGATGGACTTTTGAAGCATAGCCTATCACGTGGGGAGAAAGGCGGTCAATGGAAGGCTTTCCTACCGTTGGATGTCTGAGCTTGGCACTCAAGGTATTGCGTGGTAATGACTCCCACCTCTATATATTCTTTACATCTATCTCTTCTTCATACTCCCTCCTCGATTTACTTCCTTTTATCGCTTAGATCCTTCCCTTTGCTCGTCAGATTGCGGCTCAATGAATGTTCCTAATGACAAAACGGTACACCGCCACTGTACGCGATTTAGTGACACCTGGTGAATACCTCCCAACCAATCTGCCACTCTTTCCTTTACTTCCATGCGATGATAACATAGACATATTTATTCATGGTAAATCTAGATCGTGGTGGCGCACCTGGCTCACAACTTCGTACTACAAGGTTGTGTAGGTTCACCGCGGCAATGAGTTGCAGAAGAACAGAACTCTAATCACTACCATCTGCGAACACACATGGCGCCATCACTTCGCTCCCGCAAAAAAGTGGAAATGCCGCACTTCTCATACCCGGCCATCCTTCCAATGTAGCCGCAGCATCCGGCCGGGCCTACGCGTCGCTTCTAAACATCGTCATCGGTCTTTCCAGTCTTTGCTCACATCAACATCGAACATTGAATATGCGCATACTCGCTGTCCTCGACAAGCTTAAGCCTTGCGTTGCTTGTACACTCACACTGACGTTGGTCAGGTCTAGAGAGTGTTAAGCATTCCATTCGTTCATATCTTTCTCGTTGTCCTAATGTTACTTTCCACCTCCCTGCGCACACTGCTATGGATATTCATCTTGTTTGCGCAGCGCCTCTCAGCGCAACTTGCGTTAATTGCGCCAGCTTCGACTCGACCTAACAACCTACTTTTCTCAATTCCCCTACAGTCTGCGAAGCCCACAGCTCTGGTTACCATTTCCGGAGCGCGAAATGCTACATTGACTTCACGAGCCTCGTCTCCACGTCCGTCGACGGACGTTGCAGCCATAGTAGGGCTTCCGGCCTCTAGCAAAATCACGACTGAAGCATCCACTGCGTCGGTCAGTGCAGTACCTACAAATACGCGGCCCTGCAATGGCTACGTGGAATTCTGCAGTCGGAGGTTCTCGAACATCTCCATGGTGGTGGCACACAACAGCCCTTTTGTAAGGCCACACAATGCAGCAAGCAACCAAGTGTACCCAGTCCTTGACCAACTCAATAACGGAATCCGAGGCTGTATGTCTGGCCCATCTTCGGGATTACTGCCCTTGTTACTAACAAAAAGTCAAAGTACAGTTCGAAACGCATAAGCCCAATGCATCATCTGCAATACGGCTATGTCACACGTCTTGCGATTTGCTCGATGTTGGCACGCTCCAGGCCTATCTGACCACAGTCCGAGGTTGGCTTGAATTACATCCATACGAGGTCATCGCTATAATGATGGGGAACAATAATGGCCAAAGCACACGAATACCCGCGTCAGACTATGTGACGCCGTTCCAAGCAGCCGGCCTCACGAGATATCTCTGGACCCCACCAGCGCCTACCTTGAATCTAACTGAGTGGCCAACACTCTCAGAGATGATACTCAAGAACGAGAGGATGGTCGTCATGCTGGATTATGGCACGAATCAAACAGAAGTACCCTGGCTACTGAACGAATTTGACTATCAATGGGAAACTCCGGTGAGGCCCTTGAAGAAGTTACCATGTGTGTCATTTACTAACTACGTCTAGTTCTCCCCAACCGATCCCGCATTTCCTTGCACCCAGCAGCGTCCACCAAACCAGACCGAAGACGTCTCCCGCAACAGGATGTACATGCTGAACCACAACCTCAACATCCAAGTGTCCCTCCTAGGCCAATCCATACTTATCCCGGCGTATAGTCTACTCGATGAAGTCAATGCCGTCTCCGGAAACGGCAGCCTAGGTCTCAACGTTCAGCATTGTGAGCAGATGTGGAATCGTCCACCCAATTGGCTGCTCGTGGATTATTACAACTTTGGCGACTTCAATGGCAGCGTTTTCGAGGTGGCGACAGTGGCGAATAATGTCACGTATAAACGCGGGTTGTGTTGTGGATCTGAGGTTGCGAGTGTGGCGACTCGACATGCTTACAGCTTGTTCGTTCTCTTGCTATTCTTCGTCTGCTCGTGTTTGGTCATGTGAATGCTTCCATGCCCTCAAAAATTTTGGTTGTTTTCCGAGCCTGGAGTTGGCGGTCGCTTCGAGTTTGCTTGCTTCTACGGTTATGTCCTATTCATGAATCGCAACGCACTTCTCTCTGTTTCTAGGCATCTCAAAAGCGCTTGCACCAGAAGTGCACCGTGTCGCCATCCTCTTCGTCCAGAATTGTATGTTTCCATTCCCTTTCTTCTCCAACCCTCGCCTGACTGTACTACCGTGATGACTGTTGGCAGGTGTTTGTGGAATGGCCATACAAATGTCAGGATCCAATCTACTATAACCGTTGGCAGCAGGTATACGTCTAGGAATCACACCATGGACCTCCATGGACGATACTGGAAGCAACCCTGATCTTGTGTCCGGCTAAGCAGATTGCCATGTGCATGCTACTCGATGTTGTACCGAACGATGTTTGAGATTGCTGCGAGCCCGAATGGAATTTAAATGCGCGGCGACTGTCAGTGCTTCTTGAGCATTTAGTGCGCAAGAGTGTTTACATCGCCCTTCCCACTCTTCCACCGAACAGCTTGCGGATATCGGGCCAATTCAAGGGCGCAGTAATAGTAAACGCTAGGAAGGCCACTATGTCTGATGCTCTCAAGTCAGCAAGACAGAGATTGAGAGTCAATTTGATAGAAGAGTAAATGCGAAAAGGCGTCAATGCATCCTTCCACGTCGGGTGGGCATCTGCATTCCCTGCATTTGCATTTCTGTTGATTTACTACTCAGATGCATTTGTAGTGGATTGCAAGGTTGAGGTTCCAAAGTTTTGACTGAAGTGGAAGACGTGTGTGAAAGCCTTCATGAGTGTCTCATCTACTCCGTCGGGATGCAGGATTATTAACAACGAGGTTTGAGCGGAAAAAGCGATGCCTCAACGAACGCTTAATTCGCGAAAAACGCATTTCGGAACTTTACCCGGGCGCAACCGTGCCCTCGGTTTATGAAGGGGACCATTTATCAAGCTGTATCAAGTTGACGCCAGAGGTTCTCCGTGGAGAGCTATCAGAGCCCGGAACAGGTTGGCGCGCAAATAAGCTCCAAAACCAAGTTTGTTTTCCGTCAGGAGCAATTTAATAATCTGACAGGTCGCCGTTGAGATGCAGCTGGCACGTTGCATAAACCTCCTAGATGCGAGGTTTCCGGGGTCTTATATGTCGATCGATTTGTTGCTAAATTGACCGTCGATTGATGCACACACCACGACCCACTTGAGATCAACGATTGCGAATCCACGGCAACGGAGATCAGTGGAGCGTGTTGTGAGGTTCGCCGATGGACGGATGGGAGATGGCACGCCGATGAACGTGCAGGCAGCAACTGATGGAATGCTAGCAAAATGCAGAGAAGACGTCAAGAAGACGTTGTGAGGATAGTCACAAGGTGTCCAAACGTGGACTGCAAGGAAGACAGGTGCAGAAAGACTAGAAGCGATGAAAGCACGGCCATGGTCCGAATAGTGATGTGCGGAGCCAATTCCAGGATCTAGGAAGGAAAGACGCTGATCGCTCCGATTCGCAGGCCTTGGCTCCAGATCTGCCCTTCTGCAGAGGCGGTCAATGTTCAAAACACTAGATCATGCGGACGACCAGTTTGTCAATTCGTGGCTTGCGACATGGGATGCCGTGGAGAGCAACATGATGCATGCTCCCGACGGCGTCCTGCTTGTGTGACGTCGCTTCCAGGGTGGAGAGTCGCAATAGATGGGAGGCAGCGAAGCGAGGCAAAGACTAGATAGACTTTGGCAAGTCATGCAGGATAGGTGCAAGGTACAGGTCTTCGCAGCATCTTCGGAGCTTCATGTGCCTGTCTTTGACGCTGTGTCGCGGCTGCAGTCGCGTTCTGTGATGGTGGGCCGCAGCCATGCATGTCCTTCTCGGATCAGTTCAGGGGTATCCATACAGCGACGGCGTCAGCGCGGATCCTTCCTCAACCCAAGCGCGCCGGCCAGGGTTTGCCGAGAACTGTTCACTTAGAGGACGATTGACAGCACACCAGCGGGTCAGAGACGTGGGACCCTGGAGGTTAAAGATGCTGGGTAGTTGTTGTATAGACTACTACTGCTACCGCCCTCGTTGTTGTGCTTCCCTGATATTATCACACGAGCCTGGTGCATCTCGTCCTCTAGATTGCAGCCACCCTGGAGTCTGGTCGTGCTGCATGCCACATGCCACAGGCACTCTAGCGCCTTCGCCATTCTTTCCTGCAGGAACGGCAAGCCGGCGCGAGCAATAGTGTAGGGGCCAGCAGCTGAGCGCAGTCGCATTTGTATCGCTCTCCCCAGCTCGAGTGCGCGCGAGCCCTTCCACGACAGCCCTCGCGAACCCGGCTTGCGCTCGCACATGTACTGCCGTCGTATTCGCCGCGGCAGCACACCAAGTGCTCTCCCGACGCAGCTGGACCCCAATGCAGGCGCAAGATAGACCCTGAGCGTCACCGACACCGAGTGCCGCACGATTCATACCTCTACTTGGTCCCCACGCTGAGTCGCGGGCCCCAGCAACCAAGTCAAGCCACCAATTCTTCGAACCCACCTCCGTGTCTCTCGCCATCATGGGTCGCAACGGCAAGTTCTCCTTTCCGATGCCCGGCCGCAGGCTGCAGAAGAAGCTGCGCGAGAAGGACGACGACGCCAGCTCCAATCCCTCCATCACTTCAGCGCACGAATGGCCCTCGCGCCTCGAGGAGCCTTCGAGTAAAGCACACCGCGTGCTCGGCACCTCTGAACCCATGTACCGCGCAACATCGAAGCAATCGACCATCCCTGCCAGTCCCGGTTACATGTCCATCACAGTGTCCGAAGCAAGCTTTGGTTCGCAGACAGACCGCACCTCAGGCATCGCGACCGACTACAGCGGCCACTCGCGGCGACCCGACATATCGAGACGGCCGTCGTCGAATGTCATGGGTCGCTCCTACACCGACGACCGGCGGGGCTCCGACTACAGCACCGCGAGCAATCGCCTGCAACCTCAGACGTCCAATTCGACCATCCGCTCTCACTACGACGCAAAGAGCTCGCCATTGGCCATATCACAACAGACATCGGATTCGGCAGTGCGCGATAGGGCACTAAGGAGAGGGAAGCCACCAGTGGTGACCGAGAGCGACTGCAACGGTTACGCTGCGAGTCCAGTGTCGCCAGTGATTCTTGATGAAGCCAGGAGAAAAGAACAACGAAAAAGCAAACCTGCGCGGCTGGATCTGTCGAAGCTGTTTCCGAAACCAAAGGCAAACGAAGGACCGAATCACTCCAATGTGCTTCTTTCTCCCACCAAAATGGTCAATTCCCCTGCGGCCATGTCGACAATGTCAGACTACCAATTTCCACGACCAATGACTAGGGAGCCAACACCGAACCCGCGAGGGCAGGTCAAGCTGAAGCCAACTTCACGCCATCCAGTTCAGATACCACCCACGCCTAGCTCGCCAGTGCGGAAGTTCAAGCGTGACGAGTACGACAATGCCAAGGTCCACGTGCGACGACCGCCAAAAGGGGTACAACACTGGTTTGATGCCCTCGACGAGGATAGTGACGAGGCCTTGGAAGCCAACAATGTGCCCATATATGCTCCAAAAGCTATACGGCCAGCTGCAATCCCGAAAGTGCCGGTCCGTAAGACTTCTCTGGGCCGTCTTGCTCCAGACGTGACACCGCAGCAAAGATCACGCGTGCAGCAGCGAACGCCGACAGCTATGAACGACACATTTACGCATGAAGATCTTGTTGACATTCACCGCCTAACTTCGCCGAGCCAGTATTCGTTGCAGTCGACCAAGACCAAAGAGTCGGCATTGTCGAAAACAAATCTGCAAGATTCGAGCGTTCTGTCCTTCTCTTCATCGGAAGACGAGTACGATGAGCGCAAGTCGCACGTCCGCAAGGTAGCGGTTCGCAAGAGTCTGGACATCAACGATGATGCGGGCGAGATCATCATCGGTCAAGCACAAGCCCTCGAAGTACGCCCACACCGACGACCTTCAGCCGCTCAGATGAGCACTCGATCCACTTCAACGGGTGCAGCAACAATTGAAGTAATGTATTCACCAGAACCGCCATTTTCGCCTTTCCACTATCCACGGGGCAGTAATTACAGCAGCAGTAGCAGGCGTACCAGCCATGCCAGGCAGCCTTCGGTCATTCCAGAGGACGAAGACATCCGCCCGAAAACCGCGATCAACATGCCACTCTCGCCAGCGGCGCACAGTATCCGCAGTGCGCGTACTTCTGCGAGCGAGCCGCAACCACGCTCCGATGGCTCGCACAAGCTCATGGCAGTCACAGCAGAAGAGGAGGCACTTCTGGAGATGATGCGCAAGAAGCGCGCAGCCATGAGCAAGAAGAGCATGACGCACATCGACTTGGATGAGCAGGAGAAGCCGCTTAAGACCCCCGTGGAGAAGTCCCAGAAGCCCTACCGCACGTCAGGCTTCCTAGCCGAAGCCAGTCCTGTCCGCGTGGTAGAAACCAAAGCATCCAGAAGATCATCAGCCATCACACCCTCGCCACTCCTCCTCCCACCACGCGGCCGCCCTCTCAAAGCACACTACGACGCGCCCACTGGACCCAGCAGTCTCCGTGACAGCTCCACCAGCACCGCATGGTCCGAATACCACAGCTCGCCCGCCAGCCGCACCGCAACCGCCCCACACCTGCCTACCCCATCCGAATTCTCTCCCCTCGACCCCTTCCCTCCTTCCTCGCCCACGCCCACCGCGAGCGTGACATCACCCACTACCGCCTCACACGCCTCCCCTCTCCCGTCGCCCGTCACGCCCGGCCTTCGTGCCTACGAAGAAGACGTCAATGTCAAAGTCGCCAGCAGCGACACGAGCAACGAACTCGACGACGTGCCTGCTCTTGATGCGGGCGTAATCGATGCGCCAAACGGTTCTTCAAAGCCATCGACCTCACACGACATTCCCACACATCGTCGTCGCAGAACCGCCTCGAGCGGCGCAGATGTCTCGTTCCCCACACCCCCGACACACGGTCTTACGGACCTGACGCCCGTGTCGGAAGTATGTTCGCGCCCTCCTAGCATCGTCGAGCCGGTGGTACCGAAATTGCCGCGCAGGAACTCGAAGCGCGCGAGCGGACTCACTCTATTGACGAACGGGCATGCACATTCAAGGAGTCGGCAGAGTAGCGTGAATTCGCAGTCGTCGATGCAGTCGCATACAAGCAGTTTCATCAACGGCCACGGCATTGAGAAACGGAGCTCGAAACGCGTCAGCAGGCAGAGTAGCGCGGCGAGTATGAATGCTGCGGCTGCAAAGGCCAAGGCGAAGAGGAGTAGTGTGAGCGATGATGTGCTCGCGGCATGGAATTCTCTGGGCGGGACTTATTGAAAGGGAACACCCCTCATCTTGAGTGGTGATAGATTTCATTTGTTCATGCTGCCATTTCACGAAGATTCTGGACATTTCATTTAATTCTTTTTTGCGGAACAGTTGGTTTGATATAATCCCCAAGCCTGACTCCCGTTTTACTCCTCCCGTTTATTGGCAATTTGTCCAATACTCTTTGCTCATATTATCTGTAAAACCTAGTCCAGGCTCGTCTTCACTCGAGCCGGGCACGAATCTCCTTGTTGTACGTAATGCATTTCGGTATCTTGAGTATTTTCCATACCTCGGTAGTCTTTGGATATAGGTGGGTGGTAGTGTCGGGTTATAGAACGTTATGGTGACGAGGATAGTCTCGTTTCGGGATTGGCGAAAGGATACAAGCATAGGAGGATAAAGTCGTTGAGATGTTTCTACATAGTATAGTAGTTGTAGGTACCATACTCTGATCTGGGACTATCTAATCACATCACCGCTGCTCCGATCAAGAGCAGCGCTACATCATCTCGAATACTTGGTTGCCGGTTGATGTTTGTATCCAGTTTTCAATGTTGCACAACATCCACATCAACATCCACCTCAGCGCATCCCATCCCATCCCAATCCCAGTCCGCCATGCGCCCGCCATGATTTCTTCCTTTCTTTTCCCGTATCCCTGGTAGCCCGTGACCCATAGCCCATCTCCGAAAAACAAAAACAAACAATAAACAACCCCCATATTTACAGCTTCCGTAACCTCCTTGCATGCGCCACGTTATCATGTCGTGTAATGGAGACTAAATACAAACCCGACAACGTCTGTGCAGAAGTATTGGTTTTGCGATGCAGGGTTGCTGTGGGGCCGAATGCGAGGACTCTGGACGGCGTGTATGGATTTCGGGTTGTACGGCATTAGAGGTTGCAGGTTGGTGGTGGGTTTTTATGGACCAGGGGCGGAGGAGTGGGTTGGAAGGTAGGTAGGGTGGTAGGCTAAGCGGGGTGTGTTGGGTCAAGTCTGAACATGTGTGGAGGTTTTGAGGGGATGTAAGTAATGACGTGGTAGTGGGATGATGAATATATGGCATCTATATCTCACTCTTCCCACGTCCTGGGAGTCATGATATTTCGAAAATGACTGACGCCACGACGTCGCTTGGTGGAAACATCAGGAAAAGCTTCAAGAGCTTGTCTCTTGGGACTTTGCGCTAAACTCGTCACCCACCTTGCGGGCAAGGACCGCGTCTGCTAACATGTTTAGGACTTGGCACATAATAGTGCTTTCGATAAGAGTCGGACCGAAAGCAGTTTCCTGTGCTTGTGAGTATGTTGATTGGAACCTAGGGGCATATATTGAAGGAGTTTTGCGCTTGTTGCCATAGTCTGCAGCTTCCAAGGGACGCCTTACCAGAGCTCGCAACGCTTCGTGGTCGGATGGTCGTGTACAGCCTTGGAATCACTCACTCACAAAGGAACGGCGTAGCGCCAAAAGGTCGTATTCAACGTGTTGAAAGTGAGAAAGAAGTTTCTGGAGACATTTAGGCTTCAGCAAACATAATGTCAAGCCAGTGAAAGTAGTCTACAACAGTTGGATTTGATTGGGCACAATTTGGTACGGCATGTGTCTGGGCCTACGGTCAAGTTCAAGGACATACCCGCGGAAACCATCGCGCTTCCCATCTTGACCGAGGTAGAAGACTAGAAGACTTCCTTTGATACTGCACTCAAGTACGCCTTCTGCAGCGCGTGGGTGGGAGCAGTTGTACACCACAGCGAGTACGGACGAGAACAGAGAGATCCACCGTATAATGGATTGGAAAGACAAACGAGGGGAGCGTGTGAAGTATGGGGCGGCGCCTGCCTTGTCTCTTATCTTGCGCGAGTCGTGATGTTGTCGCTGTGTGACGAGGAAGGAGCGTCCAGGCAGCCGCCTAGGGTATATACCGAGCGAGCAGGGAGCAACACAGCAGATACATGCCAAGAAAGCTTCGCTAAATGGAAAACTGATAGGAGCTGCGACTTTAGTATGTGCCATGGCAAGAGCGCAGGATGCACGTGCAGGATTATGAAGTACATAGGAGTGAAGTGGCACGTGGAGAGAGATTTGTTGTCTCCGGCGACACAGACATATCCTCCCTTTCGTCAAGCTAGGGACGAGGCTGTAATAGTAGTAGTAGCAGCAACTTGACAGACGTTGGGGTGAAGTCGCATACTGGGCCATAGGGGCGCTCCTCGGCGTTGCCAGCTCACCGCGCATATTTTGAGCAGAGCACAGGCTCTGGCGACGAAGGAGATTCTGCAAGGCTATTTTGAACAGATAACTTGTGTCTCGCCAAAGATGCCAGCCATGTGCAGTGGTGCAGCCTTACAGGCGGCTGAATGGGTCCTCGAGTCTATCCTGCCAAGACCCTGACTGGACAGCAACTGCGAGACACGTTCGTGAGGTGGACTTCAGCGACTTCAGCCGTCTGCAATGGTTTGAATTTGGCGTGGACGAGTTGTGTGTTGAAGAAGCGAGCAGCGACGAAGATTTCATGTTGAGTGGCGATATGCATAATGCCACCAAACTGCAGTCAGCGAACAGCTGATGCAATGTGGTGTGCCGCTTTCTCAGCATGCGATATCATGATGGCGTAGAAGTCTTGATCGCGTTCGTTGGTAATATGCGTCAGACACAGGACAAAGAATCATGGCGATGATTTCTTGCCGTTCGGGCAAAAGGCGTCGCCACAGCACAGAGACATGGACGAGACGAGACGAGGTGGTTGGCGGCTCACGACGTGATTTGGTGGTTTGCCGAATGGAGCCGCTATGCAATAAGGTAACCCGGCGCCAGCTGTAGCTCGAGCAACAACGGAGAAATTAACGACTCGAGAACCTCTCGCAGTGTTCGAAGATTGGTGCAGCAGGAGCAGAGACAGGGGAGCGAATAGGCTGCAATCCTCCGAAGCTGTGCATGCTGGAAGGGCGCTCGCAGGCTGCGTTGTTGTGCGATACTCTGTCAAATAACTGGAGGCGTTCACTAGCGCTGGCAACCAACCCGCCGTGCCCGCTAACTTACTCCCCACCACCGACAGCTCTTCCATACACTTTGCACGGTACGACGGCCACTCGCTCTCTCGTCCGCTCGTGCTTTGGCGCCTCTGTGTTGTGTATCGATTCGGATTCTGTGTTTCACCTGCTTCCAAATAACCACAGGAATCTCCTATCTCGCACCCGCGTCAGCGGCGACTCCCCGAGGCACTCACGACACGACACGCCTCGCCTTCGCCTTGCCTCCAGCCACCGCACGAGATATTCCTGCACGTTGCGGCCACGGGTGTATCGACATGTCCTGTTGTTAGAAGGCCATCTCCGACTGCGTGTTGCTGCTTCACCGAGCGCACGCCCGCCTCCCGAGGTCCATCGTCACTACCTCACGACCCGCGGTTCGGCCCTGTCTGCGGCAGTGAAGCGGGCCACAGCCTTCATACCGGCCTGCTTCCACGCGAGAGCACTCGCATAGCTCTCATCGCGCACACGGCCTCGCCCACACAAGGCTACACATCATGGCATCCCTCCCTGCGGGCCTCGCCCTCGACAGCAGGTTGCCGACAGTGCAGCAGGACGCGGCCGACCCGTATGCGACCATGGGCCAGTTCTCGTTCGCGCCCGCGACCAAGACGACTGTTGTCACTACCACCTACACGACTACGACCACATTCCCGCCCTTGTGCGTGAACGCCCCAGGGAGCCTCAGCGAACGCGACCCCAAGGAATACCCCCTGGCCCACGTGCAAGCACCCGAGTCAATACGGAAGATATATTTCGACGCTGGGGGACAGCTGGCGTGCTACGAGGAGGCGGACACGGCCGCGAGTAAAGTGCAAGAGGTACGCATCTAGCGGGTCCAGGGATATGCCTGTCACCACAACGGTTCACGTTCGAGCTGCTCCTGTTTCAATAACTGTAACTAACCGTCCCACCCCACAGCACAAGACGCTGCAAAACTCACTGCGCTCCTCCAACGGCACTCTGAAGAAGGTCGAATCTTTCAATGGCCCACCCGTGTTCGCGACACCAAGCCGCATGACTCGACCCAACTTTAGCGCCCAGAATTCAGCGATGCGTGCGGTTTCCGGCCGGCGAAAGCGAGACGACCTGGATGACACCCCATCCGTACCCTCCATAAAGGAAGCTGCCGAGCTGGCTAGTTTGCACCGTCGAAGCAAAAAGCCGCGGATATCGAGACACGGCGACAACAGAGACGATGCCGCTCGCGCAGGCTCAAATTTCACGCCAGACGATATGGAAGAGCCCGTTCCAGCAACTCCTGACACTGATCTTGGGACGTTGATTGCATCGAAGCAACCCAAGGCCCACGCAGGCTCATCCCTTCGCACTAGCATGAATTCGTCCCAGCAGCCTGGTCGGACGCAACCGCCACCGCGATGGCAGCTGCAGGAACCATCAGATGGACCGCCCAACGCCGACAATGGTTCCTTTGGTGCTTATGAGATGTCGCCAGAGCGGTCCTTCCCCACAAGTATTCTCGATGGGCCTGGAGTCGCTGCAACACCACCAATCGCCGAATCAGACAGAGAGCCGGCTGGTCCATTCGTCGACGATGCATCGTTCTCCTCAGCCCGACTCACCCCACTTGACACCGGATCTGCACTCGACGCCAGTCTACCGAGCCCTAGTCTGTCTCCTATCACTGCCGCCGCTAATGCTCAGCAAAGTGCCAGCGGCGCCTCGTACCTCGGCGCTCCTGGTGACTACGATCCCAACGATGTTTCAGGACTTGACCTTTCGCAGCCTGGAATGGGAGACTTCCCGCTGTTTCCTTCAAGTTCTCGCCATCTCGACATGCCAGACGCGCATGAAGTGGTCAGCCCGAACCCGCAGTTGCTGACACCCACCGTGATGGATATACCCAATATGCTGAGCTCATTCGATGCTCTTCCGGAGCAGATGAAATCTTATGTCATGTATCAACTACTTCGACGATGCACAAAGCCTACTCTGCACTTCGTCGCCGATGTAGTGAATCCAGCACTGAAGCGAGACTTTATCGCCTCGTTACCCGCGGAACTCGGTCTCGAGATTATAGGATACCTGGATGTTAAGAGCATGTGCAATGCAGCGCAGGTATCGCGATATTGGCGAGGACTCGTCGATACTCACGAGAGTGCTTGGAAAGATCTCATCGAAAAGGACGGCTACAATCTTCCTCATGGCGAGCTAGAGCGTGCAGTACAAGAAGGCTGGGGTTGGCAGTACCCTGACTCACAGGATAGCTATGAGCGCGATCTAAGGACTGCCCCTCTTTCGTCCAGATCCGACAACGAAGGGCACATCGCGTCCATCAGTGCACTTCACAACCCATCGGCCAACGACCATGAGGGTGCAATCACGCGCTCATCGTCAACACGACAGAAGAGGAAGGCCAGCAGCAAGCACGGCGCCTCTAAGAAGCAGCGTAAGAAGATCTCTACATTGGTGAGGAGCCAGGTTGCTCTCTACTCGAGGTCTACAGAGTCACAGGAAGGACCAAATGCCTTTGCACAGCGTGCTCAAGATGCTATCCCTGACCCCAACGTGGGACTGCCTAGCCTGCGCAGCATGCATCTTTTCAAATCTCTATATCAGCGACACCATCTCATCCGAAAAAGCTGGATGGCGGAGGACACGAAGCCCAAGCATATTGCGTTTCGTGCACACCAACGTCACGTTGTCACTTGCCTCCAGTTCGACACTGACAAAATCCTGACCGGCAGCGATGACACGAACATCAACGTCTACGATACAAAGACCGGGGCTATCCGCAGTCGACTGGAGGGTCACGAAGGCGGTGTCTGGGCGTTGCAGTATGAAGGCAATACATTGGTGTCTGGCTCCACGGATCGGTCAGTGCGAGTCTGGGACATTGAAAAGGGCAAGTGCACTCAGGTTTTCCAAGGACACACTTCCACTGTGCGTTGCCTCGTTATCCTCAAGCCCACCCAGATCGGAGAGACCTTGGACGGGCAGCCAATCCTTATGCCCAAGGAGGAGCTCATCATTACCGGCTCACGAGACTCTACCCTTCGTGTATGGAAGCTGCCCAAGCCTGGAGATCGCAGCATCATGCAAACCGGCGCATCTTCCAACGACCACGACAACCCTTACTTTATCCGTGCTCTCACAGGTCACCATCACTCCGTCCGCGCAATCGCTGCTCACGGTGACACTCTTGTTAGTGGCAGCTACGACTGCACTGTCCGAGTGTGGAAGATATCCACTGGCGAAGTCCTCCAGCGGCTTCAAGGCCATTCGCAGAAGGTCTACAGTGTAGTTCTGGACCATGAACGCAATCGGTGCATAAGTGGCTCCATGGACAACATGGTCAAGGTCTGGTCTCTCGAGACAGGTGCATGTCTCTTCACGCTCGAAGGCCATACCTCCCTGGTTGGTCTGCTAGATCTGAGTCACGGCCGACTTGTTTCTGCGGCGGCTGATTCGACACTGCGCATCTGGGATCCCGAAAACGGTCAATGCAAGAGCAGGCTTTGCGCACATACCGGAGCTATCACTTGCTTCCAGCATGACGGCCAGAAGGTCATTTCAGGCTCTGATCGTACCTTGAAGATGTGGAATGTGCAGACAGGCGAGTTCGTCAAAGACCTGTTGACCGACCTGAGCGGCGTGTGGCAGGTCAAGTTCAATGAGCGTCGATGTGTTGCTGCTGTGCAGCGGAACAGCATGACATATATTGAGGTAAGCACCATCATGACTGTAGACTATCAGATTATTGACAAATCCAGGTGCTTGACTTTGGCGCATCACGCGATGGTGTGCCTCCCGACCAGCGAGGCCGCCGCATAGTCGTCAACAGCAAGGGCCACGAGATCGAGGACATTACCGAAGATGCCATGGATGCAGATCAAGTTTAGGATCTTCCATTACGGCCGACTGTTTCCTACACACCAGCATGCTTAAAAGCTATACCCATTATGCGATTCGTTTGCGACACGACATCATGACGATTTCATTAGTTTACCTGGACCGGTTTGTCCAGACGCGTGCATCAGCCATACACGTTGTGAGGCCTGTATTTCGGATATCCACAAGTGTGAAAGGCGTTATGTTAGGATAGGCAGTTCACATTGCATAGCTCTGGCGTTTGTATGCATTCAAAAGGGCGTCTGCGGACGAGCCTGATACGGAAGGTCTTGATCGTTTAGATCAATTACGAAGAGAAACAATCAATACAAGTACATCATCAATGACCGCGTGCTTGTGACGTGTTGCTAGTTTGAAGTGACTTGGGAGAAAGCGGCCACTCGGAAGTGCCCCGCCACCGCCGTCGCGCGAAAGTGCTCGCAGCTTCAGCAAACAACGCGCTCATGAGATCTACCACATTCCTTGACGGTTGACCCATACACTCGTTGGAAATGGTAGCCTTGTCCGAAAACCCTGATGCCTGCCTACTTCTTCCATCTCACCTTTGAGCTGTATCCGTCGCGCGCGTCTTCCAGAACCACCTACACCCCGCCGCCGCAGACAAACATCTTCACTTCGCCGCTTCCCATACACCGGAGAGCGTCGTGGGGATCGCTTACACCAACATCGCCCACATATGGAAGCTCTCTGAAGCCCATAGCCTCCAGCAGCGACGTTTTCCAGCTTGCTGCGCCCCGCGAACGGCCTCCTCCTCGCCGCATCAGCCAGCGGACGCGAACATCATTCTCGGACCACCACGACAGTCCCGTTCCAGTCGTCAAACCGCCAAAGCGACCAGGCCATAGGCGGACTCAAAGCTTTGCGCACCGAGACTGGCGCTTCGATACCATCTCCATCACCAGCATCGACATGAGCACGAGCAATGGCGACGAGACCGCCAGACCACGCGCAAAGTCTCTCAAGCACCCGGCGCAGCCGCAGAACACGGGCGGTCTCGCGACAAAGGGTAAATTCATACCCTCAGACCTAAAGGACACAGAGGTGGGCTGGGGCGTTGTGCACCTGTACCGCGATGGACAAGAAACCCCCGGTCTATACGATGAGATCGACGGAGCGAACCAAGCCTTCAACGAGGATGACTGCACGACGCTGTGTATCTTGGCGGTCCCTTCTTATATGACGCCATCGGACTTCTTGGGCTTTGTGGGCGAACAGACACGCGAGCATGTGTCGCATTTCAGACTCATCAAGACCAGCAGGGCGAACAAGTACATGGTGCTGATGAAGTTCCGCGAGGCAAAGCGGGCTAGAGAATGGAGGAAAGAGTGGAATGGCAAGGCTTTCAACAGCATGGAGGTAAGACACCCGCTCTTGTGCCTTTTCGCCTTACTGACATTACTAGCCCGAGTACTGTCACGTAGTCTTTGTGAAGTCAATCAATTTCCAAAACGGCGACTCGAATCGCGACCCTACTTCGTATCCAGACCTCACAAACGACCCCTTCGCCCCGGCCGCGACGAAGCAGCCCATCGCTCCTTTGCCACCAGCGCCCAGCGTCTCTTCGCCCGTTGAAGCACCTTCACTAGCATCTTCCCTCACCGTGAAGCCACACGCCCCACCTACACCCGCGCTTGTTGAACTTCCTACCTGCCCTGTGTGTCTCGAACGTATGGATGAGACCACCGGCCTTCTCACAATCCTCTGTCAACATGTCTTCCACTGTGCCTGTCTCGAAAAGTGGCGTGGTTCGGGTTGTCCCGTGTGTCGCTATACACAAAATGATGCCTTTACCACGCACCGGGGCGCTGACGGCGAGTCACCCGACAATGAATGCAGTGTGTGCGGCTCCACACAAAATCTCTGGATTTGCCTCATCTGCGGCAACATTGGCTGCGGTCGCTACGACTCTGCGCATGCTTTTGCCCACTACGAAGCCACATCGCACACCTACGCCATGGACGTGGTGACGCAACACGTCTGGGATTACGCCGGCGACGGCTACGTCCACCGCCTCATCCAGAACAAAGCCGACGGCAAGCTCGTTGACATGCCCGCCTCGACTCACGGCTCGGTTGGCGCCCCCGGCATGACCGGCTACGCCAACGACACTGTCCCACGCGAGAAGCTCGACAACATGGGCATGGAATACGCATACCTCTTGACGTCACAACTCGAGTCCCAACGCGCCTATTTTGAAGAACAGTTGGAGCGTGCCGTCGACAAGGCCGCCAAAGCCGCATCGTCTGCAGACGAAGCATCGCGCGCTGTCGCAGGCTTGAGCCAGAAACTCGATCAACTGACACTCCAACACACAGATGCGCAAAGTACTATCGCAGCTCTGGAGAAAGAGCTCGAACGCACCAAAGCAAAATCCACATCCGCAACTTATCTCGCTCGCACCCTGACAAAACAATACAAGGAAGAACACACCATCAACGAGTCCCTCCTCAGCCGCATCAAACACCTGGAACAAAAAGCCGCAGATGCAGATGTCAAAGTCCAGGAATTGGAGGCCCAGAAAGTGGATCTCGAAGAGCAGAATCGCGATTTGAGCTTCTTCATCGCGGGTCAGGAGAAACTGAAGGAGATGCAGGGGAATGAAGTCATGGGGTTGCAGGAGGGCGAGGTTGAGGGTGGGACGGTGGAAGTGGGTGAGAAGAAGGGGAGGAGGAAGGGGAAGAAGAAGGTATAGATGGCAGTGCTTGAGAGGGGATAGTGGAAGGGTTGGACGAGGGCTTCATTACCGGAAATATATTCTGGGCATATTAGCGGCATAGGCATTCGGCGCATGAGATACCCATACTTAGACTTTACTTTACTTACTTTTGCCAAGGTTTGGACATGAGTAGTCAGATATTCACATCATTACCTTTCCACAGTCCTTCACGTACGTTAGTCTCGTCATGCACATGTCATTGAAATCAATCAAAAGGAAGGCAGTATGAAAGATCAATTCATTATTCAACTCCAGGTCCCCCTCACCCAACCCTGGAAACGCCCTCCCAAAACGCCACAAAGATATATATGTACACATGTCCATGTCAGGAAGAAGGTAGCTCGTCCGTCTCGGTCGTGAAGTCATGTCATGCTGAGTTTCGTCACAGAAGAAAGGAAGGTGAAGAAAGAGTCGCTCCAGTCATCCTGGAAAGCGTAAAGGAATGCCGATGAACAAGAATCCAGATGGCGCCGAAGGAGAATAGTCCGCCGAATGATGCAACTTGGTTTCGATGCTGGCTAGATTGGCGAGAGTAGTATCCAATTGAGGAGGCGAGGTAGAGGACAAGTTGGTGTTGTGATGCTGTGTCGATATTCAAGTTCTGTTTGCAAAACACGCGGTCACGGGCTGTCGAAGTATCCAAGGCGTTAGATCGAGCGTGGTGGCGTATGTAACTTGCCAAGCAACAATGTGTCAATGGCATCCCCTGTCCAAACCCCAATGGTTTAGATCCAGTCATCATCCTTCATGCCACCAGCAACGCCGATCTCCTTCTCAAAGCCCAGTCCGAGATCCAGCTTCGGCGCCATGATTTGCGGTGCCTTCTCCGCCTTCTTCTTCGGGCTCTGCTTGACAGGAGAACTGACGCTGCTTTTGCCCTCGCCTGGACCCATGCGCACCGTCTTGACGTCCCAGTCGTCTGCCAGTGCGGCGCCGATCCACACCTTGACGCTGTCATGGACAGCGCCGTAGTACTTGGGGTTGCAAGCGCGTAGATGACCCATGAGACGTTCGAAGCCAGAGACTTTGAGTTCTTGGCGGAAAGCGTTTCGAGCGTCGCGAGAAGGAAGGCTGGCGATGAGTCCATTGAGGAGATCGATGTGCGTAGCGAGGTAGTTGGTTGCGTCCCACTCGACGCCGCCAACGTAGGGAGCCGCTGGAACGATGGCGCGCTGGCCAGGGAAGTGGGTCTTTGCGTAAGACTTGTCGGCAGCCTTGACTGGAGGAACAGGAATTACGTTAAGGTGGTGAATGAAGATCCAAAACACTTCCTTTGTGACATTGGTCATTTCCTTGCACCAAACCTGGTACGGTCGTGGCTCGCGCATCTGCAGGATGAATGGGACAGTCGAGGACTCCTTCTCTTTGACTGGATCCTTGAGATACTTCAAGAGCTCGGTAGCACGTGTCTCAAGCTCGCTCTCTGGTGCCATGGAGATGTGTGCGAAGATGATCTCGATAATGAGCTCGCGCGTAGTGAACTCACTCGGCCCCTTGTGTTCTTCATCGAACAGCATGCCCAGAAGAGCAGGGTAAAGAGTCGAAGCGATCTCTTTAAGCTGCTTGAGGGCGGTCGCTGTGGTGCACAAACCCTTGAGGCATCGCAGGAGCTCGTGAAGCAGAGTATCCTCATGGTCCTCACGCCATTCGATCTCCATGATGCGGTGAAGGAGTCCGACAAGCTCTGTCATACCACCCTCCTGAATGAATGTATCGACCCAATCGACTGTTTCGTTACGGAGCAGCAGACGGAGCTTGTGTAATTTGCCCACTTCGACGTCGCGGGGCTTAGGCGTCTTCTTGAGATACTTGATGAACTCATCAGGTTTCACTGCCTTCACTCCATTCGATACAGACCTATCAGAGGCATTCGATACAAGAGATCTAGTCGAGGGTGACTTTGGTATCGGATTCGTCTTGGACGATGCCTTCCGCTCGTTCAAGTCTGCCTTTTGCTTCTTGGTGGGCGAATCGCTTCTGCTAAAGGTGAAGGTCCTGCTTCGTGGGCGCTCGCGCTTAGTGGAGCCCGCTTTATCTGCTTGTGAAGCAACGTTATCCTCGTCCATGGAACCATCTCGCGACTTGGAAGACCGTGTTAGCCCTGGCTTGGAGGACGGTCGTCCGTCACTTTCGCCAATCGAAGAGTGTGCGGATGGCGCTCTAGAAGCCTGTGGAGTATTGTGCATGCGAACAAAATCGGCCTTGACTTCAAGCTTCAGTGTTCGCATCTGAGCCCGCTGGTGGGTAGGAATGTTTCGTGATTCCTAGACAGGTTAGCAACAGTGGAGATCTATGAAGTCACTCTACTCACGAGCACCTCCTCAAACTCCGCATCCACCTGCTTAGGATCAAGCTTGGTGGGGGATGACGGCGCCTCCATCTGGCGACTCTTGCCGTTGAATGCAGCGACAGCAGCCATGACCCTGTTAGGCTTCTTTGATGGACTCGCTGGCGGTGCCACATCCTTCCTGCTGTTGTCGGTACTCGCACGTCCCATTTGCGGCCTCACCTGCATGCTCTTTGAAGATGCGCTCTCCTTGATGCGCGATTCATTGCCCTTGGTATCGGACAGTGGTGCCCGCTCGGTACTTTTCTTGCGGCTGAATGTCTCAAGGATTGAAGTTGTGGAGGAAGTCTTAGGGACCACCATTGACTTCGGGCGTTCCTTTGTAGCCGGGCGTTGTTGTAGTGACGGCTGGCCATAGTCAAAGAAGTTGCGCTGTTTGGAAGGAGAGTAGTGCTGAGGTGTGTAGAGCGCAATCTCATCCTCGATGCTCCGTCGCTGGTCATTCAATGGCACTTTGCTCGTGGTGGTGATCTCCTGCAGCGGCTCGGTCGAGCTGAATTCAGCCCAGATGGGCGTACGCGGTGGTGCGGGGGCATTAGAGGAGCTCGGCGGTGTCGTATTCTCCTTGTCATAAGACTGCTTCACGGGCGATTGCTTGCCTTCCTTAGACCTGCCCTTGCCGAACATGGAGGCCAAGTTGGTCGACGACTTTGTCTTTTTCGGCTTCTCGCCCATGAATTCCTCCTCTCGTGGCCGCCGAACATCCATCGACTTCTTAGGCTTTGTCTTGTCTTCCTTGTTCGCCAGCGATCGCAACGAGACAGAGCTGAGCGTCTTCTTATGTAAGCTCTTCGGCCTCGAGCTGGTCTCCTGGTTCTTGCGCGGAGACGGCGGGTTGATAGAAATGTTCTCGGTGCGCGTCGCAGCCCGGAGCTGCGAGTGCGGGTGGTCTGGGGGCAGCAAAGGCGTGTGGACGTTGGGGGCAGGCATATAGGGCGCGGCAAGAGGCTGGCTCTTCTTCAGCTCCAGACCATCCGAGGGCGTGCGCTTGTGGTTCCTAGAGGTGATCATGGACTTGAGGACGGAGGCCGACTTGTTACGTCGGTGCCCTGCAGCGGGTGCGGCGGCCTGCGGTGTCGCCATGGCGGAGTGTCCCGACTGTAAGAATTATGCAGTGGTGAAAGTGAAGGTGGAACCCAAGAAGAAAGACGTAAGACGGTGCCTGATCTATAGCAGAAAGATGGCGGGCATAGTAGCGGCAGGCGACGAGGTCGAGATGCTGGGTTGCGGGTGCCCGTTGGGGTAGCATAAACATGGGCCGCATCGTCCTAGCAACCGAATCGCGCTAACGCGGGCATGCAGCGAATGCACGTGACCGCCACCTTCCTGTCTGACAGGGTATGCCTCGTAAAGTTATCAATATCATTATTGTCACTGTTGGCAGCTTCGCATGCGTGTGATGGACTTGATGGACTTGTTGTGAAGATGTTTGGGTCGTTAGCTGTCTGGTGTCGAGCTAAGGCAAGGGTTTACACGCGATCTGCACCACACCGGCCCTTACATCATCACCTACCACGAAACCATCACGCTATGAAGCCTCGCCCTGCATCACGCTTATTTGGTTGCAGGCTTCAAATCAGGCACTGCCTACTCAAGTTCAGAGTCTCCGCACTTCAAGCCTCTCCTCAAGCAGGACACCACCAACCACCAAGACAAGTTCAAGCTTGCGGGCCTCAAAATGTTGCATTATCATGTAGAAGAGAACATAGAAATGTCAGAGTCCAAATACTCAGCCCTCCATCTGATAGACATTCTTCCAAAGAGACTTTCCCGCGATCCCTGTTGTGCCCTCAACCATACACTCCTCGCACGCATACGAAGCTAGAATAGCCTCCTGCTCCTCCCCATCCGCCCAAAGCTCACCAACGGCCCATTATTCTCCGCGCCCTGCCTCCCACATCCCTCCGTACTCACACAAATCCCCGAGCTCGTCCCATTACACCCCCTACAAAACTCCCTCACGCAGACGAACCCAATCTTACATCCCGAAGTTGAGACACAGCGGTCAACCCTCGGATTCAGCGGATCAGTCGTCCCGTTGCACTTGAACCTGTTGGTGTCAAAGCAGACGCCACGACCTTCAGACTCGATGGCGCAGGCGCAGCTCGAAGTACCGTTGTTGTTGCAGTAACGCAGCATGGTCACGGGACAGAAGGTGGAGTCGCATGCAGTGGAGGTACAGACGCCATTTGCGCAAGTCCTGCCGTTGGCGCAGGCGTTGTTGCATGCGCCGCAATGGTCGTTGGATGTGCGAAGATCCTGGCAGCCACCGTTGCAGAGGGCGACGCCGTTGCCGTTGCAGATAGGTGTCGGGCGGGCGTAGCCTCCAGAAGTTGGAGTGGATAGCGTTGATGTGCTGAGGTTGGATGATGCGCTTGAGCTCGAGATGGTGAAAACGCTGCTACTGGATGACAACGAGTCGGAGCTACTCGAAGACGAGATCGTTTCCGTAGCGCTTGAAGCCGCACTTGTATCTGTGCTGCTAGACGACGAGCTGTAGGTTTCGGTGCTGACCGAGCTACTGCCAAGCGTAGAAGATGTACCATTGCTGCTAAAAGAGCTGGACGATGAGATTGTGGCAGTGTTGCTGCTTAGTACTGTGGTTTCGGTGCTGCTTGAAAGACTACTGCTCGAGGAGCTACTGGAGGAGAGGCTGCTCGATGTGCTACTGGCAGACGAGATGGTGCCCGTGCTGCTGACGAATGAGCTTGTTTCGCTGCTGATAAATGAGCTCGTAGTTCCGTTACTGCTACTCGACGAGCTACTGCTTGAGAAACTCGTCGCCGTTGCGGAAGGTGTAGGACATGGTGTACCAGTGGTGATGGTATTAGTGAACGTAGAAGTAACATAAAGCGTTGATGTCTGCGGAGTCTTAGCTTGTTAAGCAACTGGAAGGCTTAGAAACCCACCGAACTGATCGTATTGACTAAGGCGGATGTTATGCCAAAGAACGACTTGCATAGACAGGCGCTTCTGTAATTTCCAGTGTCGCAATTAGCTGTGGCGTAGGTCGGTACTGGACCAGATCTCGTGATCGTGGAGGACGTCGATGGACTTGGGGCAACTTGGCGGCCTTTGTTACGCTTCGCGCCAATGGCCAATGAAGGAAGAGCCGGAGTGGCGGCTGCTGAGCTGACGGGAGCAGTAGGACAAGGTGTGGTAGTCGTTGTGAAAGTAACCTCAGCAAATGTGCTCGTCACGCTGGACACCCGTTAGTTAATGTATTCAAGATGTTGTAAGGCGTGAGTTGCGTGCAGTGGAAAGACGATCTCAGTCGTTGTCAGGTGCCTCTGACAATCGAGCACACCACGAATGACCAAATCCGGATTTGACACCCAAATGTCATTATAACAGTTGTTGCGGGCACAATTGTCCTGTCGCGGGCTAAGCCGTGCTGCAGTAATGAGCGCCGGACCAAGGATTGTGATGGAGATGGAGAGCTTCATTTTGGACTTCGATGCGATTGCTCTCGGAGCGTCCAATGCTCATGTACCCTCCCAGCAACTCTTTCTGTGACTTAAGTACTTCATGCTTCGTAGCAGAATTTAGTGTCACGAATTGCTGGCGTCCCAGGTACGCGTCATGCTCGTATAGCTCCATATCCTCCTTCCATATCGATTATGTTGATATTGCAGTGGCGTTCTTGGGGGACATTGTGTTGGAACCGCAGCAATGGAGACCAAACTAGCTTTCTAAGAGATGACCCAAGCGAGAGGGTCAGATTGATGAGTCGCACTTCTGGCGTCGCCTGCGACAGCTTTGGACCTAGCGCTGTGAATTCTACCAAGCAGTACATGGGTGTATTGAAGAATGTGTGAATCAATACTTACCCACGTGCACTTGCATCACCGTAATGGTCGACTACATGCAGCATCTTGCATCAATAGTCAGGACTTGTGGCTTCAACGTCGAGTTCCAGAGCCGAGAGTAGCCCGGCTGGCATGTACGGCATGCTGTTGTGACCTTGAAAGCAAGTCGACTAACGTCCAGCCATGGCTGTAGCAGCTATCAAATAGGCCTAGTGCATGCAGGCTCGGTGTAACTCTTTCTTCTGCTGACTGTCGGGTTTTAGGCATGTAACACGTGGGCTTGACAAAGATACGCTGGTTCCACCGGAGATGAAAGCGAACAGGTATTGGCATGATAGTTTTTCAATCTCACCTTGGTAGCTTCATGGACCACATTAACAAATCGTGTGAATAGCCGTATGGCCCGAATTTCCCCGCTTAGTGCCAGCTGAAGGATTGTCAAAGGACTCCGTTGACATGCAAAATGATTGTCCGTCATTCATGACCACAACGTTCTTCCGAAGAGGATCGCGTCTGTCTGGCTTCCTTATGAGCCAAACTGTCCTCGTTGCCGGGCCCGCTGCAATGCCATGGCGTTGATGATCACCCGTGTAGTACAGTGGCAAGAGGTGCAGGCCATAGCAGTCTTAGATTAGATTAGACTCAAGATTCGTAACTCCGTACCTGCTTGAGCCTCTTTCTTCCGATCATTAGCGATTTAATGCTAAGGTTAGGAACTGTATGTCTCACCCAGGTGGGCTTCGCAACAGTACTCTGCCTGGAATGCGAAGACAAGGACGACATGAAACTCCGATAGCAAAGCGCCGCTATGCAAGCGTAGCATCAATCCTGTAGGATCGAGCAGAGTAAGATGAAGTTGGAGTAGCTTGCTTGCCGTCGTGAGTGGTACTGAACGAGGTTCCAATTTCTGTTGAGAGTGACCCAGGTTCGATCTATGGATTCACTAGAGCACGTGGAAAATCGGGATGACCATCTCACGAGAAGCCTGCTTTTCATTGACTACGACGTCACCAGGGTCATTGATCGTGATCAAGCTGGTGGTAGGAAGTTGGCGAATAGCACACCCTGTGCTATGGCATATACAACGATACCTCGAATTGCCCATTCACTTCGCTGACGAGATTCGGACTGGTTTGGAGTTGATCGATCGCATAAAAGCCAAGTCGCGACCATGAGATACCAAGTGGGGTACCCAGAGGAGATGCGGTTCACAATCTGGACATGAAAGCTGGTTGTTGCCGCTACGGCCAGCACGAGCTGTGGAAGCGCCAGTTCCGGGACGCGGGTAGCAACAGTCGAAAGATCCTCGGGCTTGACGGTGGTACGGGTCTGGGGTACAGGACGCCCACGCAACGGTGGCTGGAAGCTGCTGTGTAGCACCGTTGCGCTGGATTGTAGTAGTAGCCATAGCATCGGTGCAGCCATAAGAAAAAGCGGAAGATTGGGTAAGGTCCAGTAGCGGAACAATCCGACATTCCTGGCGCGTGTCAGACAGGCCAGTCAGCTGCGGTCTAAGTGCTTACCAGTAACGACTCTGTACCCAAGAATAGACGCTGGGGATTGTCTTTTTGCACCACGGTGGGGTCTCGGAGGTCAAGATGCCTACGCAGAAACGTCTATACGCCAAGTACTGAGGCCAGACTGTACCCGGTATAATGAAACAACCTGCCACAATGGTCACGATGATTCTCCGCATATCATGTAAAGTCGACTGCATCGAGGCAATGCGGGGTATGTATCTTGCAGCATCATACATTAGGATCAAGCCACTCAATAGACCATTGCTACGCATCATTGTAGCCGCAGCGAATAATATGCCTGAGCTCAACTTGAGCGCGTCTTCGTGCAAACTTGGAGGCTGTTCCTCAGCCTTGCTTTTCGACTGTGCGTAAAGAAGCATTCCGGTCAAGTTGAGTAAAGAGAACAAAGCCTCTGCGTATGGCGCTGAAAGGAACAAGGACGCAGGTGTCAGAACATGCAGGATGGCCCCAACGAATGCAATCTGCCGTCGTTGCTGCGAACCCGAGGTGATGGTCAAGAGACGGTACAAGATGAGTACGGAGAGCAAGTGGCAGACGTTGGATACGAAGATCCCGACCAAAACGTAATGCTGTACTTCAGCTGTTACATTGCCGGTAAGGTCCGCAGAACGTTAATGCCAAGCTATCCTCACGGGTTGAGGCCACTTACATCGCGTCACGCCGCCAATGAGCCTGGAATACACCCAGCTGAAGGCCCATTCCTGTTCAAAGAGCTTGTCGCGCTCCGCGGCTTTCACAAAGTAGAGCGCGTCCCAGCGTAGTAGGTTGAGTCCAAGTCGACTAAACCGAGATTGGGTCAAGAAGTTCTCGCGGCGCTTGGTGCTTGAGTCCAGGAGTATGAGGGCTGAAGTGTCATAGCCAGGACCTGGGCTCAGAGCTGCAAGAAAGAGCAAAAGTGCCTTCCATAGGCAGAAGGTCCAGGTCAATCGCCGTAGATGACTTATTTCCGCCTTGTCAAATATTGCCATGCTGGAGTTGCGCCATGTTGGATTGGTGTTGGTGTTGGCTGATGCAGCCACGCTATCGCGGCTAGCGCCCCGGTAAATAGTAATTCCGATAGCGCGCACTCGCAAGCGATATTCCAACGAACTTTGCGCCGTCTCCACGATCTTCGACAAGCCCAACTTTCGTCGACCGCCAACAACACACGGTAAGCGCACACCCACACCTGATTGCTCTCGAGCATATCAATCGCATGCAACATCTACGATGGAGCATGTCGAACATATAAATGGCTAGAGCGTAGAGCGGCAGAAATGTCCTCTTGCTCTTACGAGACACAGAACCTATAGTGGAAGAGCATTCGCTAATGGTTTCTGTTCTCTATGACAGCCTCGACAACAAGCAAGATGCCTCCTAAAGGAAAGAAAGCGGCGCCTGCCCCCTTCCCCCAGGGCAAGGCCGGTGGTAGCAAGAAGCCCGCCAAGGTACGTATCATTGCTGCAACCATCGAAGCCAACTTCTAACCATGTCAGAACCCGCTCATCGAGAAGCGCCCCAAGAACTATGGCATCGGCCAGGACATTCAGCCCCAGCGCAATCTTTCGCGCATGGTGCGATGGCCCGCATACGTCCGCCTCCAGCGCCAGAAGAAGATCCTCAACCTCCGTTTGAAGGTCCCACCGGCGATTGCCCAGTTCCAGCACGTTGCTGACCGCAACTGTACGTCGCATACATACTCGTGCACCTCCGTGTAAATCTAACATGTCTTAGTGGCCACCCAGGCTTTCAAGCTCCTCAACAAGTACCGCCCTGAGACCAAGCCCGAGAAGAAGGAGCGCCTCACCAAGGAGGCCACCGCCATCTCTGAGGGCAAGAAGAAGGAGGATGTCAGCAAGAAGCCCTACACCACCAAGTTCGGTCTGAACCACGTTGTCGGCCTCGTCGAGAACAAGAAGGCCTCGCTCGTCCTGATCGCCAACGATGTCGACCCCATCGAACTCGTCGTCTTCCTCCCCGCACTCTGCCGCAAGATGGGTGTCCCATACGTTATCGTCAAGGGTAAGGCCCGTCTCGGTACCGTCGTCCACCAGAAGACCGCCGCCGTCCTCGCTCTGACCGAGGTCCGCTCCGAGGACAAGAACGACCTGTCCAAGCTCGTCTCCGCTGTCAACGACGGCTACCTCGAGTCACACCACAAGGACGCCTCGCGTCACTGGGGAGGTGGCATCATGGGTGCCAAGGCCAACGCCCGCATGGATAAGCGAAGGAAGGCTATCGAGAGCGCTATCAAGATCTAAGCGGGTCTTGCTGGCGTGTGAAGGATTTATGAAGTTCATGGCGTGTCTCTTATCTCTGCATCTAGGCGGTACCATACCACGGAGTTTAGGAGGGTTAAAAGCGGTCACTGAAGACCGTATTGACTGGAATCAATTACGATAACGCACGCCATCGAGCATGATTGTTTGACCCTGAGTGATGTTTGAGTCTATTGCAATTGAAGCTGATCATCTATTCCATGCGATGCTAACTACACTCGCAAACTTCGCCGTCCATACTCGGCAGCGTATACTGAGGCTCATGCTAGAAGTTCTCAATCTTAGTGCCAATCCCCTTCTCATCAGCCATTCTGACCAGGTCCATGCCCACAACCACGTCCATTAATCCCAGTCCCACGCTCTTGTATATCACATTGCCTCGCTGCAACCATTCGACCAAGCTCTTATGCGCCTTATCCTCGCCCTCATCATCCGCATGCTTACTCGATCCCCTCCTCTTCTTCTTCACTTTCTCGCACTCGCCCAACTCTACGCCACCCTCGTCCAGCCCCTCATCCGACTTCCGTGCATGACATTCCACCCTTCTTCTTTCCGCATCTTTCTTCAGCATAATCAACTCCCCAATTTCGACCACTTCGTTCGGTCCCAACCCCGCTTGAATCACTTCTCCTGCCTCCTTCAAACACGCTTCCACACTATCCACGACCACGGCGCCTCCTTGACTTGCATGTTTGTGGAAATGGCGATGTCCGTGTTCCGGTGCGACGTTTTGCCTCAGAATATCCGGATGTATCTCCACCATGTGCGGTTTATAACTTCCTATTGCAGCAAGATACCTGCCCTTTTTCCTACCTTCGGCATTGGTGAGGAAGCTAGCTGGGAATAATGGCGTTGTGCTCGGCGTCGTGCAGAAAATGACACTACTTGCCCTAATCGTGCTTTTGAGCAAGCGGTCATACTCGCCATGATTAGGTGTCAGGATCTGAATCTTCGGATGCGCGAGGTCCGAGTCTGCGCTAGAACGGTACTGTGGAATGTCTGCGGTGTCTGCGTCCCAGTCGTGATGTTCCTGGTGTGGATTGTACAGTCTCGAAAGGAGCGAGTGGACGCGGCCAAAGTCGCGATTGATGATGTTGAGGTGATGGATATCTGGACCGCGGAGGAGGAGCGCGAGCCGAATGTGCCAGTATGCTTGTTTGCCTGCGCCAAAGACGACGACGTCGTGGACATTTTGCCGTTTCTTAAACAGCATTGTGCTTGCAAGGGCGGTGCGGAAAGCGGTGATCTCTTCGGCATTGAGGAGGGCGCGCGGTGTGCCTGTTTTGTCGAAGAGTGTCAGACTGCCTTTTGGGGTTGTTGACTGGGCGCTCGAGAGTGATTGTGGTGGTTCGAAGGCGGTGGTAGAGGAACTGTTGGCTATGGAGAGGTTGGAAAGGGAGGACGAGATGGACCCGCGGTCTTCAGAGGAGCTTGACGTTGACGTTGCGCTTGGAGCGGCCAATGTGACTATCTTCACGCCAGTGCCATCGTTGCTAGTAGAGTTAGGGATACAAGGTACGTAGACCATGTAGCAGACTCACCTGCTCGCTGGCATGAGCAGCGTGGTCTGACCGTCGCCACGCTTGAGCGACGTACGAAGCGGCTGATAGTTTGACGAACATCCATTGCTCGTGTCATCTTCCGTCGCGGTCGAGTAGTAGTGTAGAGCATCTGCAAGCGACTGTTGTAGATCAAGAATGTCTTGTTTATTTAGCTGCAGAAGCAAATTACGCACGTTGTCGTCCGTGAGAATTGTCAACGGCATCGCGTAGCCTAACCCAAGAATTTGGGTCACCGATCAGTATTCCGTGATTGAGAGTCAACAACAGGCCGTGGTGCTAAACCAGTGGATAAACAGAGTCTCAGGTGTACCTGGAGCTGTTCAAGTGGGGGAGGGGTAGTTGCGGCTTTACGCTGTAAGCAAGAGCACGCTTATCAACAATACACGCTTCCCTATGATGTCGGCCCACTTGCCCTACATCAATATAAAGACAGCCGCATTCTCTCGTAACCTAAGTTGGCCAAGACGCTTTCATTGTAAGCATTTGGCAGCGAGGAGGCGAAGATCCTTGTCCGCACATAGCAGCATCCGAGATGCAAGACATTCTTGAAGCAACAGGGGAAATTTTAAGGACGTGAATGTTAGGGGTTGGGGATGCGCTGGATGTAGATAATCCAATTCTGAAGAGCCCGGTTCTACGACCTCAAATTTGACGTGGCTGGAGTTGGCCTGTGCTTAACTTACGTTAGGCCACCAGGGCAGCATCAATCCTGCAAGAACGTTACATATCATTACAAGACTACTCGCACTTCTCGATGACTCTTCTTGACCTCCCTCTTGAACTCCTTGATGCTATCATCAGTCTGACTGTCCCAGTTGGCATTGAATCCTTCTCACTCAGCTGCAAAGCCGTATATACGTGTGCTGCATCTCAAATTCTTCGCCATAATGAGCTCAAGAAACGCTGGAGGTGCACAACCACCCATGACCACCGGCGTGACACACTTCGCATACTATACGCTATTTCTCGCGACCCTCTTGTCGCACAGTACATCGAATCCCTAAGTTTGTGGAGTTGGAATCGCGATGACGACGAATTCTTGCCAAATGAGGAGGACATCGAGCTCATCAAAGCATTGGTCGTGGAATCCGAGCTCTTTGAAACCGCAGGCGTAGACCCGGAAGACTGGTGGTCCGCTATAACAAAAGAAAATTTCGACAGCGATGAGGATGACCTCAGAGACGATGATGCTTTACACACCACCATATCCCTTGTATCCCTCCTCCCGAACCTTAAGGTGCTCCAACTACCACCTGGTTGGTATGATCGCGGTGGTCGACGTTGGGAAGATGTATGCCAGGAAACCAAAGCCAGACTGACGGCAATGACCGATGCTCTCGTAGCAGCCTCCAAAAGCTCCGGGAGCGCACTCTCCAAACTCCAGTACATCATTCCCTCTTCGGAACAAGAATCCGAAAATCGCTACGATTTGCAGTGTCTAGAGCCTCTCATGCGCTTGCAAACTCTGGATGAAATATACGTAGTTAGCTGTGTCGCCGTGAACGACGGACACGCAGGCATCCCTTTCGCATGGCGCTTCCCTTTACTAGGCTCCGGCCTCCGCCGGATAGAATTAGCGTATTGCTGTATCGATGCAGCCGGCCTGTCTAATCTGATTCAACACACTCCGCTCCTTGAAGTGTTCCATTACGGCCACGAAACGCAATGGTATGGCTGCCAACTCGATTGGAATGCTGGCGCTTTCGTTGACACCCTCAGTGAGTATTGCGGAAAGACGATTACGAATCTCGCAATTACTCTTGATTTCTTCGTCGGTGGCATCAAAGGAGATGTGGCGTCCTTTAAGGCATTCACCGTACTGCAAGAACTCGAGATTGACCTCCGAATCCTTTCCTATTCCTCGATCGAGAGTGACTTGCAGCAGGAAGATCGAAGTGACTTTACTGCAGAAAGCACGTCATGTAGTGATACAAAAATACCAAGGCTGAGGGATATACTACCCGGCAGTATCATCAACGTGGACATCAACGTTTACGACAAAATGCATCAAGAGGAAGCGCTCAAAGCATTGCTCCAAGATTTCTGGTGGGACCGCGAAAAATTCAAGTATTTGGACAAGGTCATCGTAAGACAGTATTGTTACGACTGGGCGAAGCCTCTACTGAAGGGAACTGGGGTGAAGCGGGGTATTTACAATCAACAGGACCTTGAATTTCAGGAGGAAATGAAGATGCCGGCGTGGAAGAGGGCATTTGAGTGGCGCGTCGAAGGAATTAGGGGGCTTCATCCCCGCTACGTTCGTGGGGAGGATGTTGGCGGAGCCAAGTCTGGAGATGTTGCCATGATGGTAACCTAACATAATCTGCTGGCAGATTCAATCCCATTGTAGGCTATTTGAACCACAACACTGCGAAGTTATAGCAGCGCAAGTCACGTACGATCATCCTGGACTGTGTCACTGCTTCAACTCCAGAACGCTGTCTTTTTGAATTCCTGAATATACAGTGTGGTTCTCAATAACATTTCAGTCGGTAAGATCTAGATTCACATCCGTCTCAAGCATCACCATCCCCATCTTCCCTCGCACACACCACCGCCGCTCATCCAACGCAGTATTCCTCGTCCTTTCCCTCAAACTCACACGCCTCAACACCTCACACATCTCCAACCCTTTCACCACCCTCCGCCACGCCTCGCCCACTCTATCCTCATAATCCACAATCCTCCTTCCATCCCCCTCACACAGCGCAATACCCGCAAAATCCAACTCCCTTACACTCGCCGCACACAACCCCCACAAACCCACCAACTCCCCCACCGTCGCGCTCACAAACCACATCTCCAACTTCTGTAACCCTCCCCACGCCATGTCCATGGGAAGGACTTGACTCACCCTTGGCCTCGGACCAGTATACATCCCCATCCCACGATACCCGCCAACCACGCCTTTATCTGCCGGCGTCTCGGGCCCGAATTTCAAGACTAGTTCCGATAGACATTGTAGACTGGCTATCACGCTACGCAATGTGCCGTGCAGGATTACATCGCTGAAGGTATATGTCTCGGATACATACCAGCGGATATCCAGACTCAGATGCGTCACGCGGGAACATGATTGTGTGAAAGCATCGATGTGGGTTGATGTGTCTGGCGCGAAGAACCAATACGGTAAACTCGTCGCCGTGAGCGATGAAAGCGTTGCGCCATTCTGAACTAGTTTCTCAACGACGTTGTGCAGTTGGATGTTGAATGCGTTAGCGTGGCCGTATTTTCTGCCTTGTCGGTCGGTTTCGTCGGAGTAATGTAGTGCTTTGATATGTCGCGCGAGATGGGGTGTGAGGAGTGCTTTCAAGCGTGAAATATCGTGGATACTGGATTTGTATTCGAATGCTGCGAAGACGAGGGATGCGGCGACGTCTGCGCTGCGTGTGCTGATGACGCGGTAGTTGATGTGGTCTGGTGGGGAGAGGTAGGAGAGGATTTGGAGGTGGAGTTCGGTGGGGAGGGAGTTCATAGTTTGTTAAGGTGTTGGGAATGAATTATGCGTTGGACTTTCCGGTTGTGGGGTTTATATTCTGCTGAGTTTATATTTTTGTGGAGGGTTTTGGGAAAGGTGAGATGTCGATGCGGCGTGGGCACGAGGCTTGTCGTATGTACGGATGTGGTGTGTCTAAGATTAGTACATAGTTTATGCATGACACGACCAATCAGAATGACGACAGATTTTGAGGCGAGCGCGGGAGCAGATTCGAGTGTACCTGTTGTTTATAAATACATGCATACATCAACGTTGTTTATTTTAGGTTGTGACATCCACAAATATGTGCTTGTTCCCACCGTTGGGAATGCCTGACAAGTCCTTCAAGCTCGAACAAGGATTATATCACACCGCTCCATTACAGCATATATCTTGACAAATCAGTCTCAAGTTCAACATATCAGTCCAATAATTTGAGTAGAGCTGTTCTGTAATCGTCTAGATATTACACCCAGCACAGAGTGATAATTGTGGCGGTTGTTGGTCTTCAGGCCCGTTGGAAGACGTGCTTGGAAAGCGCGATTACCTTCTCGAACGTAGCGACGCAGAATTGTCGACAGTTCGTTTCAAAGGCCATATTTGACATGGTCCATTTATTGAAGTTGGGTATATCCATCATGGGTCAGTACATATTCACGGCGTGAAAATATTCATGATTCATTCATTTTCAACGCCGTTTATGCCTCATGCTCTAACATACAGTCGTGATCGATAAAATGTGGTCATGCCCCATTACCTCTACATTCCAGTGGTCATCCATCATCACGCGAAGTAGCTCTTCCAGAGAACGCCCTCCAGGTCCTCGAGTTGTTCTTGCTCGAATGCCTATGACAACTGTTAGTCTTGTTCGAGGATCGAGAAAAGGATCAATCTTACCTTGACATCAATGTGCCATGTGTCCTGTCTGGTCTTCTTGAAGTCCGCCAGTACAGTCTTGACACTCTTACCCACTATGCCAGGATCTGCAGCCGCTTTGCGTGCCAACGTCGCGAGCACATCCGGCAGCCATGTTGGCGGCGGGCTCTGATATGGGAACGCCTGGATCAGGGCACCCAGGCCAAGTACAGCAGCGTGTCGCGTCAGTACCAGCTTGCTCTGCTCAGGTGTGGGTGTGCCGGGTATGCGGCGTTTCGGGAGCGGGTTTTTAGTGAGCTGGCTGATGAAGCGTTCCTTCAGACTCGAGACCTGTCGGTCGCGTAGGGCGACGGGTGAGCAGCGGATCATACCGGACAGTGTGGTTGCTGCGCCCATGCGGACTTCGAGTTGAGTATCCGAGAGCATTCCAGACACACAGTCAAACATCTTCAGCTGCTGCTCCTCGCTCATCAAGAAAAGGCGACGGAAGTAGAGCACTTGGATGTTGATAAGAATCCTGAGCCGCTGGTGCCAGCTTGTCGCATTACGACCAATTCGGATAAGCGCAGCAATGAAACCAGCGTCTTCGCCTTGACGGTGTGGGATATTTGGCAGATGACGGAACACATGGTATGCCAGGGACTGAAGCTCGGGATCCTCTTTGATGTCCATCATGTGCAGAAGCTGCTCCATGAAGACATCAGGGAAAAATTTCACTAATGAAGTGCATTCGTATGAGGAAAGTGTCGAGTCGAGCCATAGTAGGACTGTCTTCCCGCCGGAGGTGTAGGACGATGGCGTTTGTTGGCCGGCAGGGCGCTGCTGACGCCACGCTTCGAGACGCTCGAAAACGGTGGTAATGGTCTGTTCAAATTCTGGTGTTGGCACATACGGTCGGACGCCGATGGACGATGCGCTCTTTTGCGCCTTGATGAGGGTGGGGACATCCTTGTACGACTCGTGATACCGCGTCCTGTGGATAGTGGCAATCGTCTGTCCCATGGCCTCGCGGACACCTTTGTATGGATGGTCGAGATGTTGCATGAAGTCCTCCAGGATAGGCTTCTCCAGACGGAAGTGCCATCCCGCATCGCTAATGCATTGGGTCAGAAGATGTATTTTCGAGCTCTCCTTGAACGCAGCATTCGAGTCCATGTCGAGTCGGAAGCCAGCGAGCCAGTCGACCAAGGGCCATCCACGCCTCGGGTCCTTGGACTGTAGAACAACATGCAAGAAAGTCGTCCAATATCCGGAGTTTTCAGGTGTAAGACCATCCTTGTAGATACCGCGGACAACTGGGAAGACATATTCCCAGACCGCTTCGCGTTGCTCAGCCTTCAGATCAGGGGCACATGATAACAGAGCTGCCATGATCTCGGAAGTGGCGCGGTGTTGGTGTTTGTCGCTACCATCTCCGTAGACAGACTGAGTAAGGTCCTTGATGTCTTCAAAGGTCGCTTCCGTCAAACCGGAGAAGACGAGATCGAATGAGTGCGTCAGCAGCATCGCACTTGACATTCGGAATCGATCAGCGCTGTTGTCGCGCGGCTCCTGTTTCATGAAGGCGAACATGTTCGAGAACCAGGACCGGGTGAGGTGCTTGGCAATCTTTTTGCGCACATCGATTTCGACATCGTCAAATGCAAGTTGTGGCGCATTTGGCAGGAAAGCTGGCATTGTCTTATTCCACACAAGCCATCCAGGATAGTCGAAGTCGACGTAGTACTTCGCCTCGGGCTGGGAGAAGGATGACAGGAACTCCTCAGTCCAGTTCGGGTCTTCACGCTGAGTTGGGACGACGATTTTGTCTGGTAGTTCCTCAACACCGAGCAAATACTTCTCGTAGCTGTGGCCGGTAATAGCGCGCGTTACCACCACCGAGAACAGCCCGTTGAGAGTGCCTGCATAGAAGCCTCGCAAGCTTGGGTGTTGATCGATCACGCCCTTCACCATGAGATCTATCATCTCCTCCGAAGCGAGTGTGTCATATCGCAAGCCAAGGTTGACAATGATGGCAGCGGTGCGATTGACCTTCTTCCAATGCGCGGTGCTTGCAATGCTGACCAGCTCCTTGGACAGTTCAGTCTTTTTGCCTTCGATACGGGCACGCTTCTGCTTGATATACTCTCGTCGTTTGATAACCTTCTGCTGCACGACCGCATCATCTGCCGAGTCGATGGCATATGCTATGGCTTGTACGACATCCTTGTCCAGAATGACCATACGCTCCAAAGCCTTGCCCATGTCCATGATCTGGAAGGTGGCGTTCGTAGCAAGCTTCTGCACGGATGGCTTGTCCGCACCAGTGACCTCGATGAACGTCTTGATCAAGCGTGGAGTGAAACGCCAGTCGCGACTAATGGTCTTGGCCAAGCTGCCGAACAGAAGAGCGAACATGGCACCTTTGATACGAGGATAATCGTTCTCATCGACAGCCTTCACAAAGGCATCTAATAGTGGAGGGACGACCATTGGCCGAGCGCCCAGTACACACTTGACCGCAGACTCGCACGCAGTCTGTGCTGTGCGTCGAATCTCTGTATAAAGTGAGATGCTTGATTCAGCCAGATCCAGCAGCAACAGCTTGTCGAGCTCAGTCTTTGGCCTGGGATTGGCGTTGTGACGCAAGCGTTGGAGGTGGTAGACGTTAGCACGCCGGACAAGCAACGATCTGGGATACTGCTTCCTCAAACCGCTGAATCTAAACGGCCGCTCATCCGTCTCGAGGAGTCTTGCAATGCGATCAAGCACGTGAGCGGAACGCTCAATTCCAACATCGATAAACCATGATCTGTACGCATTGTACAACGCATTGAAGCATGGAACGTCGTCCGGCTGCTTCTCGATCAAAAAGCGATGCACTGTGTGCAAGATCTCGCCAACTTTATGACGCAGATCGTGAATGAGCTTATAGTTATCATCACCACGTCGCAGCGGGTAGCCGGATTCATATTGGAAGGTTGGTTTGACTTCCTCGTCTTCCGCCTCTCCCAGGCCAGCGTCGTCATCGATACCTTCGGTATCCATAGCATCCGAGTCGGAATCGCTGTCTCCAGCAGTACTGCCTTCGACCTGATCATGACGAACATCGAAAAGAACTGAGATACCGGAAATGATTAGCCTCAAAAGGACGAGATTCCTGGAGACTTCATCCGACCAGTCCTTGCCAGTACCCTCGCGTTTGATCGGCGGATCTGATGATGTGAGCGCTACCAAAGCATCCATTGAGCTTTGTGTGTGGAACTCGAACAGTTTGACAGCAAAGTCGATCTCCTCCGTACTGGGCTTGTGCCATTTGATGTGCAAATTTTGCACATCGACCTGCCTTGCCCAGGATGCGGTTGTGAGTCCCTGCTCGAGCTCTTTGTCATCGTAGATGGAATAATCAACGGTGAAAGTGCAGGTGAGGTCGAGCAAGAGGTGGTGTATGAAATTCGAGACATGCACAGTGGGAGTACCACGGCACCGCTGCTGCATATACTCTGCAATGTCGAAGAGCTCATCTTTCCACTCCAGCACAGCATCGCCAACGTGCACAACACACATGCTCAGAATGGTGAGGTTCCAGACAAGGGCGCGATCTCGTGGCAGGACTTCAGCTCCCGTTGTGCGAGTGGACCCAGCGCCAATGTCTTCAATCTCGGTGCGAATACCGGCGAAGAGGTGAGGCAAGAGACGCTTCAAAGCCTTCTTAGGGTTGATCTTGACGAGACTATTGCAGATGAAAGCTATTGCATCGCGAGCTTGATGAATGACATGGTTCGTAATGAAATTTGCAATCTTGTCCAATGCAACATCATACAACTCGGGCGATAGCGCCGCAAGCAGAGGTGTAAAGGCAGCAGGTAGGTGGTTCACCACATACTCTTCAGGTGATCCGCTGCGCACTCTCGAGGCATCTGGAAGATTCTCCAGGAGTGTGAAGACACGTCCGAGAAACGAAATGAGAAACTCATTGAGGCCAGTTGTAGATGAGCGTAGAATCATTGCTTCTTCCTCGTCGCTCAGTTCCTTGTCGTATTTGATCTCAGTGTTACCATGGGCGCTTTCTAGGCGTTCGACTTGCTCTGTGATCCATTGCACGGCAAGCCCAGTGTCACCACCGGCGTCCTCAACCGGCGTTGAGGCGCCGTCCTTGTCAGAGCCTCCATCTGCAGCTTTTTTCGCTTTGGTGAGGTCGTGGAAGGGTACCAAGTAGCAGACACCCTGCACAAACTGTAACGTGTGCAACGTCTTCTCCAGATCGTTGGCGTCGATGCCTGGTAGCGCAAGGCCAAGCACGGTCGTAACATGGCACCGAAAGCCTTTTGTCTTTGCCATGATGTTGGAAAGCATGTGCAACGCCCGTATAGAGGAGATGGTACGATGTACCTCGACTAACCCTTGCATTGCAGGATAGATCTTCTGCAGTGCGCCTGGAAGAATCAGGTTGGGCTCAAGGGAAGCCAAGCTTTGCAGTGTAGACAGGGCGTACTGCATGGCCTTGTCGCTCTTGGAGAAGATGCCCATGAAGGTAACCTCTCGCAAGCAGAGTACGAAACGTCGCTTTACGGCGTCGTTGAGTTTCCTGTCTTCAGGCACGTCCATTTCGCCACTGTGCTCCCGATTCCACCGCAACACGAAAAAGTCTGCCAAGTAGAACACGAATTGCGCTAATGGCCGTGTCCAACTGCCAGAATTTGAGGGATGGAAAAAGGTCTCCACGGCTTGAATGAGGCCCTCCAATTTGCTCAAAATGGAATCTGGGGCCTCGGCACAGGCTGGCGACAGTGACATGGCGACGAAGCGTGCAATATGATGCCCGACTGGATGTTTGCGCGGATCCCGATCCAGCATGACCGCTAAACCAGCGCCTAGGTCAACCGTGCTGCTGTAGGGCGATGTTGCTTGGCCAACTGGAATTTCGAGGAGCCTTAAGATGGCTGTGAAAATCAGAGAGCACTGCTCGCTCGTATATATACCATACTGTGAGAATGGAACTTGTGACGCAGTCAGATTGTCTCTCGCCAATCGCGACAGCACATCGAGGTAGTGCGTGTCGAAAATCCTCGATCGGTTGACTAGAGACCACAAGTGAAAGAATGTTGGGAGATATTCTTGCGGTAACAACTGCGGTACATCCTCGGGCGCAGGATGCGTGGGGAGCATCAGGTTGAGGAGACCAACCACGACAAAAGCGCCTTCGCTGAAGGATGTGCTGAAGAATGGCATGATCTCTTCGAACATGGCAGGAATCTCTTTCGGGTTGAAGTAAAGCTGCGCGAAGGTGCACATCTTGGTGAGCGTCCTGATATTTCGCCTTACATTTGGCGGATGGGAGCTTCCCGATTCTGTGGGCAAGACGAAGAGCTTCAACTCGCGGAACAGGGGCCGCCAGTCAAGGACGACATCCTTGCCGGATCGGAGATAGTGCTTGCGCCTGTCAAATGTCAGTTCTCGCTCAACCATGGTTCGAGTGCAGACCCACTTCGTCAGGACCATGAACATGCTCGCGAAGCGTTCCGCCACGAGATAGTCTAGGCCAGGAGCCAGAGCCAGCTCATAGTAGAGGTTTACGAGCTTTACTCGCGTGCTGCGGGGAAGGTCGAATTTCAGAGACAGCCAGCCTCGTATTTCGCGCGTCCAGTGCACAGCGCCCGGCGCAAAGTCGCCCGCAGAGACGGCAATATATAGATGTTTGAGACATGTTTCCAGGCTCTCCAGGCGCTCGCGGTTATCTTCGGTCTGGTATGGCAGATACCTGAAGTATGGGAAGGTGCGTGGGCGGACGTGTTCGTCTTCGCCATTAACGCCGCCATTCGCTTGTCGCCAGTCGCCGCCCGGCGAGGTCGCACGAGATGTATCAGGCCCAGATGCCGAGTCGAGAGCACCCATGAGCTGTGATATTCGGTCGTGGGCAGCCATGGCGCCGATCAAGTGCGGTGGGGCGGGTGGTGGTGGGAGAGCCTACGGCGCGGAGGGGGAGAGCACGAAATCGGCAACCATCAACAGGTAGAGAGCAATGGGCAGTGCGAAGGCTGTAGATAATTGGAGTCTGTGGTACAGTGTGAGTAATGCGCTTCTGTAGCCTGCCAGCTGCGTGCGAAGTGTAGGACAAGGTACCCACGCGACTCGTGGAGGCCGCGTGAAGTTTTTAACAAAGATGACATACAATGCGGGATCCGAGGTGATTACTGGATTGAGGCGTTGACGATGTGGGTGTGGAAGACTGTCAGCTCGTGGCTCGTGGCCAAGCAGATATGTAAGTAGCCGTTGCCTCGCTCCCTGGTGGTGATGTCCTGCAGGGGAAGCTATGACCTGCCCGCGGTGAGGCGGCTAGTCTAACTGTCTAGTCCGATACGCGAGGCGGCCCGCGACAACACCTCGCGGCAGTCTGAAGGGAAATCGTCGCAAGTGGGAGCAGGTAGATTACTCGTTGATGACAGGAAGAGAAGCCTCTTGCGCGCAGTAGTCTTACGGGCGAATCGTCGAGCACACTCTGGCGTTGACGCGCTATTTAACATCGACCATCTCCAGGCACGCGCAGACGCGCAACACAGCGGCGACAGGTAAGCACGCCCTTTCTTTCAGATGACAGCTCGACTTTTTGCATTTGCTAGGGTCCCTCCGCCCGATTGAAATGCACAACTTTTCTTCTGGTTCCTATTTTTGCTGCGCACATTCGTCCTGATCCGCAGCATGTTCCACGACACGCGGCACTTTGTGTCCTGAGCCATGGATTATCTCCGCCGGCACATTGCACCGCAGCCGAACAGCTGTCAGACTCGCACAAGTAGTGGACCTCATCCTGAATCTTGGTCGGCTAATTTATGAACAGCAAAGGAAAAACATGAGTTCCTACTACGACATAGATGCCATCCTCACGGATGCTCAAAAGGTTCCATGTACCTTTGAGCTCACGGTCCCTGGCCTGGGCTTCCTGGAGGGCAACATGAGTGGCGACATGAAGCAAGGCTCGAAAGTGGAACTGCCTCTGTGGTTGGGAGAGATGCTTGCATTGAGGTATGATTTACTATATAAAGTACCCTGCTTCTGATGCTGAAACTCCTCCTAGTCAAAGCCTGAACACGTCTTCGCTTGTAACACTGGATCCGCCCTCCGCTCTATCATCGCGGGTCCTGAACGCCTTGAAGGCTGACCCGCGAACTGTCGACCTCAGGGCTCAAGCACCGCATTTCTACGACCTGGGCGCGAGGATTCTTGAACTGTTCGAAGAGGAAGAAATGATCGAAGTCTTGAGCGAAGTATGAAAGCCGGGAGCGTCGTAGATTCTTAAGCTAACGAGAATCAGACTTTCAAAGCCAGAGCTTCAGTCATAGCTGACCAAGCACACAACCCTCGTGGCGCACTTGGCGAAGGAGCTGACTTTATGCGAGGCCTTGATGAGAACGAACGGCAGTGTAAGGATGAAAGTGTCTACAATATTCACACCAGCTGACAAGAGTCAGTATTTCGGGCGGCACATGACAGCGCCAAAGCCGTTCGGACTTGGATGACGGATCTCAAGCAGAAATGAGCCATCGTAAAGTCTCTCATGAGCCTGAGCGATGCACAATCTCGCCAGTTCGGTCTGGATGAGGCCGCACTTGACCGCCGATTGGCGCTGCGGCTATACAAGACCGGCGGTTACGTGTGCAAGTATGAGCATGGAAGCGTTGCGGCTGACGTGCGAATGAGTGATGCAAGAAGAGACAAGAAGAACAGTAGAACAGCATGCGGGAGATGTTGCGGTAAGAAGCGCTCATGAAACGCCATTCAGCGCCTACCGTGTTATTACAATACAATACCTCATTGAATAGCCCAATCGAAGAGAAGAAGCCGCATAGCCTGGGTCACTTCATTGAAGCCCCAAGGTTGCTGTTTTGTAGCAGCATGAGCAATTGGTCTGGTGGATACCCAAGGAACACTGGACCATTGAAGACCATCTGTGGGACAGCTTGGTGAGGTTCTGGTGCTCTCGTTTCTTGTCTTGGGTCCCGCTCATTGGATCGGTCGTGCGGGGGCGGAGGACGAGGAGTGGTGGGTTCTGGCTGTGACCGCGCGTGAGGACCAGGTAGTTGTGTGTTTTTGTCTGGCGTCTTGCCCATGGCTGCGTGATCAAAAGGGCACTTGCCAGCTTTTTGTGGTGTCTCTCCAATCGGCCGGTCCGTCTTGAGAGGGATAGGGGGCGAAGCGGTGGGCGCCGATCCTACTGAAGACGAGCTGTGTGCATCTGTATACTTGGGCGGAATAGTAATGCCCCAAGGACGACTAGGCGATTCGCCCACACGAACCTCCTTCATTGGACGGTCGAAGTGAGCAGTTCTGGTCTCGTCTAGCGGATGTTCCGGTGGCTCCTCTCCCGACAGTGTAGCCTGACCGCCTTCATGCAGGCTTTCTGAGACTGCCTTGGCCCACTTTTCGACCTTAGCGTCGGCCTTGCCATCAGATAGCACTTCAACACCAGGTTCTTCTTGCATATCTTCGGGCTCTTCTGGCAGCCACGCCTGATGCTTTTGTCCTAGCCCTTGGATCATATTCACGAGGTTTCCGTACTTGCGGTCGAGTTGCTCTATGCTCTCCTGGTTGCTCTGGAAGCGAGTGATGCAAACTTCATGACTCCGAGGCAGTTCATGCTTGTGTTTCTCAAAGTACTTGGCAACCTCTTCAGGGTCATGCTGATCAAGGAATCGTATTGGGCAGACAGCTGCGGAACCTGAAGCAGCAACAGATGGCTCGGCTGAAGCAGGGTCATTACCACAGATCTCGGCGCGGATGGGATCGGTGAAGGATGGTCGCTTCGAACGTCGCCCTCTCATGCTCAGCCGTGAAGCCGAGCTCCGAGGCGTCGCCAACGGGCTTCCCCTTCCACTGGATGCGAAAGGACAACCGAGTTTGCTAGGTGTGCCGGTCGTTGTGAAGTCCTTCTCGAGAGGTGATTTGTCATGGCTGTGTTGTATTGAGAGGGCTGTTCGGTCTGCGGAGGGGCCCGTCCAAATTTTCACCTCCGGGTCAACTGTAGCACCACGAAGAGTTGCCGCGGCTAGCTCGGCCTGCCGCAGGGCCACAGCTCGACCCTTTCGCTCGATATCATCACACTGTGCTAGCTGCTCAACGAGGTTCAAGTATATGCGGGGCTGCTCATCGCCCACACGTTCAAGGTCCTGCAGGAAGGTGAGGTGGTCTTGCGAAAGGCTGTTGGGCGTGAAACGTTTCAATAGATCTAGATACTGGGGTCCGTCAGTCTTTGCGTGCTAAAGGGCTGATCGAAATGACGGAGAGGTCTGAGGTCAGGTATGCTGTGGTTGTTTTCTGTCAAAGCCGCAAAGCAGCTGCAGGTCTAGAGCTAAAGATGTTTCATCACAAGAGGAGGGGAAGAGGAAGGAGGATGCTCACCTGCTGTTTCGCCCACGACAGCTTGCTCTCGAGCTGCTTCTGCTGGTCGAAGAGAATCTGGTACTCTCCGCTCAGTGCCGCGAAGCCCTCCGCGACCTGCTCGGCAAGCTGCACGACACTTCTCTGCGCCTCCTCAGCCATGGAACCGTAAGTAGAGAAAAGCGTGTGGTACTGCACACGTGAAGAGAGAGAGCGTGCGATGACGCGGCAAAGAGGCTCCGGTTAGCGAAGAGGTGAAGATTGACGGCTGTCGGCAAGGAACCCAAGGCCGAATCCAACGCTAAAGCCCGGCTTAGTCAACCCGACAAGCCACTGCCACGCAGCCACACAGGCCATGGGCCGCCTCGAGGCTGCTGGGGAGTTTCTTGGAATGCGCGTCAGGGCTCACTGCGCCTTGGGATTCTTACGTAGCATCTTGCCATTGACTGCGATTCTTATATGCTATGCTGTCCCATCCATGATACCCTGTTTCACTGTTACTTCCTAGTCCATCAAAGCGCCTCACATTGCGCTGCATCCTCTCGCTGTACAGCATTTCCACGATTTCGACGTTCCTAGACCTCCCATCTGCGTACCTCAACAAATCTCACCATGGGCTCACTGCACGACTCCCGCATACACAAGTGGTTTGCGACCTCGCCGCCGGTCGCATGGACAGTGAGGCAGCTGCGAGAGCTTCTCATAGGGTCTCTCAAACAGGGGCCAATTCCACAGCATGTCGCGTTTGTCATGGACGGCAACAGGCGATTTGCCAGGAATCACCACATCGAGACGGTAGAAGGGCACAATCTGGGCTTCGAGTCGCTGGCGCGCGTACGATCTGCCCTGCCATTTTACTCCCCGAGCCTACGAGCTGACATGTCGTCTAGATACTTGAAGTGTGCTACAAGACCGGCGTCAAGGTCGTTACCATCTATGCATTCAGCATCGAGAACTTCAAGCGCTCCAAGCATGAGGTCGATGCGCTTATGTCCATGGCAAAGGTCAAGCTCGAGCAGCTGGCGGAGCATGGCGCTCTGCTCGACCGCTATGGCGCATCAATCCGAGTGCTGGGCCAGAGGGATCTTGTCAACAAGGACGTCCTAGCTGCCGTCGACAGAGCTGTCGCAATGACTGCACACAACAAGAAGTATGCTTTTTGAATGCCCACATTAGCTCCGCTAACAGACCGCAGGGCTGTTCTCAACGTTTGCTTTCCCTATACATCGCGCGACGAGATCACGACCGCAGTCATGAAGACTGTCGAAACGTACAGCACACCCATCCACAACCTCGCAACCCCTCCAAAACGCACATTCTCCGAGTCGCACATAGCTCAACATATTCGCAAGCAGCAGCTTGGGGACGATGCAGATGCCGGGGCCGAGCAGCCAGAGTCGCGGTCCGAGTCACCAGCATCCAAGGACGCAAGCACGCCCGCCGAAGACGAAGCGTCATCTTCCACGTCTACGGCCATCAATTCGTCTGAGAAGGACGAATCGCACGACGACGCTACATTTCTAGATCCTGAATCCATCAGCGCTCAGACGCTGACTGATAATATGATGACCGCCGATGCTCCGCCGCTGGACTTGCTGGTTCGCACCTCGGGAGTAGAGCGCTTGAGCGACTTCATGCTCTGGCAGTGTCACGAAACCACATCCATTGTCTTTCTCAAGTGCCTGTGGCCAGAATTCGACCTTTGGCAGTTCCTGCCAGTACTAGTGGAATGGCAATGGCAGCAAAAAAAGCTACAGGAAGAGCAACAGCGCATCCGCGGCAGGCCGAAAGCCGATTAAGGCCTAGAAGGCGCAGAAGGAATGAAATAAGGTGCAGCGAGCCTGGGCCCAAGCCGCGCACAAGCTGAGGTTCGAAAGCGCATCGACGATACCCAAAGGAAAGCATGATCATTCATAGCAGGCGTTCAGAGTTAGCGAAATCCAATGCCAATACCTCGATCTTGCAGATTCGAGACCCCGCCAGACCTCGCATCATCCACGATTGTTCGCACGTGCGCATGCGCGACTAGCTAATGGCATGCGCAGGGCCGTTATCTAACGACCGTTTGCGGTATGATGAACCGCTATGCGGGAGCATGCGACCACATGTGAGGCACGCTAGCATTTAGGCCTGCATGGTCGTCTGCTTCTCGACCCAACGTCGTCATGCCCAGGTGGTAAGAGTTGCCGACATGTTGCACTTATTCGCTGCGCGGCGCACCTGAGACGCGTACCCTTTGTCCCGCGCGCTCCATTAACTGCTACTTGCTCATCATTTCGTCAGACATCATCTTGCGATCTCACCCTTGGCTTATCATCTTGAGTTGCTGGATCGTTTGTGCGACATAGCGGGGTCACAGCAGACAAGATTCGGGTTCCGGCCAACCGCTTATCAGCCGCAGTCTTTCCTCTTCTGGTCGCGATTCTTAGGAGATAATATGCTCCCTCCAAAAGACATTAATCACTGGCGAGATAACTTCCCGAAGAGCACAATGACAGGCCCAACCCTTCTCACGCTTCCGGTCGAATTGCGTACACTCATCTACGACTTCCTCTTCAGCAGTTATACCATTCGACATGGCTTCAAACATGCCAGTACTCCGAGCACTCAAGAGGAGTCGTCGAATCGTATTGCAATCCTACTGACTTGCCGCCAAGTCTTCGCTGAAGCATGGCGACATCTTCCGTTGAACTGCACATTACATTTCCGCGGCACGGAGAATCTCTTGGAAACGCTTCTTTCGGTCGATCAGAGTATCATAACGCGGGTCCGCCATATCCGCGTGCGCGCCTTTCCATTCCCCCTCTATGCATCTGGAAGAGCAGACTACTACCCGACCTACTACGCAGCCAACGCCCTTTCGCTCTTACCTGGACTATGTCTCGATACTCTGGTTGTGGAAGATTGCTGGCACGGTTTTGGCATGGGCGACGGCTGGCGCGACGTCGTAACCTATTTCGACATCGAGGCGCTCCTGAAATGTGATGCATGGAAAGAGCTGACATACATTACGCCCTGTACAGACTTTTTGGCGTCCGGCTACGACCACCGGCGTAAGCGTTTGACGCAGCCTGAGAACTGGGATGCCCTAATCAAGGAGAGAGATGGCGAAGACTCTGGCGCTGAGGTTCAAATGATGATCGTGCCTGCCAAACAAGATAAGGCTACAGGAGTGGAAAGGACTGAAGATGGGCGCATCATGCAGCCATGGACAGCCAAACCAGGGCACGAAGTGATTGAGAATTGGCGAATCGCAGCCCCCGATCAAAGCTTGAAAGGCGAGGTCAGGATCATCGCGCAAAGAGGCAAGAGGGCGCGAGCCGTACAGCTTGGTATGAGCGAAAAGAGGAGCTGGAAGGAGCTCAAGGGCAAGGAAGGCGGCTTTGCGCCAGAGGGTACGTGTCGCCCAGCATCCTGAGTGAACAAGTGGCGCTGACGTGACAGATTGGGTACCGTATCACAACGACATGGCAGATGCGATGGGCTGGATTTACGGCGGCTGGGGCCGGCGGATGCAGCTTGCGAATTCGGCTCTTAATAGCTGACTACATCCGTTTGTCACTCAGCCGCCAACACTCGAGGACTGGCTACCGTCAACCCATCCTTAGCCAGAAATCGCACGAGTGTGAGTGACAAGAACAACGGAAATTCTACTTACCCCGGTTTCGATTATATTACCGGACATTTACAACATACTTGCGGGGAGTTCCGCGAATAGGTGCCGTCTTGACCCTATGGGCAATGAATTTAGCCGGACGGTGGTTTGCAGCAGGTACTAGGCGATCTGCAACATGCATAGACTCCCAGATTCACGGTTTCGGATTCAGCGATATGCTTACGACACGTTATAGTTTTTTTTCTTGATGTCTTAGCTGCACTATGGACGAATGTTGGTACGGCTCGCTATATGTATCCTCACAGTCGCTTTGATCTGTCTCGCGCGCCTCGGCAACGTTGTGATGGCGCATAGTTCAAAGTATGCTCTCTCGCAAACGCAGTCGCATATGTTTTGTCGTTGCTCTGTGTCTCATCTCCTTGACTTTGCTGCTCAAGTTTGCAGTACCTAATTTGCACAGCACCAAACTTGGCACAGCTATCGACAACTCGACTCTAGGAGTGCGTGCCTGACCTAATTCAAGATCATCTCTATGCTCACGCATCCATAGTTTGAAGCTGTCCTTGCCGTAAATGCACCATGGCGCACCGACCGGAAAGACTCGCTCACACTCGCAGCCGCCTGGACTGGCATTGCCCTCGGCTGGATCGATGGTGTCAATGCCTCTCAAATCGATGAGAGGGCTCTACCTCAAGGCGATCATAGGAACTTACCAAAGGGCAACCTGGGCAGCTGGCGAGCCCATATGGATGCCCTGCGACTGTAAGACGTGAGTGTTCGAGTTCGCACGCAGCAAACTAAGGATTGCAGAGTCATCGAGCGGAACCTAAGCACGGTATTGATACTCGAAGACGATGCCGACTGGTTTCCTGAAGTCCGCTCGCAACTAACAGCCTTTGGGCGCGCGAGCCAGGAACTCCCTGCTATAATTCGACGTGCTAGTGTTTCTCAGGAACGAATACCATCATCAGAGAATGCTGTTCCGGAGTCATTACCACTTAAAGCATCCGACACACCACAGCACCGCATGCTTCCACTCCCATCCACCTCATCGTCGCCGCAATCCACTCCATACGGCACTGACTGGGACATCCTCTGGCTTGGCCACTGCAAGACATTGCTCCCACCGCCCTCACACTTCAAACTACCAGACCGCTTCATTCTCCAGTTTGATTCAGCAATCGCATCTTCATCCTCCCACCAACCCCGCATCTTCCACCGCACCCACTCCACCATCTGCACGCTTGCCTACGCCGTAACCCAACACGGCGCCCGCAAAATCCTATACGAGCACGGCATCCGCAATCTCGATAAAGGATACGACTTTGCGCTGAGCGAGTGGTGCGACGGAAGAACAAAAGGAATGGGTGCTAGGCCGATTTGCTTGACGAGTAGTCCAAGCGTGTTTGGGCATTTCTGGGACGCGGGAGGTGGGAAGAGCGATATTGTGGGGGTGGGAGCGGGCGGTAAGCTGGGTGGACTGGTGGGGGGCGTTAGAGCGAGGTTGGGGGAGTTGGTGGAGGAGTCGTGAAGGGTACAAACTTTCTAGAAAACAGCTGCACGTGGCAGACAGACCGATCGATGCGAAGTCGAAACGGCGGTAGTGCAAGAACACGCTTCCCGCAAGTCAATACCTCACCACGCAACTGGATCACTTCGTAAAATTTCAAACTCACAATTCTGATTGGAGGAGGAATGGAACGTCGGAGGCAACACAGAGAGCTATCCCAGGCCTCCCTTCCCAGCTCTCCCTAGGCTTGCGACACGCAGCACTGGCTAAAGCCATTGTCTTCATTTTGACTCATGGCAACACCCTGTATATACTCGGCCGAGAAAAACCACTCGAACTCAAAACTGATAATGATTTGGATCCATACAGGCCTCCGTTTGACTGTTTTGCGCGTGGCGACGTATGCCTTGCGCAAGCGTTCCTATCACCTTCCTCACCTTCCCAGCGTTTGCCCGTTCCAGTTCCGTGCGCGCGCACCATGACACTTTCCGCCGTTTGAAGAGCCTGGAAGCTACAACACATGCAGAGAACAACAACCCGCTACCTGCGTTCGTCTCTTCTTCTCCAGCCCCATACATCGATTGACGCATCGCGGCCGAGTGCAGCCGCCACACTGTTAACGACGTGCCGCCGCTATCGTTGCCTTTCTATCCTCATCTGCTATGCCACGCAGTCCGTTCGCCAACATGGTATGTTGGCCTTTCCGGGTCAAAAGCTCGTCCTGACTATATTCGCAGATCCAACTATTGTCACTCGTTGCATCATCTTTCCTCGCTGCTCACGCCAGTGCCCAGCAGTTTCCGCTGCCCGTCACCTATGATACAATAATCCAGTCTCCGATTGACCGTAACATCACAATCTCCTACAAGCGACCCTCGCCCGCTACCTGCGCAACTGCGTTCGCTACGCAGAAGCAGTACTCGGGTTATGTCAACCTTCCGCCCTTCACACTAGCCCCATACCAGCAAAATTACACCATCAACACCTTCTTCTGGTTCTTCGAGTCACGCATTCATCCTGAATCTGCACCACTCACGATATGGCTGAACGGTGGCCCTGGCTCGTCCAGCATGGTTGGCCTCTTCGATGAGATGGGGCCCTGTGAGCTCGTGCAACTTCCCAATGGCATGTATGTCACCCAACCTAGGCTCTGGGGATGGGATAGAAGCTCCAACCTACTCTTCATTGATCAGCCGACCCAGACGGGCTTCTCGTACGATGAACGAGTCAACGCGTCGGTCGATCTCAGCAAAGACTATCCATTCATGCTTGACAGTCGCGAGAAACTTCAGGAACTTCCACCGGGCGTGCCTGCATGGCGCTTCTTGAATGGTACCTTCGCCTCTGGGAAGTGGGTTAACACGCAGAACTCATCCGCCATTGCTGCTCGTGCGTGCTGGCACTTCCTCCAAGGCTTCCTATCAGTGTTTCCGCAGTACAATCCGGGAACGCGACCAAATTCCACGACGGTCGAACCAACCGGCGTAAATCTCTTCCTGGAGTCCTACGGAGGATTGTACGGCCCGACGTTTGCCGATTTCTTCCAGGATCAGAACGACCGCCGTCGCAACGGCAAGCTGCTCTCTAACGCAAGCCTAGAAATCCGGCTCGAATCCGTTGGCATAGTAAACGGTGTCTTGGATACTCTCACCGCCTCCATTGCGGTCGCCAACTTTACACGGAGCAACACCTATGGCATCACCGCTATCGATCTCCTCACATACCAGAACACGATCGCTGCAATCAACGCGAAGGGTGGCTGTCGGGACCTCGTCACCCAATGCCGCAGTATTGCGTCGATAAAGGACTCTGAAGACATCTGCAGCGATGCGCTCGATGCTTGCAACCGTGCAGGGTTCATTGTATACAACAAGGCTAGGAAAAGCCCATACGACATCCGCTTCAGCTCGCGGTTCAGTACTGGTCAAGCCATCCAAGAGTACCTCAACTATGCGAACGTCATGCAGTCTATTGGCGCACAAGTGAACTTCACGCAGATCAGTATGGCGGTGTTCCAAGCATTCTCCGAGAGCGGAGACGCAATTCGGGGCACCCAGTTGGCTTCACTGGCCGGGTTGCTGAAGCGCGGCATTCGAGTGGCATTCATCTACGGCGACGCGTATGTCTTCAGCCTATTCCAAGCCTGCTTATGCTAATGCCGTCAGGGACATCATCTGCAATTGGTACGGTGGCCAAAACGCCTCACTTGAGCTAGCACGCCTTGTTCCAGCATACAGTACTAGCTTCCCTGCCGCTGGCTACGCCGATATCATCGTCAATTCATCCTATGTTGGCGGACATGTCCGGCAGTTCGGCAATTTGTCCTTCTCGCGCGTGTTTGACGCCGGCCATCTCGTGCCGAGTTATCAACCTGAGACTGCCTTCACTATCTTCAGTCGAATCGTCCAAGGCGATGCTATCAATATGGGTCACGCTATCGACCTCTCCACTTACGGCTCCAAAGGCATTCCCGACTCTTCATCACGCACTAACAAGGTGCCGATGGAGCAGGCTATATTCTGCTGGATTCGAGATACTCTCAACACCTGCACCGAGGAGCAAAGACATGCGATCGGCCGTGGAGAAGGCGTTGTTGAGCATGGGGTGTGGTTGCCGCCTGTTGCGTCAGTACCTGAAACTCCATCGCGGATGCCTTCACGTCACCAAGCACCTGAAGTTGCAACCTCGACGTCACACCGACAGTTAACAGGTGTCTTCACCGCGACCACCTCGCCAGTAGCAAAGCCATCTGCGACCTCTGGCGCGTCCAGACCGAAGGCACCGTTCAGACTACCACGCCGAGCTGCAGCGTTGACCCCTGAGCAAGAGAAGGCCAGAGCGAGGAAGAAAGCAGAGAGCATGATGCAGAGAGGGCTCATCGGCGGTCTCGGTGCCGCTGGTGGTATTCTTCTGTGAGTGGCTCTGTCTACCTTCGTGGATTTGTGCTATCCCAATCGACCACCCCAAAATGACTTGTATATCTCCAGCCTATACTGACTCTGGCTTCCAGCGTAGGAGTGCTGGTGTCGTTGATATGCTGTTGTCGCTCGCGCAGCCGCAAGAATGAGCCTGAGCCTGACGAAGAGAAGCCTCCCGTAGCTGTCACCCGAATCGTCGAGGCGTTACCCGTACAGTCGCGGCGACCCAGCAAAATGGAGCCCATCCCTGAACTGAGTCCACGACCCAGTGAGGACGACAAGAAGCCAATATTCAGTACGCATCCGAACTCGCGGATCGTGGTTGAGAACGAAGCACCTCTTCGCAGGCCGACCTCCTTAGCCGATGTGGAACCAGTCTCCAAAGAACAGCCTACACTACCAGTACAACGTTCCGTGATTCCGGAACAGCCCCATGTCGAGATCAACCCAGAACGTGTGGAGGACGATATTGTATTGCCAATTCAGCGTTCGGTTGAGCTAGATGAGCCTCAGGACGCTACAGCAACAGAGCCCAAAGATGCTGTGGTCGTCGATCCATCCGTGACCGAAACCGAACCTGAAATGCCCCGGGAGATCTCACGGGCAGAGCCTGAAGATGACGAAGTCCTCATGTCGCCAGAGAGCTCACCAGAGCCCGAGCCCACTGATATCGACGTTCCCGCACCTGCCGAGCGTTCCGTAGAACCTGAAGACACCCAGAGCATTGCGGAGATAGTGCCTGAGGAAGCCAATGTCATCACGCCGATAGTAGAGCCTGAAGAGCCTCAGGACATCATGCTACCTTTCACACCACCTAATGAGCTCACTCCTCCCCCGACCCCAAGGCCGGAGTCAACGCCGTTGCGAGAACCGAGCCCGCCTGTTCTGGAGCCGGCACTTAGCCCACCACGCGAGCCAACACCACTTGAGGACGACGATCCGTCCGTAATACCGCTGCCAGACTCCGACATGGAGTCCGAACCTGAAGAAGAAAGTGCCTCTCGTAAGCAGTCGCTGCTGTCGCGGATCGAGAGCGTATTGCAGCGTGAGGTGGTGGCAGAGAAGAAGTCAGTTTAAACGTCGCGTAGTGCTTCAGGGTATACTATGGTGGGCGGGCGCTGAAGCGTGTTTTCGCGCATTGTAATGTGTAGTGTTAGTGAAAGTAATTGATTGCTGACGTCGCTTCAAGTATTGCTCGCCTCCTTTGATAGTCTGACTCCATACAGGCCACAGCATCACTGATCAATCACAAAACCTTGAATCCTTACAGGCCACAGCATTACTGGTCAGTCACAGAACCTTGACTTCATACAGGCCATCACATGACCGAACATTCGCACATTCGCAGAAATCTGACTCCATACAGGATACACTATCGTCGGACACGAAACTCACTCCCTTGCATCCCGAGGATCATGCTTAGCCCAGAATGCTTCATACTCTTCCCAGCTTTGCGACGGAAACGCAAGTGGAACCGTTATCGGACCAAAAGGAATACCCTTCTGTTCAAACTCATCGAGTCGAGCTTTGGTGAGCGGCCTTGACTTGTTGACACTGTAGACCGAGATACGGTGGCACGAGCTCGTCACATGCAGGCCCCAATTCCAGCTAGTTCGCACCTCCGACGGCTGCGTGTTGAGCGAATTGTCCCAGCAGCGCACTACAATCTCCACCCAGCCTTCAACATCACACGGTAGATCATACTCCCAGGTGCGCCAGCACCACTTGCGTTTCTCGGACAGATTGTCGAGCGGAACAGTGTACCAATTGAACCCTCCGTCCATGGAAAGCTCGACGCGTTCTGGCCATCTTCCACCACCGGAATATGCCCAGCCCTTGCAACGAATGCTTCCATTGTGGATGACGGCTTGCTTTGTCCACGGCGACATGATTGCAGAACTCACTGGCATTTCCTGGATTTGAATCCCGTCTGACATTCTGAGATTATGTTTCCCGACCTGTTGAGGGAAGTACAAGTACTCTTTACTCTGTACCGGCGCTCTGGTAGGGTTCTTGATCGCTTTGATCCGGTACAGCCATTTCACGCTACGTGCGCCAATGTATCCCAACACAACGACGCGAAGCGGGTATCCGTGGATCCGGGGTAAGACTTCGCCGTTCATTTCCCATGCGAGAAGGACTTCGTTGGCTTTGACTTTGGACCACGGCACGCTAACGAGATAGTTCATGGCCTCGTCGTCTTTGAAATACGTGTCTGCGCCGTAGAATTCGAGATGCTCTGCCCCATCGACCAGGCCGCCGCATGCTTTGATGACTTTCTTCAGGCTGATGCCCACCCAGCTTGCGGTGCCGATTGCGCCCTCTGCCCAGGGAGCTTGCGGGACTTCGTCGCCTTGGCCGGGGTATTTGAGGATCTGCTCGATGCGGCGTGTACCCGAGCACTGGATAGTTGCAAGTTTCTCGACGCGAGGGAAGCGCGACTCGTCCATGAGGTCGTCCAGAGTGAACGATTTTGGATTCTTGACTAGTCCGTCAAGCACGAAGCTGTAGTCTTCCTTGTCGATGATGGGAATGCCGCCGTGGTTTCGCACAAAGTGGAGATTGTTGGGCGTGATGACTTTGTCTGTCACAAGGCGCTTTGGCGGTTCGCCATTGTATGGGAATTGCAGCAGATGGAGCATATCCTGGTGTTTCTCTTTGAGAACCAAGTTCCACGAGTCGTCTGGGATTTGTGTGAGTTCGCCTCCGACTTCATGGTGCCACATCTTCCAGCGCGTTCCGGGAAGGACGGGGTTGGTTGCTGGGATAGGACCGAGCTGGAATTCGGGGTTTGGAGGGAAAGTTTGAGAAGTCAGAATCTTGTGCGCGGCGGCTTTCTTCTCGGGGTAGTTCTCCCATTCTACAAATCTACGAATCTGAGTCAACGTCCATCCATTCACTCGGCGGCGTCGAACAATTCCAGGGATATGAACTTACCCAACCCAGCCTTTCCGCTCACGGGTGAAAAGCTCGTCGCGGTTCCCTACTGCTTTGATAGCCTCATCGTCTCGAGTCAATTCCCCGAAAACCTGAGGAGCAAGAGTCTTGGTTTCCGGGCCGGTCATGTCAAGGACCGGTAGCTCCGCGGCTACCATGCCCTGTTCGATCTTCCACTCATCAGGGCGGTTCGAAGTCTCGAACTTCTGCGTAAGACCAGGCATGATGTTTCGCGCTCAGATTCCTGAACTTCTTTGGGAAGAGAGTAAGGAAATCGGACTAAGTGAGTGAAGTGGGGGAGTACGTTGATTATATCTAGCTCGAATACGACGCTCGAAGTGTAAAGTGGTACGACAATGCTGAGACATCAGACCCGTCATTATGGTTGGGACGTCTTTCTGCAGCCCCTCTTCGCACTGACACTCCGGTCATCGTGATTGGGACGTCTAGGTGCAACCCATGTCGACATGTGAATGGGCACATCGATACGGTCCAAACCAGGGCATTGATTGAACACAGCCGTTGTGTAAGGCTCCAATTGCCGGCAAGAAGAGATATGGAGAGCTCAAGTCAAGCCCAATTGGGGAAAGCTAAGGCGTTGTGCACCAGCGCACGTGCCATCTTACTTCTCCTTCCCCTCTGCGCTCGTCTCCTACCTGGGGTATCCCTAGCTCAACGGTGTATTACGCGAGCTTCACATCAATGACTAGCCAATCAGTCATCTGAGCCGAATTAAGGCGGTATCGTTTCCTTCGATTGAGTTTACATGAACTTGCTGGCCCGTGCTGACTTACCACCCCCTCTCGACCCGAAGAACGTCGTCATATGCTTGCGTGGTACGATCGAAATTGCAAGATAAGACGCGCCCGATCGATGGATAATCCCTCATGAGGCACGATCAAGGCATAGTACACTGCGAGCATTGCTGAGGCATCATTTAGCTGCCCGAATTGGGATAGTAGCGTTTGCCCCTCAAGCATTAGTATTTGGCGTATGAGTGAAATGTTCGGAAGAATAAAGAGATGTTTCTCGTTTACTGTGAAGGATATTCCCTTCAGCTGCGGGGTTCTTTTGCATTGACGCAAGGCTCATTTGAGGTTCGCCTTTGACGTGCGGATCGAGGCGGGACCGATCCTCAAATCTGCATGGCACCAACGTAGTCTGGAGACAGCGACAGAAAGCCGAAAGCCACAAGTTGCAACCGAGATGTATAGTGAAAAATACCTGGCTCATCCTAGACGCTGAGACCACTTCGTTAGCCATTACTCACCCTTTCATTCAAATCGTTCATGATCATTTACGGAACGAATCTCGGAGCCGCTTCGGAGTCGGCGGTTTCAAGACACGGAAAGATGTGAAGCTCTCTCCTAGATTTCAGAGCCTCGCCATTTTTAACATCTGAACGCCGCTTTGAGAACCCTTGCTCAGGCGAACTGTGATTGGAAAAATGGTGAGAATGGATATGCAGAGCACGGCCGAGGTTGTGGCAAGAGAGAACGCTCGCGTAGCATGGTATTGTTTGCCCCACTTTCCGTTGTTTTTCTGAGTGAGCAAGGACCGTGTTAATCATCGCAACCTAGTGCTCAGTCAGACGCATTGAGCGCAAGTCGAAAGAATATGACGGAATCCGGCACACAAAGTTCGCCTCAGTGGGCGCAACGCTTATGACGTCAGAAACGGTGGAAAAATAGTCTCCCGACATTCAATTGTTGTATACACGCTATGCTGCAATGAGATGTTCTTGATGAAGCAACTGATTTCTTGGTTCCTGTAGGAACCTATCTGCTTCGGTAGAGGAATGCTCTCGAACCCGGCCGACGGCCTCCGTACCTGATGGAATGAGATCTAACTTTTCACCAATTATGTTAGCAAGGCCTCTATCTTCTATACGCTAGCAATTATGTGCAGGCAAATACCGATGTGGCGACACACCGCCGGCATGATGTTGTCGACAGGATCCGTCAGATTGAACCCCCTCTTCAGGAAAGCTGCCTCGCTCATGCGCTTTCTCACCTACAACAGCAATTAGCTGTGCCCCTTCCAAGAACGCACTTGCCAACCAAAACTTCTGCACGTTTCGCGCCGACAGTCTTGCTCATAATCAGCTCCTTCATGTCTGTTAATTAACTTACTCAGCATCTGCTACATTGTTGATATCCTTGGTTTTTGTTGTGTGCCATAAAATCTCGAAAACAACTGTCGTTCGTCAAAAAGTTTGCCTCGTTTCCACGTAGGTCAAACATGAAGGTATCATGGGATTGCAAACTGAGATTCGAACGCGGCTCATGTGCATAATTTGGGCCTCATCGATGGAGAATTTGTAGGGATTTTCTTTTAGATCAAGGTCTTCCCAGTTGGCGCAGGTAAGTTAGGCCTGTGCTTTTGCAGGTGTGGTTCCAATCAAACCCCAAGGGACTCACTTGCGCACAAACCCGATCGCCATTCACAGAGAACATTGTGCGATCAGTACTGCGCCGCAAACAAGAGCTATGTCAAACGATATAGGAACCTTACATAAGGAGATTACTGTTCCTTGTATCTGCAGCGTTCTCTTCACGCGGTGGCTTTGTCACGACCTTCCCTGTCTCCGAGTAGAACAACATGGCATCCGATGCTTCTCTCATCAGTCGCCTATCTAGCGTTCGAGAATGCGCTGAAAGTATCATGAAGATCGGTGGTACGCCAGGCGCCGCTATTGCCATCTTGCATGAAGGCGAGTTGGTCTATTCGGAATACTTGGGGCTGCGCGACCAAGAGAATCAGCTTCCCGTCGATGAGGAAACAATCTTCCCATGCGCATCTCTTACCAAAGCTGTCTTCTCCGCCGCGATGGCTATCTGCGTAGAAGATCGTCTCTTGGAATGGAACACACCTGTCAAGGACATCGTGCCTGGATACCACACCCAGGACGAGACGCTACATCAGCAGATGACTAGCGTGGATTGTCTCTCACATCGAGCCGGCATGCAGTCAACACTTTACTGGTTTGGCAGCCATAAGCGTTCACCGCTTCCGCGACCATTACCTGTACAACAACCTCGGCTACGAGATCGCAGCACACACGCTCAGTTCTATTTCTGGTGATGCTTGGGACCAGGTCTTGCACAAACGTATTTTCCAGCCGCTCGGGATGGGCCGAACTGGCACACGAGCCTACTTTCGGACCGACAATGTAGCAAAGACCTACATGACCCTGGACGACGCCAGCAACGTCGAAATTACCCCGATGCTATCAGGCGGTGACACAGTGGGTGGTCGTGGATCTGCGATGCGAAGCTGCGTCAAGGATTTGGTGAAATTGTACGCTAGTTTTTTGAACGCTGGCAAACATCAGTTCGAGTCAGGCACAACATCAACTCCAGGCTCGCCTTTGCAGCAAGTGCCCTTCCTCTGGTCACCGAAGATCTCCATGAATCCCATAGCATATCGCGAAACATCCTACGCTTTGGGATGGGCCCGCGTCCAGACACCTGGGCCCATGGGTATTATCGGGATCAACCCAACGCTTTTGGCGCCATCGCAAATTCCTTTGGTTGGCCGTGGGGTGCCTTCGAGGCTCATATTATATCATCAAGGATGTATGCTGGGGAATCTCGCTGCAATCAACTTAGTCCCAGACAGTCGGAGAGCTGTCTTGGTCCTCACTAACTCGCTCGCTCTGAACGACGCGGCCGATTGGCTCGGCGAGTTGTATTTGGAGGCCTACCTCGACGTTGAGCAAAGAAACGATTATGTTTTGTTGGCACAGATGTCCGCTCGCAATGCTCTGGACTGGTATCCAAAGCTAGAGGCGGAGCTGTCACGCACGAAGTCATCCGAACCACCGCCGAGAGAATTGTTTGATTACGTAGGGACGTATCACAACAGTGCTCGGACAATGACGTTGCAGGTTTCAGTGAACGAGCAGAGTGGGATGCTCGGTGTTTTCTTTGAGGGACGGAAGGACGAAGCATGGACCTTGTTCCACAATCATGCTGATGTATTCACTTGGTTGGCCCCGAGGAATACATTCGCCCGGCGTGGACGCTTCACTACAAGTTGGTTCGATGCTGAATATTTCAAGATCAACTTTTACGAGAATTCTAACAACAGCCACATTGCCGGGCTTGCGTGGAAGCACGATCAGTCTCTTCAAGGACCTCAACATTTTATGAAAGGATGAAAGCCTACTAGTGAGAGTATTGAAGACATTAGGACAATGTTCAATCAGTGACTTTCTAATTATAGCCCCACAATTCAAGTCCCTTTCTCGGAGAGACAGCCTTTCACTACTCCTGGCTCAAAATTTGTGACCATTGGATCGAGACTTGGGTAATATATGGCGCTACTCGCCAATGGAGCGTACTCATTGTATAGCTATCACATGCCGTTGAAGGCACTGACTTATGTAAGCTGGACAGGACCACATAACTGTAAAGAAACACGGAATTCCTCACATCTTCAGAGTGATGATGCCGGGATCTGTGGTTGACCAATTTAAATTGCAGTTCAAGCTGTACAGCCTATTTTGGTCACCCCGCTCACCGGTGGGCTCGATAAGAGGGTAACGCTCTAGGTATGCGTCCTTGTACGGTTACCTCCCAAGCCTCGGCGCAAATACGACTTGCCAGGTTCCGATTTTCACGTTGATGTGAGCGTAGTATGAGCCAGCATAAAATACAATGAGCGACTAAGTCTTACCATCAGTACCAACACGGGTGTCCCACAGAACATCGTTTATGAGGGTGGGTTTCGTGGGCTTTCCATCCGAGGATAACGATCCGAGTAGTCGCGCAACAACGTCAGAAATGACATTATCTACTAAACCCTCCAGTTCTGCCCGCCAGTCGTAAGCTGCTGCGTCCATAGCTACCCGAGTGCGTAATAACTTTGCAAGACCTCGCCCAGTCTTGTTCCAATCCTACAGGATGAGGCAGTGGGCCATCGCAGGTTGTTAACTTCAATTTACAAGCTTAACAAACTGCATTTACACTACGCCTCTAAATTATTGACATTACGCATATCCCCAAATCCCGACCAGCAAGCAGGGCGATGTCTTTGGCCAAGCACTCATTTGGCGCTAGTTTAGCCGGTGATCACTGAGGCTCACGACAGTGTCTTCAGGGGGCGGCTTATGAAAGGAGAAAAGAATAAAAGCTCGATTGAAATTATTTACCAGAATTGAATTGACGCAAGGAAATGTTATGCTGAGTGGCTGCGTTCTTTCTCCGGTTGAAGTCGCCCTTCCATTCTTTTTCTTCTCGACTTCACACCTGATGCTTCTCCCTCGCGAACATCGACTTCTAGCCCCACCATTCTCGCACACTCCTCTTGGCCCCTGGCCAACTACCTGGTATCGGGCTCCCATCGGTGGACCAGTGCCATTCTTTTGTATACCAGTTGAACCCGATCATCCAAGCCCAATTATCTGCATTGGTCATTGTATTCCACACAACTTCTTTTGTGTCCATATTATACTGCTCGGGTTTCACCTTCGCCCAAGCCCACCTATGGGTGATACCAGGTCCATACATGTCTTCCCCAGTTGGCGAGCTCATGTCCGGTGAGCTGAGCTTTACTTTCATATCCGTGATGTGAAATATTGTCGCGGGCTGAGGATCATTGTATGCATTGTGGCTGCAAAATATTAGCTTATTAAAGATATTAGTGAGGAAATGAGTATGCTATACTTACAACCATTCATGGAGAAGAATTTGCTCACGAGAAGTGACATTCTTCGTGTCGACACCCTTTCCGTATGGCATTTCTTCTAATGCATAATATTCCTCAATGATATCGTCGAGATCGTTGACTTCGTCCGAAAAGTAGTATGGACATAGGTACACTACCATGTAATTGGGGTAGCCCTTAATATTAGCACTGATGGTCTTCGCAGCACTTTCAGAAACTGTCAGCTCGGAACAACGAGAGAAGAATGATTGCAGAAAACTTACTTGCCCCAGGAGCACTTGTCAGCAGCTTTCAACCAGGATGGTTCCTTACACACGTATGTTATCTTCTGTCGGTGCGTCCCACCACTAGGCAGTGGCCCCGCCGCCCAATCGTATACGGCTTTGTATTTCTGGCTCATTGAGTCAAACTTCCACGGAAGATCGTCGGGTCCTTCTTCTTTCCAGGCAGTACTTCGAACAAAGTAACGATTGAATCCTGGTGACAAATATGCGACGTCGAGTGTAGTTCCTGTGTAACGCATCATCTCTACCGCACCACGATGCGTTTTGACAAGGTTGCGGAGTCTTTCTCCTTCGCATGTGGTCGCTGTTGCGTCCCAATCGACACGAGGAAATTCTAATGTTGCTTCCTTGACCGTTGCGCAATCGGTAGAGTCTCGAGGGCAGATAATGCTGGGAGGCGAAACTTCCAGCTTAGCTGCGCAGTGATCGGGACACCAGCCACGGCTGCATGCAAAGTGGCAAAGACCGGAGTCGTTTAGATCCTTGAAGAGCTTCCAGTTGATATCTTCGGTAATAGCAGGCGGTTTGCTCAATGCTCCGTATCGCGTGCATGTGCACATGTTGATAGGGCAAAAGCCAAAATCGCAACCGTACTGACACAGTCCCTGGTTATTGCCAGACCCAGTACCAGCCGTGCAAGCATTAGGAAGAAATGGAGACACGGAAGGTATGTACTTAGGTTGCTCAGTGTCAGCGCAAACATCGGAGAAGGCCTTCAGCCCTCCTAGATTAACGGCAACGTTGCAGAGTCCCTGAAAGTTTGCGTCGCCATTCTTCGGGTAGCCAACCTCATACGCTGGTGTAGGCTTCTCCCTCTGAGCTCCCATCTATAAACTCTCGATTAGCATGCAATGATAGGTCGCAACCAGAAACGAGGCAGGCTTACATTTGTGCAGACGCAGGAGTCTGGGCAGTAACCGTATGATCAGGTGTACTGACATATGGAGTGAAAGTCACCCCAACCCCAGCCTTTAGTGCAAACCCTATCTTTCAGATCAACTTTGTGTCTGTATTCTTTCTTCTCCCATGGGCTCCATGACTTCCAAGCCATTTTCGCGTTCCAGTTCGCTGCGACCAAGCTATTACAAGCTCCATCAACAAATGAGGACAGAGTTTCATCGCGTGTCACGGTCTCCGATTGACTTCCGACAACTACTCTTTTGAGATTAACAGTTTGTTTTCCTGGGGCTTTCATCGGGACCGTAGTGTAGTACAAGCCAACACCGCCATCAGGCGAGATATCCCATTTGTCAGCCTTGACGACAGTCACTGGGCCGCCTTCTCCGTGTGTGACGTAGAGATCCGAAGGTGAAGTAAGTAAAGCTGCAATGTATAAGTTGTCGTGAGAGATGTCCTGGGGCGGGTATTCCGCTTGAAGTTGGCTAGCAGTATTGCCCGTGGTTCCGCCGGCGTGACATTTTTCGGCCCAGGTCACTTGATGAACTATGACGGCGCTCTCCGTGTCGAAAGTTGGGTTCTTTCCCAAGTAGGTGTCGATCATGAATGGCAAATGCTGTAACCAGCCCTCGTGACTGTGGTCCTGGACATAGTTGTACGGGGCCTCGCCAACTTCGAACGCCTCATACTGCCTGGGATCCAGCGGTCCAATGTGATGAGACTCGCCGAAATCATTCCAGGAAATGATTTGTACATAATCAGGCTTGATGTCCAACGTTTGTTGCCAGCGCTCATACCAAAGGTTGCCACCCCACCACAACCAGTTCTTGTTGTAACCAGGCAAATTCGTAAAGAACCACGGAGAAACTGCCATCATATATGGCTTGCCTCCGAGAGCTTGCGTATAGGAGTGATCGGTGTAAGTGTCGACATCTCGATTAGCCCATGGCCACGCAGCCCAACTGAAGAGACCATCGGCAACGCCTCCAGCGAGCTGCAGCGCAGGTCCAGCTCCTTCAGAAGACCAGTCTGGCATAAAGAAGCAGTTGGTCGCAGCTTTGATATCGTGCCAGTCTGCGGCATTTCCCGGACCCTCAAATGTAGAGACAAGTGGTTTGCCATCGTGCTGCCAGTAAGCCGGATGTTTGCCCCAGTCCTGAATCATACGTGTCACAGTAGCCTTATCCCAAGGACCGCCTCCAGCGTAATCAAAAGAAAAGATCAGCTTGAAGCCAAGAGACATAGCTGCTGGAAATGCGAGTTTGAGACTATCGTCGTTGTGTTCCCAGTCAGCGGCCATGTTGAGGGCAAAACCATTGATGTGTGCATGGGAAGCCTGTATTATGTTTTCTTGCCAGTCGGCAAAAGTAAAGTCTTTGGCATTTCCAACCTGAAATATTTAGCTGTATTCCATGTAACTGCGCGCAACACATAGTTACCATGAAATGGGCAAAGACGCCGCGAGGTGTCGCTGCCTGAACGCAACATCTTGAGACTGTCGCTATGACGGTTACTAAGGAGAGAAGGAACCGCATGGCTGGAACCGCAGAAAAGAAGGACGGTTTGGGACATTTGCTTGCTAATGCATGTGAGGCTCTTATAGTAAACCAGCGAGCCCATTCCCGCTCAAATTTAGATACAAAGCTCACACTACAGCATCAACTAGCGCGTTAGTTTCTTCACACACTATTCGCCCTCATTTGCGAAGTACGATAATTTTGAATGTGAAGGAGGGGCCATGGTACCTAGGTAGCATCCCATTGACGGTTTTGCTACACTTTTGGGTTGGTGCAGTAGCTAAATTTAATCACTGGGTGCCTGAAGTCACTCAGAGACTGCGCTGTGAACCGTCCGAGAGTGTAGTATATCTCTTGGCGCAAGGCTGATAGTGCCTGGAAGCAAGACACCGCTATCGGGTCGGGCCTTCAGTGTCGAACTGGTTAGGCTACAAGTACAGTTAAAATATCGGCATCTAGCCCATAATACAAATCAAGCTCAAAGCTTTTGATAGAATGATTCTGAGGTAAGAACTTTAGAATTCCATGGGAAGTAGACTCAATCTTTTCAATCTTGTAAGCCTCTCGCTCTCATTCCCACTACATCTTCGTCTTCTTGAAAATTTCGGACCATTTTGATGGAACCTATTTTTGGTGTTCCGAAATGCATGCCCGGCAGGGTCCATGGCAAAGAGATTTCGTGGGATTCAGGGGTTAAATTATGCACCAACTAGTACCTGATCCGTGCACAGCTATTCCACCATACAATGAACATCGCACTGCTGTCCAGAGTAGGTAACAATACCGAGCGTTCTTGGCCAAATAACCACATCTATAGATATCTACATGCTCTCTGTGTAGTCGCAGCAATCCTCCTTGCTGGGAAAGTTATTTGACACAAGACAATCCCTTCATTCCCACTCAAAGCACAGCGAACACATTGGATGTTCGTCGGACAATCACACAGGCACTGCGATCTGGCTGTGATACCTCCCAAGGCAGACGATTCTCTTTTAGCTATCCCTTCCCTCAGAACAACATTTAACGGCGGCTCTTTCCGGAAAAAAAAAGTGTCTAGGTCGTTCACCCCAACTCATGACCTGCCTGGTCCCGCGTCATAGAAACAGCAAATACTTCCAGTCGCCGGTTAGAATCATGATAGCGACTCGACAGTAGTTTGTGTCTACTCCGAACAGATCAATGTTTTCTGGGCATGCCACTCTCGTCTCAAGGCTAAGGTACTCTCGAATGTCATGCTTCTGTGGTCATCCAAACGTGCATGCAAATATCTATGGCACATGCAAACAACAAAATTTGATCGCTTCTAGGAAACTCCTTCCACGCGAAACAAGTATCAGTCCTCGCTCTCCCGTACTACTAATACCAATCTCGACCAAGATTGCCAACTTCCGTCGTGCGAAACTTCTCCACGCACTCCTTCCCATCCACTCTGAACGCTCCGTTCCACCATCCCCACCACTCCATCTCAAGACCACATCACGTCCATCCCAGCGTGAATATGACACACAAGCGCAATCGCACTGCGATATAACAACACCGACGAAAAAGTATAGCATACGATAAGATTGCTGAATGAAGGATTTTTCCCAGGCTCCCGAAACACAGCTTTGAACTTGTGTTAATGAAAGCCGTTACTTACACTACACCACGCTTCGTAAGTCAGGTGTACAGTTGTTTTAACCTAGTTATCCTCCTTCGCAATACATCTCCACGATAAGATGAGCCCCTTCTCCGTCCATCTTTCCTAACCCCGCTTGAAAAACAAGTCGCTTCACTCCTCGCGAAGCACCATCCCTCTTCTGTACTCTGTAAATCATACCCAAACAATCCCTTCTGTAAACATCAACAACAACAATGTACTTAGATCTCAACACCTACAAAACCAAGTCCGTACGCATATCCCCCAGTAATATTCCGCATAACATCTTCCCATGCCACACACTCCAAAAGTGAAAACCCACCCAAATCTCACCCCCGCTACCTTCCACAAAAGTGTTCACATTTCCCACCCGGATCCACCCGCACACAAATACCAAAGCCCACTTCGGCCGAGCCCTGTCCGGTCCGTCTAGTGCTCCACGCTAGTGTAATCCGGACGATCGGACTAAATTGCAAAGGAGGCTGAACGCTAATTATCGATATCGATATTCTAATCATGTGCTTGGTCCGATAGATTGGGACGAGGGAAGTTCCCGAGGGCCTGGACGGCGGACGGAGCTAGGTTGTAGTTGACTGTAGTGTTGTTAGGATCGGGGCGATTGAGGCTTGTGTATAGTAATCGTGATTTTCTCAATGTACCGGGCGGAGCGGTATAGGGTTGGGCTGAGTAAGTGCATGTAAGAGAATGCACGTGAGCGATAAGCAGTGGATTAGTTGCATTGATAAGATAGATGGATGGATGGATGGATTGGTTTGGCTAGGTTGGGTATCTGCAAATTCCTAGAGTGTGCGTGCTAAAAACGAAAAAAATATCAAGGGCGGAGAGAGCGTGGTTGTGTGTGGAGTATATATACAGGGTAGAAATATGGCGTCAAGGCCAGACAGTGAAAGGATATCCGTCGGATGCCAAAAGGGAGAACGCCAGACGAGACTCGCGTGTTGAGCAGCGCAGTCCATCGTCATGCTGGAGAAGCAAGGAAAGTGCGACCGTGAGGCATATGCAAAACAAAGGAAACCCTGGAACCAGGCTGCAGAAACATAGACAGTAACACAATACGAAGAACTCCAGTTCTCAAGCCTTCTCCCTTCTAAACAACCCCCTCAAACTTGTCTTGAACTTGTGCCAGTCGTCATGAAGCCTTAGTGACACAAGGTCCCTGTCGTCCTTCAGTCGTTCACGCTCGTACTTCTTGTCCTCTTTGCTCTTGCTGCGCTCGCGTTTCCGGTCTTGTTTCCTCTTCTTCTCGTTGAGGACGAACATGCTTGTCGGGCGAGATTTGAGGCCGGGACGTTCTGAGACGCCCGAATCCCACAGACCGGCCGTTGTTATTGGGTTGTAAGCCGACTGAGTTTTGCGGGCGCGCTCAGGATCGGGAAGTGGTGGGGATAGCAAGGGAGGAGATAGTACAGGCGTAGTTGTGTCGGATGGCGGCGGAACAATGATAGGAGAAGGTATGATAGTAATGGTCGGACGTTCTGTGGACTTTCGTGTAGGAGATTCTGATACAATGCGTTCGAGAGTCGTAGGCAGTGCTAATTCTTTAATTCGTAACAATTCAACGCTACGCTTCGTTTGTCTTTCCTCGTCGGTTTCTGTTAGTGCTTGGTCCTCGAAAGCAAGCCCGTAGCGTCTTCTCATGCTACCGCTCATGCTGTGCAGATGTGCATTGCCTAACGAATTCGCACGGCGCGAGCGCGTCTTGTGGCTGGGCGAAGCATTCGGCGTCAGCTGGGTAGCTAAGGGCGAAGGAGATGCGTCCGTGAAGCTCGTGCTACGAGGTAAGCGTTCCAATCCACTTCGAAGCAATCTAGGGAACGAGCGGCGGTTCTCGCTCTCAGCCGTGGATGCCGGTGACGCAGAACGCGGCGAGTCGAGAAAAGACATGGAAAGCGTGCGATTGTTCACAGTGCGAAAAGGATTGAAGGTTTCGTGGGAAGGCGTGGAAGGTTCGTTGGCGCTATTGGACGAGCAGAAGCTGTGCGAGGCTACCCAGACAGCCGTCACGAGAATGAAACGGCGTAGGTCGTCGCCGGTTTCAATAGGCGGGTGGTCATTAGGCAGGAAAGAGTCCATGTCGATGCTGCCCGGCGTAAGCGCAGGCGACTGCGTGACCGAGCCAGGTGTTGGCGGTGAAGTTGCAGATGGTATTGAGTATGAGTCCATGACATCTACGCGGCCGCGTGTCATGGTAGCAATGATAGGATGGCGCCTAGAATTGGCCCTAATGGTGCTGAAGGTGTACTTCTTGTCGTCATGGCCTGGTGGGAATGTGGGCGACAATTGTGATGAAGCTGACATGCCAGATGTGCGACGAGAGTTGGTAGGCTTCAAGACCCATCGAGCTTTGAGTGGCAGGCCATGCTCGTCTGTTGTGTTGAACTCGAAACTCCCATTGGGCATATCGGTGACCTCCCAACGACTCATGCCATCGTCCATGCATATCTCAGTTGTGTCCTTGTCGCTTTTGGCTGGGCAGATGACGCCGACCACCTCTCTGGAGCCCCATCGATCGTCGTCCGACTTGTGCTCTTCATCGTGGTTGTCATAAGCCTCGGCCTTGACCACAAGCAAATCATTGGGCCCCAGGCGCTCCTTGGTGTTGAAGGTGCGAGCGAGCTTGCGTGTCGATCGAGGCGGCAGGAGCGAGAAGGGAATGATCTCGAAGGTTGGCTTTGGGCGCTGCGAAGGAATGATCTGATGTAACTGCAGCAGGACCTTGGGGCGCAGGTGGAGCTTGGTGGAAAGACAGTCGACAGACTTCGGAGGGCGTGCGCAGACGTAGGACGTCTTGGAGCGGGGAGCACGTCTCTTGGGCTTCTCGTCGGTGATGGCACTGCTGCCAGAGGAGTCGGGTCTTGGAGGCGCGGGGGTGATGGAGGGAGAGTCGGAGGAGGCTGTCATCACATGCTTCTGCGGCGTCGAGGCATCCGGGGCAGCGTGAGTGGTGTCGACGGCGAGCGACGGGGACGGGGTCTGTCGACGAAGGACGGCGCCGATTATGGAAAGCGGCATCTGCACGAGGAAAGAGCCATTGCTGGCGTGCGATGAAGGGGAGTGTGGCAGCGAGTGTTCATGGCCGTGTTTGCGGGCAGTATCAGCTGTCAACAGCATGTCCAGCATAGTTGCAGCTACAGCTACCGCGCGAGAATCGACATGCTGGAGGGATTATCAGCGCAGGCACGAGACACGGCGGAAGCGAAAGGGGATGCGGAGAGGCAGCCATGATCCTTATGATTTGGTGTTTGGCTGACCTGTGCGCAGTGGTGGTTCCAGAGGATGGTGGCCCCTCGCGCAATCAATTGCACGCCACGGCTGACTTACAATGCAGGGGTGTTAGCGAGCGTTTAGTTAAGGATAGATGGCTGTCCCAGGCTCGAAAAGGAGGAGCATTGAATTGGAATACATAATCGGCGGCAGACAAAGGCCCTCATGAGTCTCGCAGAATCTGCCCACTGGCGCACAGCTGTCCCATGTCCGCTGTCGACGTACTCGCACGAGGCGCATCAGGCAGTCCGGCACAGACAGGCTCCCGGTGCCGTTTTAGCGACCATCGTGAGGGGGCTCAAAACCGAGACACGACACGACACGCTTCCGGTCAAGCTCATCGCCCAGGCCGTCCAGCCATTGGCCCATCCGCGTGTTTCAAGCGCAGAGAGGCTAGCGGGGTTCGCATGCAAAGCCTCTTCCACTGCAAGCGGCGTCGCTCGGGGACTTTGCTCAGCTGTCGCTCGGCCACCGGCGCCATTTGTCGACGCTGGTTGCTGGGCTGCTTACCCTACCCATGTCTATTTGCCAGGCAGCTGACTGTCCGAGTGCACTGTTAGTCGTCGGTGGATGAGCGAGAACCATATAACATCATCTCCGCGCGCTTCCGCCGTCGTGGGCTGGCATGTGAAGGAGAATGATATGGATGGGAGAATGATATGGGGTAGGCACCTTGGAGCTGCATTGACAGCAGCAGCAAGAGCGCCGCGCAAACACCGCGTACATGATATCCAACACGCTGTGCCCCGTGCAATGCGCTCGACTGCGGCAAGGCGTTTCAGCCTATGCGAGCATGTCCATCCGTCCAAGACACATCACATGGATTAGATGCGTTCGATGTGTCTTGAGCTGTTGGTACGATGCTTGACAGGTGCAAGCGTGCGCGAAGTGTGTTATCGATAATGTACATCACCAACACGGCCGCTCGTCTAAATGCTGCCAACAAGCGACCTCTTCAAGCTTCTTCACCGCTGCGGCCTCCTCGGCCCCCATCGTCCGCCATCGTCCGCATCTGTAACTCTGCTGCACTTTCCCCCGACAGTCACGATGCTCCAGTGACGTGTTTCGCTCTAGATCAAGGCCTCTGCTTGCCCACTGATCGGGTCCGCGAACGCCCGCTCTCCGCGCCCTCAGAAAATTTTACGCCGAGTCCGATATCTTTTGTCATGAGCTCAGTGGAAGATCAGCTAGGTACCTTCCACGCCGAAACGCCGACTCGCAATCGGACCAAAAACCTTCCGTCCCTCCCTGTACGACTCTGACGACTCGTCGTACGCGCGAGTACTACTCTCGTCAGCAAGTCTTGGAGCCTCAAGCCATCATGTCATCAGAGACACACCCAACTGCGGATGCAGTTTCTGCACCCAATCCAATTGCACGAGCAGTGGAGCTGTCACGCTGGTTCACCCATGGCGGGGGCCATATCAGCAGTGATGTGGACATCGCGTACAGTGACTCGCGTGGCTTCCACTTGCGAGCGACGAGACCGCTGAGCTCCCCTGTCGTTGTGACTTGCCCACTGCAGCTTACTCTTTCCTGTCTGAACCTAGACCCAGACCACCAGCAAGTGCTCCACATTGACAGCCTACTGCAGCAGTGTCGCCAGAAGATACCAGATCATGTCTTGACGTATCTGCTTCTGATTGAACAGCGCAAGAAAGGCACAGCCTCGCCATGGCATGCTTATCTTGCAGCCCTACCAGGCCCTGACAGTATGACTACGCCGCTTTGGTTTGACGAGGACGATATGGCCTTCCTGGCTGGCACTGGGCTGATGCCAGCCATCAAAGAGAGGAAGGCTGAGTACCATCAACAGTGGCAGAATGCCGTCAAGGTGCTCAGCGAAATTGATGCAGCACAGGCTGCCGACATTGATTTGTAAGTCGCTCTCGCTCCAGCCATTATGAGCGAGTCCCCTATGTCGCAAGTAATACGTGCTGTGCCGAATCAGCCTAAGGTCAATTGACTGTTGCGTAAATTGTCAAATGCACACCGTTATAGCTACACACCGTGCTACTTCACTCGGCTTGCTCGGCTGTTTGCACCGTGCATCGGCTGATAAGCGTCAGTCAATCATTCCTCTGGGCCGCTACCATTTGTACCTCCCGTGCATTCATCTCTACACACATACTTCCGGATCGAGAAACCTTTCCAATTCTCTTCCCCGTTGTCGACATTTTGAATCACTCTGCAGAAGCACAAGTCGAGTGGGCCTTTGAACCGAATCAGTCCTTTTCTCTAAAATTGCTCAATGGAGAGACGTTCATTCCAGGACAAGAGCTGTTCAACAATTATGCCCCCAAACAGAACGATGAACTATTGCTCGGCTACGGCTTCTGCCTAGAAAACCATGCCATCGAGCAGTTTTCACTGAAGCTTGCCTTTCCGCCCGCAATGCGGCAGTATGCACAGCAGATGCGTCTGTTTGAGCCTGAAAACGTACCCTTTGGCATGAACACTGACTTCCTGACGGCGGACGCAGACAATGAGAGCCACCCCTTACGAGCGCCCGGCCATCCTTTTGGTCGGTACCAGAACCACATCCCGTTCTTCCGTGGCATTCCTCCATACATTGTCCATTTCTTCTTCATCCAGACCCTGCTATCGCTTGACATCGACATACAAGATCTGAACGCTGAGAGGCCAGGCGGTAGGATTACCTTACAGGTGTCGATATTCCTCCACCAAGCCATCTCTCAACGCTGCCAAACACTACCCCTCAACTTGCCCCAGCAGCCCGCCAACATTAAACAAACCTTTGCCAAAATCTACCGCGACGGCCAAGCTAAAATCATCCACTCCATTCGCATCGACCTCGAATCCGCAGCCAATCGCCTCCACTCCCCAGCCGATCAAATCCCTCCCAACCGCGCAGCACTCATATCACCATCGCAAGCCCTCCTTACCCTCGCCGCGGAATCTTCACCCAGAGAAACATCACGCTTCCAATCCGGCCTTGTAAAACACAAGCTTAGTTCCCCGACCCACGACACCCTCATCTGGACTCTCCTCCTCACTTGTCTCGCCGCATACCACTTTACCCGCGCCGACGAGGCAGACTCGCTCACCACCGCCTGGCTGCGCACATTGTACACTCGGCACCCCCTTCCGTTGCTTGAGGACGGCATCGAAGACGCAGACACGTACACCTTTGTCGACGAGAATTTATCCGATTTTGTCGTCTTACCTGCTCACGAAACGGACGCAGATCTAACAGCGTACCTCGACGGTATTGGCGAAAATTTCATTGTCCGGCGTCATGGCGATGCGGCGAGCGACGGGCCAGCGCTGGTCAAACACCCGACAGAGAATCTGGGTGTGAGGATTATTATGTGGGCGATGAGGGCTGTTGAGGCTGAGTGTGTAGATATTGGGATGGGGAGTGGGGGAGGGAAGGGCTTGTATGTCGTGCCGTGGAGGCGAGGAGAGGAAGGCGAGGGGGAGGAATGGATGTATGAAGATGTGGTTTGAAATGTATCTAAAACGTTCAAAGACGAGGAGGGGAGATATGATGATGTAGCAACAACAATGCTATCAAATAACCAAAGGCATAGCGTCTTCTTGAATTCTTATCCTCACGCTTAACATTCATTCGGTGTGACTTAGGTTATATCTGAGATGATTGATTGATTGACTGATTGTTGTTGTACACTATCCTCCTCCCATTTCAGCCGCACCCACCGCGCCCTGCATGTAGCGCAAGTTTAAAAAAAAGAAAAGAAAAAGTTCGACATGAATTGTCGGAAACGAAAAAAAAGACACATGCTTCCCCCATTTCCTTCCCAGTCCATGACAGACAAACCATTCCCTAGTATGTAAACGCCAATAAGCAAATCACGCTTTTGCAAAAACAAACCCACGCTCGCATATCGCCGCGCAAGCACACACTTCTGCCTCCATTACTCTCGCCTCCTCGTCCCTCCCATCCTGCCCTTCGCTTTACGCAAAAAAGTATCCTCATCCTCAGTCGCATTGAAGAAGAAATCCCTACCCATATCCGCATATGGCGCCGTCGCGGCAGGGGTGTTCGGCTGTGTGCGAGCACGACTAACGTCCGTTCTCACGGTCGGCAGCTTCAACCCAGAGCTTGAAGAAGGCATGCCTTGTTTGCCAGGATGGCTGGGGACATCTGGCAGGGTCTGAGAGTAAGACATTGACCTCGTCAGAGTCGGGGAGCGGGACTGGCTTTGTTGGCGAGAATGTGTTTGCATGAGGGTGCGCTGATTCGATAAGGTAGCTTGGGATTGAGTCTGGGGCTGGTTGAGGCGGTCGACGTTCTTCCACCATCGGTCTCTGTCTTCTGGATCTACTTCTGATGTCAGATCAGTTTCGGAGAGCAGTGATGAGCGGGTAGGGACGGGAGGAGGGGGCATGGCTGCCCACTCTTCGTGTCTCTCCTGTACTGTCTCGACTGATCCAACGTCTGGCTCCGATTGTCGCCGTCGTCGAGGTTGGCGCAAATCGCGCTGCGAGAGCTGCTCGTTCGAACTGCTCGTGTGTGCGTGCTTGCTGCTCAATCGTGATGGAACTCGCGGTGAGAGCTCGGCGCCGGACGTCTGGCGGCTCCTAGACCTGGCGGTGCTCGAGTGACCTCTGCCGTGGCTGGAAGGTAGAGAGTCGTTGGATGTCTTGTTCAAAGGTCTCTGATCTTGTCTGTATAAGCCTCGAGGACCCTCCGGGCGCGGTGTTGGCGTGTGTGGAGCTGAAGAGTCCGACTTGGTTGGTGAGATTTCCAATGCATCGAGTAGGGGCTGTTCTGGCAAACGTCGGTCTCGATATCGCTTTGGTGTTCTCGAAGTACGTCTATCCGCGGCTATCTGCTCTACAATTGTGGGAATCTGCTGCTGAAACATGGCGGGAATCTGAGGAACTTCTGGAGTCGGGCTAGGACTCCTGATTCGCAAAGCCTTGAGCGATGCTGCTGACATACGTTTCGCGAGGTCCCGCGCTGACTGCCGTCGTTCTTGCGTGGAATCGAGGAACTTCTTGGAGCGCTCCGAAGGTGTGACAGAAACTACAGACTCCCTGCTGTCCTTGATTTGAGGGGAGTCCGGCTGGCTGTAATAGTCTGAATCAAAATGACTGGTAGAGGGCCGGGACTCGTCGATGCTGTATACACGCGATGGACATCTCGTGCTGCCATCAACAAGAGTGCTGGCTCTAGAAGATTCGTCCTCCAGCGCCACGACGCGTTTCTTCAAATTCTTGACTTCGCTAGCAAGCGCCATCTTCTCGGTTTCCAGTGCGATTATGGTATCAGCCGCCTCTTGAACCGCGTACTCTTGATCTTCCCAGTGTGACGAGCACTCCACGTTTATCGAAAGCATTTCCTCGTTCGACTTCCGCAGAGCGTCGTTGTCATCCTTTACCCGTGCCATCTCCTCCTCCATATCCTGCACCCTTGATCTCAGGTATTCGTTCTCGTCCTTTAGGTCATTGTTTTCTTCTTCGAGCGGTTCCAGCTCCTCCACCCGCTCCTTCGCTTCAGTCAATTCGTGCTGGAGGTCCGAATTGTTCTTCTTCAGTAACTCGACTCGCATGTTGGAAGTCATGAGAGCATCTTTCAGCTTCTCAATCTCGACAGTCAATTCTCGGTTTGTCTTCGACCGTGGCATTCCGGCGTCACTAGGCCTTCGTCGGCGTATGGGTGAGACTGGAGTAGTCTGCGCTTCGGACAAAGCGAATTCAGCGAAGACGTCGGGTGACGTTCTAGAAGTCTGCGCATTTGGACGTTGCGGGGTAGGAGGCGCAGCGGCTCGCGTATCGAGCGGCAAAGGTGTGGGAGTGTGTTGCGCTCGTCGCGCCTGCAGCGCATTTCTCAGGTATTCTGACTTGGGCGCGACTGACCCTGACCCGGTCCGAGCAATCGAGGCTCTGGCCGGGTCGGGCGTAGTTGGTCGTTGTGACGCAACATTGGCCAAGCCGCGACTTGTGGTCGGAGTAGTCGACATGTTGAAATGCAAGTAGTGTCAATGGTACGAGCGTAATGAAGGAGTATGAGAAGTTCTTGGGGGTCTTTGTCGCGGTGTTCGCATCCGCGAAAGTCGTCTTGCGAGTTTTAGAAATTGCCGTAATGGTGAAGGTGATATTAGTGGCGAAGCACCTATGTGGTGAAGTTAGGGATAAAAGGAATGTCGCCTTGTTCGATTGATGCCGTCCTTTGTTCCAGGACGTCTTCAAAGCCCGACTTCACAAGGCTTATATGTCCCAAACGTCCTGTGTATACACAACGCGCTTGCTTGCTCCGTCGCAGATTGGTACGCCGATCCTGGTGTGTCAACGCGGGTCGCGATCGTCGGACTTGCTGTGACTAGTGTTCCAGGTGACAGTTCGAGTGATGTGAAGCTTTAACGGGTCGCTGAGATTAAGTTCAGGGTAAGAAGCTCAAGTGCTAGTGTCGCATGCGAAGACGGGTGGGAAATCGCTCGAGAGAGGATCGTTCTTGGGTTCCATATCTCGCGTCTGGATATCTGGAGTCTGTCGGCGCCCGTCACTCACTTCCCTCGGGGTGTAATGGCGATGGTGAGGCTGGGAAAGGAATTAATCGAGCAGTGAACCGTGAATGATGCAGGGTCCTGTGAATTCCACGTCACTGCAGCAATGCGGCATGCATCTGTCAGCGCGACCACGACACTGAAAACGCGGCGAAGGTCGTAGGAGGGGGACTCTGCGACCCCGCAAATGCGACGACAAGGGCAGCGAAAAAGCTCTGAAGCATTAGGGGATGAAGGAGAGCAGTTGGGCAGCAGCTCGTTCTTTCCTCGCGCCTTCCCCGGCTGGGACCGTGCAGCATTAGCGAGGAAGGGGCAGCGGGAATTAACGTCCGGTGCGGCCCAGCACAGCGGATGCACAATTAGCACGAGCGCTCATTGGCCAGATTTGTGCTTTTTGTCTGATCGACGCATAAAACCCCTGTTCATTAGGGACCGCTTTGCAGACCATCCTAGTCCATCACGAAAACCGTCACGAACGAGATGAGATGGAGCACACGAGAGGCCCGGCTCGTGTCACACTGGCACATTTGCTACTGCGCCTCTCGAGGTCGGTGTTGGAATTTGAGGGGCTGGGCGGGGGAATGTCCTCGTATCGAAGTGCCTCGTGCCAATCCGTGCAAGACAGCCCTTACCCGTGCGGCGCGGTCCCGGCGCGCGAGAGAACGGCGCGGAGCGGACGTGAGGTAGCGCGTTCTGTCTTGCGCAGGGGAGCTGTGGTGTCAATGAAGCGTTGCTTGTCCCGGGCTTCAACCGAACAATTTCTGGTACATGTCAGTGATGGCATGATGACGTCTAGGTTATTCGGATAGAGGCTGCCTTTTGCTTGAGCATCGCATGTACATATCGCATGTACATATCTGCGATGTGTCAAGTAGCAGACGCAAAGTCCAAGGTGTCCAATCAGAGAGGTATAAGTGCAGCAAGGCGACGATTGGCATGTCTATCAGAATCTTTACAGAAGGCAGCCCATCACCCCACGGTAATCAGGGTCCGAGAAGCCTGAGTGCTCTATCCGACGTGGACCTGGTCAGTGACGAGGTGATCCTATATGCATGCATCCGCGGAGGCAATCCCTCGCAATCCGCACTCGTTTCAAATCCGAGGCGTCATCCAGCAGGAAGGAATTATGTAGTGTGATTACAAGGTTGTATTGTAGTACACTTCACCGACCAGATCTGCTCAATCGGCGCCCGACCCCGCTGATGACAGTCTACCTTCCCACTCGATGCGGAGCCGTTCCATTTCCTCCCAACACTTCCTGCCAGTCTCCTCGAATTGTTCTCTGCTCTCCTTGGTGGAATCCTTCGCGTATGGATTTCTTCCCTTGCGCGTATGCTCACCGGATTTGCCGCCCCACCCCCACCCGTCAACTTCTGTACGCTCCACTCTCTCCTCGCCCCAGAAGTCTGTTGCACTGCCCCACTTGCCGATGCCTTCCTGCTGCTCCATACTGTCCAGTGTGCTTTGCTTGGCGAGCGCCAGCCAGACCATAGCGACTGCGCCCTTCTCAGCCGTGACAGGATGCCACTGACTGCCAAGCCAACGCGCAAAGTACATGGCGGCGAACATGAGGTATTCAAGTATGAGTGGAAGCGGGACGATGGATGTGCCGCAGATGCCGGGATGAGAAACGTATATTCGGGGCTTGGTGCTTGTTTCGGTGGGAGCTGAGGTATCTAGGTATTGATCGACTGCGCTCGCAGTGCAAGGTAGAGTAGAAGTAACAGCCATGAGATCAGTCAAGCGTTTCGTGGACTCATACGGTACTGGAGACGCAATGCCCTGCATATCGTCGATGCTAAAGGTGTGTTCATATGCTTCCAGACTGCTGACCCATATGATTCTGCCTCTAGTGCTGTCGCTCGGTGGTCGTCTTGAAAGTAAGGGGGCGAGGTAGTGTCCCAGGAGGTAATGCCCGAAGACATTTGCGCAGAAGACCTCTCCGAGCGCTGGCTCCTCGGTCATGTTTTCCCCCGGTGTCTGTGATTTTGCGACGGCTCCCACACCAGCTAATTTGAAGGTAGGGTATGTTGTAGCATTCTTCCAAGACGTGAGGATCTTGAAGACGGCGAGCGGCCAGTTCAGCCCGATCCAGCCTCCAATGCCCGCATTGCAGATAACAACGTCGAGCTTTGGGATAGTGTCTCGGAGCCTCGCACAGAGCTTTTGGACCGATCTAAGGCTCAGCAAATCCAATCTCTCCTGTCGAAATTGCACGCGCTGCCGCAGCACCTTTGATATGCCCGGTAGTGTCCGCTCGTGGCGCTGGCACACCTTGTGCAGGTGTTGTTCTAGCTTCGCGATGGTCGCATCGCCCTTGCGCTGGTCGCGTGTCGTGACTATGAGGACGAGCGACTCATTCTGGGGACGCGTCTGCAGAAATTCGTCAACGAGGCGCGTGCCGACGCCAAGTCCTAGTCCGCTGGAAAGACGTCAATGGCTAAGCAAGTGAGAAGTAAGTGCAAAAACGAACCTGTTGGCACCTGTCACCAATACATAGAAGCCGTTGTCGGGTTGTGGAAGTTCTTCACCAAGTGTCATTTTTTTTAGTTGATGTGAGATGATGCAGGGAGCGCGATCCCCATCTAGCCCATTTCCTGTTCCTGGCTCGCTAGAGCTCGACTCAGCCAATCAGATAGGTAGCCTCGCGGACGCTGCATCAGAATCGCTTATTGGTCAAGACTCCATCTTATTTACTGTGCACGTATACCGCAAACGAGCGACCTCGATATGAAAGGCATGGACATTATGACAATCGTGTCTATTCCGCCATCTCCTCAATGTGGGGTATGGACTGCCCCATGGCATGAGTTAGACCGAAGGTGAAATTTTTCAGAAACACCAGAGTTTGCCAGTAATTGTAAGCCCCACGCGTGATGTGGATGTCGCAACTCGTCGGAGCAAGTCCGATGGAGCTTGCAAGGTGTCCTCGTCCACTTAATGTGAGCAGACAAGGGCCACCGATGTTTAATGCCTTGTGGCGACGGCATCGTAATTTTCATGTCAAAACTCTTTAGTCGACATACACGGCCCGTAACGAGGTGCCAACATGGTCTCGAACCGGTGATCTCAGCTCATTTCAAGTTGCCGGAAGACTTCCCGTCGTTCAAGCAGGCCCTTTGGGTTCGCCTTAACGCACAACCCGTCTTCCCCGGAGCCCAAAGTACGAGGTAGCGCCGCTGTCCCAGCTGTCCACAACATGCGTGCGAATGCGGTCAAGATAGCGAGGCATAAGCCGGTTCAGTGCGGATGTAGAAACGCTGCGCCTGACGAGGGTTACGCATACGGCCCGCTTGAAAGGGTAGTTGATCATGCTCATGTGCAGCACTGAGATGATAATCCTCCGAAGCGAGCATTCTTGCAGGCCTGTACGCAGAATATGCACGTCACATCAGTAGGTTTGACTTGCGTATGAGCTAACGATTTGCCTAGCGAGATGCCAAGCGGAGTCGGGACAAAGTTGACCATCTCAGTGTCGGTAAACTGACGTATTTGCGCAGGGTTGCTCATAGGGATCGGAGATGCCTCCGGTGGACCCGCGGAGCTGCGGGTCTCTCGCCAAGATAATCAACACAATTGCAAAGTTACAGAAAAGCAGGATGGCGGCCAAGGGCAGAGCATGCGGCCGTAAGAACGCAGAGTTTCCTAGAAGTACCCACTCTAGCCCTCTTGGATGAGCTGAGTAGATTCAACAGTGACACAAGATACTTAGACTTTGCACTCTCACAGACACATTGCTTTGCAATAAAGTTTCATGCTAGACCTCCTTCCGTAACCCGGATCATGGACTCGTTCTTTGTTCTTGCCCGCGTTCGCTTTCTCGGTCTTTCCGACTCTAGTCCAGCTTCGGTCTTCTAGAGAAGCGATAACGTTGCTTGGGGCTGTGTAGGTTTGGTTGTCGGTCCGACTCTGTCTTGTAGGCTCAAGCAGAGGCTGGGCATCACACGCGCTGTTCGTTTCCTGTGACAGCGTCGGGCCGAGCCGGCTGAGCCATCAGGTTGGTACCTAAGGCATGCGCATGAAACAAATCGCATTAACGAACCGCGGTTGTGAAGGTAGCAAGGCCATCAGTCACGATGTCCGACGCAGGACGTCACAGCTCGATGCTAAAACAAGCACAGAATCGGCGTTTCCAAGCACCGGTACCGATGCAGGTCGCCAACTGCCGGCATGCTCGGGCATGCAACCGGTACCTGGACGACACGGCGGGTGGCAGTGTAGACAAGGGCGGGTTTACACGGTGTGTTTCAAAGAAATGTCTCGTGGGTTGGGCGAACATTTTTGGATACTAGCATCGTAAGATGCCACAGGACGCTGCCCGATGCACAGCGAGGTGTGGGCTGATCTTCCAAGTTTAGAAGCTCCGATATTCCTCCTCTTACTAGGATGAAAAGGCGTTGATTTGCATGCATATTTCGCACTACTCGGAGCGATACATGCGGAGCTCTCGCACATGACTTCACGGTGATGCAGTCGAGATTTCCATCTATACTGCCACTGCGTTATGGATCAAAATTGCAGGCCCAAAAATCTGCTTATACTGGCCAAATGGAGAGAAGAAGACAAAAGATTTTTTTAAAAAAATCGATACCGAACTATTACCTGCGCAATCATAGGCTTGCTTACAGCCAATTCCATGGGGAGGAACGACATGCACGATTTGGGCCGATTGCATCAACACCCTTGACGTTCGTCACTCATCGCCCCAACGTTCTTCCCTGCGTCGCAGGCGAAGATGCGCGTCCCCGATGGCACACCAACTCAAAACTGAGCTTTCTCCAAGCTCACCCCAGCGCGGGGAGGCGGAACATGCGACGCAAAACACAGCGGAGGACCGCCCAGAGTCAACGACGGAGCGATGTTACCGCAATAGGTTCGACGTTAATTTCAGAACATGACCTATCACATTTATCCGCAGAAAACTCCTCGAGCACGGCGAGTTTGGTCCTACGCGCAAGGGCCTGCCTGTCAACAACACACTTGGCTCTTGATAAAAGTCCTACACCGATTGGGCTCGGAGGTCGCTTCAAGCTTCCGCTCGTGCAGCTCCAGGAAAGAGAAGGCAAGAAAGTCATGCAAGGATCACTGCATCATCAGAGACCACAGCCGAACCTGCATCGTACCGGGATCGCTCGGCATCCCGAGTCGCTCATCGTTCCAGGTCATCGAGTGCACGGAAGATGATCCGCGAGGATGTCAGACGACCTCGCGGCAGTTATCGGCACCCAGTCCTGCCCTACCAGACCGTTGAGCCGCGAGTCATTTAGCGCAAGCACAATTCCATCCAGGCCGACTATTTTCATCCGGCCATTGAAACACTTGTCGGACGGTACGATCCAGAAGCACTGACGATAACGCACCGCATATCGCTATCCGTGACTCGTGAAGCCTCACAGGCCATACCTGACACTTGTGGTGCTAGCTCGATTCCGTCCCGGAGCGGGCATTGGCACTCGTACGGGTAATTCCAGCGAGAACGAGAGATTTATGGGGCAACTTTGGAACCACGTGGGAGCCACGCAGTCTCAAATGCTGTGCAAATGTGCGGTCTTAGCTGTACAATACTTGGCTCCATTGTATTTGACTCAATAGACCGATATGTCACCGTACCAAGATCGGATCTCTACATCCTGCTGACCACGTGTGGCGCAATCGCCAGTCAGCATTCATACTCTTGGCTTCCCCAGTCTATGACAGATTGTGCCGCGGCGGAGGAGCTCAGGAGCTGACAGCGCAAAGGTCAGGATTGAAGCTGTTATGCAACGCCCTGACTCTCGACTCAGCGTGAGGGCGACGAGACTTCATACGAAGGAATGAGCCTCATGCTGTCGTGTCCCTTCATCGCTTCACATCCGACGCGACATCGAAATGACGCACCTGCGGAGCGAGTCAAGTAAAAGATTGCGGCATCCGCATCGTCCACATAGGATGAGTACCGACGACGTGATACGCATGGCTAAAATGCGCCTCGGCAAGGCCCATGCATTTCCACAAATCCTATTGTCTGATTGGCCGCATCCACTCCAGTTATTGTGCGTTCTAAGGCCCTGCAATCCACGGTCCACAATTGTCAAGCAAAACACCCGCATCCTTCAACTTCTGCTGATGTGCATGACCTAGCATTGGGTGCCTGCATCATCTGGGTACTCATCTACCTGGGGCAAATGGTTCGAGAAGCATGTATTTCGCTACCAAAAGGGGCTATATGACCGGTTATTATAGGCGGCACGTAATGCTCTGTGTCCTGTGCGATCCAGCGTTTGTGAGTGGTGGTGGTGGTCTATGTTCTTATCCACCTTGGAGCTCGCTCCTGCGTCCGGTGGATGCAGAAAGTGGTGGGAGTATGAAGCCGTATGTACATTGCAGTGAGCGGCTGGAGTTATCCGACACCAGGTGGATTGCTGTTTTTGACTGCCCAACAAGTCCGGATGATGTTGTTGTGTCCGAGCTAGATGATGGCGGGAAGCGTTCCGCGGCCTCATGCGTTCGTGCTAGTCACGTCAGTGCCAGCGCTATTATGCCTGGGCGAGTCGTCGGAGCTGTCGCCGCCGAACGGGTAAACGTGAGATTTGGTGTCACCATTGCTTCATGGCGCACCTGATAGCGGCAATAGTGTCCATAGCAAAGCCTAGTGCACTGATCGGTTATGAAGCGTGATGTCCATGTCATGGTGCCGTGAGGTTTCGATATCCACCGCCAGTGCCAACTCTTTCTTTCTCCGACATAGAAGTACCTCGCTAAGAAGTCTTCCTAATGCCAGATGATCCAATTACCAGCAGCGCAAGGACAACAGAAGTCGATGACGGCCCGTCGCAATTTCGGTTCAATGCCTGGGTGGTGGAAATAGGAAGTCGGAAGAGTCGCGATCAACAGGAAGATTGGTGATAGATTTGGCTACGGTGATACAAAAATGAAGTCCAAGAAATCTCGTCAAATGGGTATTGTGCTGGTTCCCGCCATGCCGTATGCGCCTTGCTAGAAGTACAACCAAGAGATGAAAGAGTCCCGCGATGCAAATTGTTGGCCTAGCGATATAACGCTTTACTTCGTGAGCTTTTACAGTCGCCTAGACCTGAGTTAGACCAGTGGGTAGTGGAAGTGATAATGGAAAGCATACTGCAGTTTTCGTCGAGTCGATACTCTCTGTGTTCTCATTAGTGGGAGACCTTGGTAGCAGAGAAGTGAAGGAACATGCATTGCAACAACATTTGCAGGACATCTCTTGTGCGTTTCTTGATATTTTGTACACCAAGCTCGAACGACATATCGAGAATGAGCGCATTTGTATTGAACTTGTGTGTAGTCGCACATTGTTGGGGAAGAAATGTTCCGTTGGAATCCGTTGGATGTGAATGAACAGTAGTGGCAACAAGAATCCAGACAATGCTTGGTTACAAATATTTTAGTAGTAATTGTGGTCTTTCAGAAAACCTTCAGGTACATTATGAAGGGACCGGAACGGACCACGCCCAACATATAAGGTCTGCAGTGGCGGGTGTAGCAGGATGCGGACGTCAGTGCAGGTACTCCCGTAGAGTAATGCAAAGCTAGCCCATGTAAACGGGGCCCGGTCTAGTTGACATGCATCATGGCGGTAGCAATGATCTGATCTGCCAGCGGAGCCGGGCGTCCGAGGGTGGTCGGAGCATACAGGTTCAAGTGGAGGCTTGTTTGAAGTCTCCCCGGTTGCGGCTACGTGCGGGACGCGAAAGAGACATTCCGACCAAACCCTAAGCAGGGAAGACTCCACTAAGGAGTTTGTGCGGGCCCCGTCCGCGTAAGGAATTAAACTCGCGCCCAGGTTCAGAGAAAATTGACGGTGGACTGGTAGGTTTAGGCGTTGTGAGTGGTTGGAGTTCGTGCAAGGAGCTTGGGGTCGCACGCTCGCCTCGTGTGCTAGTGTGCCAGCTAGGGCCCGATTCACCACAAGTGCCACAAGGCAAAGCTGATCTGCGACCACGGTAGCCACGTTGATGCTGCAAATGATGGCGCGTGGGGTTGCTGCGCCGTTGAAAAGAAACCTTGTTAGTGTGTTGAGGCTGCAGCCCCAAGCTTCGAGTGCTGGGGTGACCCTTACGTTATTTCAAGGTGAGGGTCGCAGAACCGGCCTTGGGAGATATACAGCGCCTGGTCATCCCCCTTGTCCTCCGCATAGTTTGTATGATGGTAGGTCCCGCCGCGCCGCCCGTCGTTGCGCGTTGCCTACCCCACCTGGAGTAGAGGGGTGTTTTCGGCGGGACTTTGGGCCCTATTGTTCTCACCGATGGCAGTTTCGTACGGCACACCGCGCGATTCCCCGCGCCCTGCGACTAGACACCCGCACGTAAAGCAGTTGCGCAATCATAGATGCAGTTCCGCTATTTGCTACACACGGATGCACGACATGGCTCCCGGCTTGTGGCTGCCAGCAGTAACGATGCGCTTTGCAGCATCGCCAATTCCTACGTGTCGAGTCGTTTCAGGCTGACGGCTTTCACAACTCGAGCCAATTCTCATGCGCTCTGAGAAGGCGCTGAGGTCGTCCGATCGGAGCTGTCAGGAGCTGTCTCGCCATCTGATGACATTGCCTAGCTGCGGCTTAGGCCGCACATGTCACTCCCATATCTGGAACGCACTTTCATATGCGTCCAAAGACTATCGCGTGCATACAGTTCGGGCCACCATGGCGGACGCTCGGGGCACCACCGGAGATTTCGTCAACACTTGGCGTTGGTCGTTTTATGTTATTTGTGGTGGGCTCTTTATTTTTACTATATACTACACCCTTACTGCTAGAATAACCCTTCCCTAGCTCTAACTCTTCCCTAGATACCCTAACCTTAGCTCTAACCCTTCCCTAAACTAACCCTAAACTAACCCTAACGTGTTTATAACGTGTTCTTAACAAGATCTTATGAGGTTTCTCTTAGAACACGTTTAGAACGTGTTGCGTAAAAAAGAAGTTCTTGGTCGGCGTGGTCGGCTCAAAGTTTTAGTGGTCATCTTGGCGCGAGGTGGTAGGCCGAGCGTTTTTGTGTGGTGGGCTCAGCTGCAACCACGACTATCGCCACTAGTGTCGGAATCTGACATGCTCGACCAGTCCTACACCTATGGGTAATTAGCTCAGCTCGTGGGGGAAATTTTCGAAGTGATGAGTATTGCATGCATAGAAGTGGATGCAGGTTTGTAAGAGGCGTTGTGACGGCAGTCTGTAAGGCAGGTCTGTGATAGCTTGCATGCTCATATCCGTACCAGGCTCTTGGGAACAGGTTGGCGTATGCTGAGATGTGCTCGGAGCGCTGGGTAAGCAATTAAACGAAGAGGATAGATGAACGGCAAGTAGATGTGCACCGGAAAGAGCCTTACAATGTCCCCACAACCCAGGTTCCTGTCCTCACATCCTGCGAGCAGGATTCCTGTGGCTTCCGCGTAGTCCAGTGAACCAGGGAACACATGCGGATTCGCCCTCGCGTGGTCTGATTGGCTACCACTCAATTCGGAATATGTCCGGGGTGAAGCAGGGGTTAAGATCTTTTGAGCGAACTGCATGGCGCCATGAACACTAGGCGGATACGTCGGTGGAAGAATTGCTCGACCGTCTCCCAGAAACCGGCTGGCATGTGCGTCTCGTGGCCGCCGTTGGTGCAGGTCACTATGAGCTTGGCAAACAAGTAGCACATTCGAAGTAGTGACGTATCTAGAGACCCCATCGGACGCTGTGCCTCGTCTTTGGAAGTGACGGTATGCACCATAGCCGGCCCAATGGTAGTAGTCGCTCGCCCACCACCACAAAATTCATGTGTTGCCGAGTTACGAGGGTCTTTTGTGTTCTAAGATTGCTTGCCGAGGTCGAACAAGATTGGGAATCGTTATCATTGACCTGATATCACTTGCCCCAACGAAGCATATTGTTAGTCAGTCTCGCTCGACACACTCCGCAGAGTTCTGAAGCATGTTGGGTACTCCACGTAATATCCGCGATGAAGTCGGAGCACCCAAGCAATGCTGACGACTTGGGGATGATCTTTGGCAATACCATTCAGTCGGTATCTTGTTCACTAATGCAATTGTACCCTCTTCGGGATTTCTGCCACATTCAGCCTGAACATCCACGTATGAACATCGAACGATGTTACTGAAGCCATTTGGTGGACGTCGACTCCGAAATATCCGGCCCACACCTCTTGACCGGCGGTATGGGACTACTCGGCCAAACAGCGCAGCGGAGCTATGCAGGGTAAACGATCTACACGCGGTTAGCGTTCAACATACCGGGCAATATGCGATTAGGTATGATTCAGTAAAGACCATGTTCGGGCCGTTCATCTTGTTGGGATATTTCACCGATGGGCCCACTAGTCTGAGAGTCTGTATCCAAGAAGGTTGAATTCCAACTCAACACCGAGCGCGATCTAGAGCGGTGCGACCATCCGCGGATACATGTGCTTCACGAGAATTCGCCATTTTGCTCGTCCGCGTCGAGCCAGCCCCTGCACATTTCCACCGCCCTTCCCCACTTCTTGAACATCTTCGCGCCTTCCTCTTTGCTGATGTTTGGTTCGAATATCATGCGATCTTTCTGGTTGATCTCTTTCAGTTCATCGAACTCTTTCCATATATCTACAGCAAAACCGGCTGCGATTGCCGCGCCCAGTGCTGTTGTTTCACGCATTGCCGGTCTATCGACTGGGATACCGATGATATTCGCCTGGGTCTGTTCGATGCGTCAGCCGAGGATGTTGACATAAAAACAAAAACATAGGATGCACTTACCTGCATGCATAGATTGGAATTTGACATTCCTCCATCGACTGCCAACATGTTGAGCTTGTGTCCACTATCAAGCTCCATGGCATCCAGAATCGCTTTGGTTTGGAAGCAAGTTGCTTCGAGCGTGGCTCGTGCGATGTGACCGCGCTCGGTGAACTGCGTAATGCCGAAAATGGTGCCCTTTGCGTCATCGATCCAGTACGGAGCAAACAAGCCCGAGAAGGCGGTAACGAAGACACATCCTCCGTTGTCCTTGACGCTGGCTGCAAGATCACTAATCTTATGCGAATGCGTTATGAATCCCATGTTATTCATCAAGAATTTCACACCGCTCCCTGCGACGGCGATGCTGCCTTCCAGAGCATATACGGGCTTGCGCTTACCGCCGAAATCGTACGCAACGGTGGCGAGCAAGCCATGGGTTGATATCACAGGCTTCTCCCCCACGTTGTACAGGAGGAAGCATCCCGTGCCGTATGTGTTCTTTGCTGCACCCGGGGTGAACCCTTGCTGGCCAACCAATGCAGAGGACTGGTCTCCAAGACATCCGGCTATTCGAACACCCTTCAACTCTCCTTTCTGTATCGATCCGAACGCATCAGGGGATGACGAGGGGACAATCTTGGGCAGATTCAACTTCTTCCGGTCAAGCTTGAAGAAGTCCAACAGCTGGTCATCGTACTGAATGGTATGCAAATTCATGAACATAGTTCTGGAAGCATTCGTGGAGTCGGTGACGTGTAGATCCTTCTCCTTGCCGCCGTTCAGGTTGTACAATATCCACGTGTCGATGGTTCCGAAAGAGAGACGACCTTCGTCGTAAGCCTTTTTTACTTCATCGACATGATCAAGAAGCCACAATAATTTGACTGATGAGGGGTATGTCGATATCGGCAGGCCACAAATCTCCTGCAACTTATCGGCGCCCTCTCTCTGCTTCAGCTCGCGGACCATGCCCTTGGTCCTGGTATCTGGCCAAGCGATAGCATTATATAGCGGCTCTCCGGTCTTGGTATCCCAAACTACGGTCGTTTCACGCTGATTGGTGATGCCCACTGCTTTGATATCAGACACATCGTGGCCCTGATCAACGAAGATTGAGGTTGCTCGGTCTATGCACTGCTCCACGGTTGAGATGATCTCCTTTGGGTCGTGTTCATGCCACCTGCGCATATGTGAGCATGCATGACGCTACTTTAGCTTGAATACTGACCCTGACTGAGGATACATCTGAGTGAACTCAATCTGATGTTGCGCAACGGGCTCGCCTAATCCATCGAAGATGATGAATCGCGTACTTGTTGTTCCTTGATCGATCGATCCAATGAAGAATTTCTTCAGCTTCTTCTCATCGAGTTGCACTCCATCGGAGCTGTCGGTCACCTCCTCCTTCGGCACGGGTTGAGGATCAGGGTCCTGTGCGGAAGTATTTTCAATACCCATGTTGACCTGTTGCTCTTTACGGCCAGAATAGCACCGATATGTATTCTCGGTGCAGTCCACGAGTTTTTCCGCGTGTTGTTGAGAAATCCGACTTCGCGTGTCTCGTGCAGCGTACTCGGCCGCGGTTACCGATGACGGTGTTCCGAAGCTCGTTCCGAGAGAATGCTTTCGCGACGCAATACACCGAGGGTCAAATCGTCCAGAGGTCCTGCTGATTATTGGTATCCTAGAAAATGATGAAAAGCTGTGGGAGAAAGCTGCAATGAGATCATAGTAAGAATGTGGAATATGTCGGGGACGGATCGGCACGCGACAAAGACACTGCGCGTGTTTGTGTGCAGTATGACGTTTTGGGGAGGGGTGGTGTTTACTTTTAAAGCGGGGGAGGGGAAGCTCCAAGACGAGCAGAACACCCGCCGCTATGCCCAGGCCGCCCGTCATGTGAAGCTCAAACATTGCAGCATCTGTAACGCCAATCCGGACAAGACGGCTCCTTTGTGGGATCGTCGGTGGAAAGAACTGTTCGGCTAGACTGAAGCAAGGGCAAGGCAATTTTTCCGCGCGTCGTAAGCTCAACATGATATCAAACAGCGGGTCTGATCAACAATCTCCACAAAACACAACATATAGAATCGTCAAATCGCTTGCCCAGCGCATCGCGGAAGCATTCCAGGCGATGCGGCTCAGCGTGTCCGCGGGATACTGCTCGCGAGATCTTCCTCGCGTACCGCACTTGTAAAGGACATTCGTGCTTGGATACTGGGACGTTTTATTTTTCACTTTTTCTAAAGTACTTTCCTAGTTGGTTGGTCTATTGTATCATTCGAAATCTCAGTCTGCCCCTTTCATCTGGCTAGCAAAAATGCTTTGTCTCCCACGCATCGAATCTAAATGCCCTGGAAACACAATTTGCCCTCTCGATATATTCATATTCCCTTCAGTCTCTGTTCATGAATTTTAGCACAACTCATCTCCTTCAATCTTTTCTTTTCTGGGACCTGCGCTCTTTCTCATTTGCACATCTCGATCGCGACAGCTGCGCAACATTCAATCCCTCCTCGATATCTATCTGAATATAGTCTCGAAATTTGAGACTATTAGTCTCTGAAAAGCCTGCGTCATGGATAATAGAACGTAAACTGCGCTAACATGAGAAGGAAGCTGACGCTGTCTCGCACAAGTTAAAGCAGGACTATGCGATGTCAGAAGCAGTTTCTGCTACATCAAGAGAATCCTTTGGTAAGGATTACTGGCCTGATCAGACGTAAGCAGGATCATGGAAACTGTCTGTTATCAGGATGAGAGGCATCTATCGCTCCTGTTGTCCTGTGAAATGCTCAAGATATCCCGGGCTGCTTCTGCGGGGTACATGAGAATACCTGCACATTGATACATTGGGTCTAAATGCCCCAGGGTATGATTACCCAGCAGGAAACTATTCGTTACCAAATGGATGGAACCTGCTAAGGCTGGAAGTACAGAGGAAGATTATTGTCGCACGGCATAAAGACGATGTGCACAAAAGACTGAATTCACTTGCCATGGAAAAACTATCCTTCTCTCACTCTTTTCTGTCACATCAATTGTACCGAGACTATGGAAATAACGTACTACATATTTTTGTTGTTGCCTCTGCTCTATGTCACTTATCGCCTTTGGCGCCTAGGCCATCGACCTAAGAACTATCCGCCTGGCCCACCCACGCTACCAGTTCTCGGAAACATACATCTAGTACACACCCAAGCAATTTGGTTGCTATTTGCCGATCTTTCCTAACTTGGCTCCAGATGGCTAAAGACAACCCTCACCTCCAATTCCAAAAGTGGGCGCAAGAATACGGCCCAGTCTATTCGCTGATGCTAGGCACCAAGACTATGGTCGTATTGTCGGATGATCAAGCGGTGAAGGATCTGCTCGATAGAAAGAGTGCGAATACAAGTGCAAGACCTGACTTGTATACTGGCCAGACTCTTATGAGTGGTAGCAAGAGAATGGTCATGATGGTAAAGGTCCTTCATAGTCGTTCAAAAATCGCTAACAGCCTAGCAGACATATGGGGCACCATGGAGAACGGTAGACCTTTGCAGACAGTACGAGCATTCATAGAGAAGTCTAACATAGCTATAGATTCGCCGACTCTACCACCATGCTTTACATGTCAACAAATCCGCAGACTATGTTCCGTACCAGGAGCTTGAGAACAAGCAGATGCTCTACGACATGATGACCGACCCATCCGACCTTCTCGAGCACTTTCGAAGATACTCCTCGTCACTAGTCACAAGCATTGTCTATGGGTACGTTTTGCTCCTACATGTCGCATGCCCTCATCATACCAATCTCGCATTAGTTTTCGTTGGCCAACCTTTCACGACCCTTTACTCCAAACCCTCTTTCACAATCTCGACAATTACGTGCGCCTCAACATGACCGGTGGCGCCGCTCTCGCCGACTTCTTCCCTATCCTACGCTACCTACCAACCTGGCTGTCTCCACACAAGCGCGAAGCACTCGCACACTACGCCCACGAAATTGCCATGTACACCACGCTCTACCGGCGGGTCAAATCTGCTCTGCTCGCCAACCCCGACGCGCGTTCATGTGTCTGCAAGGACATAATCGCCCTGCAAGCTCAGGAGAAATACACTGACGAGTACACATCACACATCCCCGCCCAACTGTGGGAAGCAGGCAGTGACACCACGTCCACACAGCTCTACGGCTTCGTCCAAGCTCTCCTTCTCTATCCCGATATCCAAGCCAAAGGGCAAGCCGAACTCGATGCCGTCATAGGACACGACCGCATGCCCACTCTCGACGACATGTCTCGTCTCCCGTACGTTCGAGCTTGTGTCAAAGAGACGCTGCGGTGGCTTCCAGCTGCTATTCTCGGTGCATTTCCGCACGCAACGAGTGAAGACGATGTGTACAAGGGCTATCGCATTCCAAAAGGCGCAATTATTATTTTAAACACCTGGACCATCCATCGTGATCCCACGCGGTACGCGAATCCCACGGTGTTCAATCCAGACCGCTTTCTCGGAGACACATCCTCGTCCGCGGAATCAGCTACCCGCATCGATGTGTCGCGTCGCGATCATTTCGGCTTTGGCGCGGGAAGGCGCATATGTCCTGGGATGAACGTCGCGGATCGGAGTTTGTTGTTGGGGATAGCGAGGATCTTTTGGGCATTTGAAGTAAAGCCGAAGATTGGAGATGACGGGGCAGCGAAAATGCCGGTGCAGGACGACTTTGTGCCAGGATTGGTGGCGATTCCGAAGTCGTTCGATGTGGTGGTCACGCCGAGGAGTGAGGGAAAGAGAGAGATTGTTAGGAGGGAGTGGGAGATGGCGAAGGAGGGGTTTGGGTGATGACGGGCAGTTCCTAAAGGGCTCGGTGAGGATGAACGGGACGAAGTGACGGATAGAAAGGACTGCGCAGCGAGTTGAATATTCAGATGACAGATACATTATGGATTTGAAATGATACCACGACGGCTACGAATTGCGTCCTCGCCCGCACAACCCGAACTATGTGCGTTAATGCTAGAAGATGAGACATGTAGGGCGCCGACCAGAACGCCATTGCTACAACATTACAAAGGAGATCCACAAAACACCAGGAATGCATTACTTCCTTGATTTATCGGCTTTGGTCTCGCCGTCACGGCTGTCTCCGCCAGCGGCATCCTTCTTCTTCTGGGCACGAGCTTCCTCGTCCTTCGAAAGCTTCTCCTCGGAGCCCTCTTTAAACACGACTGCTCGGTCGACTGAACCCGGGATGTGGTCGGGTAGCTCCCCGCGCCCAATCAAGGTGATGACGATTGAGGCGCCGACGATGAATGTGAGAATGAATCGGTAGGTCCTGTACCACTCTGGTACCCAGCCCTTTGTGGTCGCCCGGATGTCGACGTAATATAGTGCAACGAAGCCCAAGAATTGTGTAATCAAAGCGCCCTCGATGGGCATGAGGATAGTGCTCCAAGCGACAGCTGGAGCAACCACACCGATCGCGTATCGCTTGTAACCTTGGTAGCCGCCATATCTAGGGTTAATCAGTACGATGCTCATCACTACTCGAAAAGTCTATGGACTCACCCTGCCCACTCGAGACCCCAATGAATGGCGCCGAGGAACGACAGAATCGATGCTCCATACCCGATTTGCAAGGGCTCGAGCAAATGCAGCAATTGTGTAGCGTTCTTCTCATTCAAGAGGTAGCCATAGCCCGCGACCGCGTGGTTTATCTCCCAAGCACAGTATACTGTTGTCACTGAGGTCACGAGGTACGGAATCGTGCCTGCGAGACCCATGTAGTATGCTTCTCGGGGCACTTCGCTCAGATTGAATGTTTCTCTGACGGTAGCCTGATTCACATCAGTCAGGCGTCGAGCAGAAAGAGCTCAGCGGGAGACATACCACGTCGTGCTTCATGCCGGCCATCATGTCCACGTCGTTTGGCTTCGGCTTATCCTCGACGCCTACCTCACCAAACATTGCATGGGTAGAAGATGTGGCCGAGACCGTCTCTGGCGTTGGCTTAATTTTCTCCTGCGAATACCTCTTCTCGGCCTCTTGCTGCTTCTCGGTGATGCCTCTGCGTATGATGGTGGCTTGAATGGGTTTGGCAAGAGCGAGACTCTTCATTTGTGGTCTTTTTGAAGTCATAGATCCGAATTGGGTCGTCCATTGCAATATGGGTGTCGTGCGCTGGAAGCTTGCCGCTGGACGCGCTGCAGGTGCTCCCAGTGTTCGCAACGCGAGACGCGAAGCTCCGTTTCGCAACATGGTGGTCAATCTCGGCAACAATGGCAGTATCAATTGAATTTACGAGCTACCTGAGGTACAGATGAATGAAGAGCCAACAACCGTTGCAAATTCGAGGAAAGATGAGGACTCGTTCCGGACGTCGCGGTTGAAGCCCCTCAAGCTCAAGCTCAAGCCTGACGTCACCTGTTGGAGCTCGCGGGATCCCTGCCGCCTGCCCTGCTTGGCGAACCCCGCTCCACTTCTGTCGTCTGCACTTCTGTCGCTAGCTTTGTGATTAGCACGTAACAGATCCACAAAAGATATCATGAGAAAATGAAAAGGTACGTCAGGCACAGGTACAGGTACTGCACTCGGGCAGCGCCTGAGGATGGCCCGCGACGGTGACGCAGAAATACCAGCGTCTGCCAAGATTGTGTAGTTGTATGCCCCTGTGGCAGCTTACTCTCAAGAATCATGTAGAGCTCAAAGCCTTTGCGAAGTGGTCCGCTCGTACGATGCACCCACCATTCGAGTGTCCGCGCAAATCGAAGAGCACAACACTGGAACGATTTAGGTGAACAGATGAGAGTACGCAGGTCAAGTAGGACAAAACGAGTGCTGATTAGATAGAATTTGCCGGTAAATACTGGAAAATATGTTGCTATGGGAGCCGTGTCCTGAATCTGATGATTCTGATGACCTGGTAGATACTGTAGCTTCCGTCAGTCCAGAGAAAGAGTTGATAAGGTAGCCTGAAGCACCTCGCATCCGTTTACGGTGCCCGATCTCCTGTGATCTCTCAAGGGATATCGCGATGAGACATGGGTCGGCAACTAGATGACTAGAGAAACTTCCTATCAATCTAACTTTGTCTCCTCGGCTGCTTTCATGTCCGATTTGTTCTGACAGTTTTCACCTTCATCGTCCTATTCCACTTTTTCTTCTTGGGTTGGATACTCGTGCGCAACCACGAGTACTTCTCCAGCCTTTTTCAGGTGTTCTTACTGCGTGGAGGTCTCCTCGGATGTTGACGGGGACTCGCTTTTGTCTTCTGTACATGTCTCGGGCGGGATGTGCGTGTTCGACGTCCAAAGTCGTCAGAATGACCTAACAAGAGATGGATTCCAGCTTGGCGCCACCTCCCGAATAACGGATCTGCTAGGAGTCTCCGACAGATGATATAGGTATCTTCGCGCCGGTCGCACCTCCAAGCTCCCAGGCACGGTAGTATTCTTGCTCGTATATTTGGGCTGCCGGGCTGAGTCCCGAAGAAGGCGGTCGCATTCTGGTATGCTGTACCGTTTGCTGTCAGTTTGGAATGAGTGTTGTCACGGTCGTGTGGCGGATTTGTTTGCGAGCTTCGATATTCACCTTGCACTCGGTGCTTGGCTTAGCGGTTTGTTAGCAGATTGTAATGAGATTCGAGACATGTTTCCAAGATGCAAATTGGAAATCTGATATACCCAGAATTCCTTTGGAAGGACCGAGGCCGGTCTAAGACTTGTTTCGTTATGATTCGCAAGGGCCTCGGGTAGGGAACAGTGCTCAGGCATCAGATCCTCAGCATATCGCACGGTTGGTCGAGTTGTGGTCTTCTCCAACTGCTCGTTCGGAGAGTCTTAAATGGCCTTGGACCTCATTACTTGGGAAGACAAGGAGTAACAGCGGAACCATTATAAACATATCGAGGCTTCTGTAATACTGCGAACCTGAGTCTAGTAGTCTGAATTGGTCAACTTGCTCGCAAGGAGGATACAATATTGTAACACAAATGGGTGAAGGGCAATGCCGCGCCTGGAAATCTGAACCTGGCCACTATGGCATGTGAGACCCGTTAGAGCTTGCAAAAATTCTGACCAACCTTCTCCAGATTGAGTACGACCGATTGGTGTTAGTAGCAACATGGGAAAAGTGGTTTGCGAAGCACACAAGCGTTTGTCGCGAGCTCCATGGCTGGACGCAATGAACAAACAGCGGCACGACAATTGCGCCGTCAGGACAGATTACTGTATCTCAGCCAGGACCTACGGTGAACAAGTTGCTCCGAAAAGGGCTCAAGAATGCTTCATGCGAGGTTGTGATTTTGGAACGCCTGACTCAAAGGGCTGCACCTTTTGATGCTGAAGCCTTGGAAGGCAGCCTTACGAGGCTGAGCGGAGCTGTGGCGAGTTGGAATCGCCTGGTGTCTCCCGAGCATTATTGTCTGGCCCAATTGTCAATATTGCGCAAGCATGAGACTCTTGTGAAAAGGCTCGCTCATACGATGCATCCATTGTTCGAGGTGTGACAGCTGTCGCAGGCATGTTGGCGGGGCATGCCCCTCGCTTGGTATGCCGTTTGCGGCCATAGTGGGGTCAGGCAATTTGTTGCGTCATAACAGAAGAGCGGCGAAGAGTTGAGCACCAGAGAATTTTGCGCGATAAACGGCACAACAGCGAAAATAAGGCTGCCGATCGGGGCTTTTGGGTGAGAGCGCAGAGTAATTTGCCCCCAGCGTTTCCCAGGCAGCCGCCAGTGTGTGGGTCTGGCAGGTGCGAGTTGGTTCTTTTTGTGTCAGTGCGCAATCATGGAAACTCATAGACGTGTGGAATCTTCGAGAACGAAAACACTGCCGCGCCTTCTTATAAGCCCACCCTCCGCCCGCCAACAAAGCCTCCCACTACACTCAACAACTCAATTGCAAAGACTCACCTATACCCAAGTCCATTGACTTTGTGAGCACCTTCAACGATTTTCCTAATCCTCTTTGATACCCCACTACAAAGCTACATACACACATCATGTCTTCCTCCGGCCCCGCGATCGGTATCGATCTGGGTACCACGTACTCGTGCGTGGGTATCTTCAGAGATGACCGCATCGAAATCATTGCCAACGACCAGGGTAACCGCACAACACCTTCGTTCGTCGCTTTCACAGATACCGAGCGCCTCATCGGTGATTCGGCGAAGAACCAGGTCGCCATGAACCCCACCAACACCGTCTTCGACGCAAAGCGCCTCATCGGCCGCAAGTTCGCCGACGCTGAGGTGCAGGCCGACATGAAGCACTTCCCCTTCAAGGTCATCGACAAGGGCGGCAAGCCTGTCATCCAGGTCGAGTTCAAGGGCGAGGACAAGACATTCACACCTGAGGAGATCTCATCCATGGTCTTGACCAAGATGAGGGAAACTGCCGAGTCATACCTCGGAGGCACCGTCAACAACGCTGTCGTCACCGTCCCCGCCTACTTCAACGACTCCCAGCGTCAAGCTACCAAGGATGCTGGTCTCATCGCTGGTCTCAACGTCCTCCGTATCATCAACGAGCCCACCGCCGCTGCCATCGCCTACGGTCTTGACAAGAAGACTGTTGGCGAGCGCAACGTCCTCATCTTCGACTTGGGTGGTGGTACCTTCGATGTCTCCCTCCTGACCATTGAGGAGGGTATCTTCGAGGTCAAGTCGACTGCCGGAGATACTCACTTGGGTGGTGAAGATTTCGATAACCGTCTCGTGAACCACTTCACAAACGAATTCAAGCGAAAGCGTACGTTCCACTCTCCTTTGAAGATAGACAGCACATGCTAACAGTTTTTTAGACAAGAAGGACCTCACCTCCAACGCCCGTGCCCTCCGTCGTCTCCGCACTGCCTGCGAGCGGGCCAAGCGTACCCTCTCTTCCTCCGCCCAGACCTCCATCGAGATCGACTCCCTGTACGAGGGTATCGACTTCTACACCTCGATCACTCGTGCTCGCTTCGAGGAGTTGTGCCAGGATCTCTTCCGCTCCACCATGGAGCCCGTCGAGCGTGTCCTGCGCGACGCTAAGATCGACAAGTCCTCCGTCCACGAGATCGTCTTGGTCGGTGGCTCCACCCGTATCCCCAAGGTCCAGAAGATGGTCTCCGACTTCTTCAACGGCAAGGAGCCCAACAAGTCCATCAACCCCGATGAGGCCGTCGCCTACGGTGCTGCCGTCCAGGCTGCCATTCTGTCTGGTGACACCTCTTCCAAGTCCACCAGCGAGATCCTGCTTCTCGACGTCGCGCCGCTTTCCATCGGTATTGAGACTGCTGGTGGTGTCATGACCGCCCTCATCAAGCGCAACACCACCATCCCCACCAAGAAGTCTGAGGTCTTCTCCACCTTCAGCGACAACCAACCTGGTGTGCTCATCCAGGTCTACGAGGGTGAGCGTGCCCGCACTAAGGACAACAACCTGCTCGGAAAGTTCGAGCTTACCGGCATCCCTCCCGCGCCTCGTGGTGTTCCCCAAATTGAGGTGACCTTCGATGTTGACGCCAACGGTATCATCAACGTCTCTGCCCTCGAGAAGGGTACCGGCAAGACCAACAAGATCGTCATCACCAACGACAAGGGCCGTCTGTCGAAAGAGGAGATCGAGCGCATGTTGGCTGAGGCCGAGAAGTACAAGGCTGAGGACGAGGCTGAGGCTTCCCGTATCTCGGCTAAGAACGCTCTCGAGTCATACGCCTACTCGCTCCGCAACACTCTCAGCGACTCCAAGGTCGACGAGAAGCTCGATGCCGGCGACAAGGAGAAGCTCAAGGCCGAGATCGACAAGACCGTTACCTGGTTGGACGACAACCAGACCGCTACCAAGGATGAGTACGAGTCGCAGCAGAAGGAGCTTGAGAGCGTTGCCAACCCCATCATGATGAAGTTCTACGGTGCTGGCGGCGAGGGTGGTATGCCAGGCGGCATGCCCGGTGGCGCACCCGGCGGTGCTCCCGGCGGTCACTCCGACGACGGCCCAACCGTCGAGGAGGTCGACTAAGCGCATCGCCCTGAGCTTTCTTTCCTTCGTCTCATATTCCAGCATAGACCTTTTCTGGGTGGTGGTTCCTCGGAGTTCCGGCTGACAGAGCCATGATTTTCTTTTCAATGCATAGGATGAGTTACGATCACCATGATTGGAGGGTAAAAGTTTACGAAGAAGTATGTACTCAACTGAAGGGATGTAATACCCGAGTAGAGTAGAGAATCGAACAATAATTCAAACAATTGTCTTTCGCCTGTGATGTTATCTTTCTCTTAGAGTGCTGCTGTTGCGAAAACTTTGGAAGAGATTTCAACTACAGCCACATGAAATCATCAGCCGTGCCATCACGTTACACTCACCCGGAAGGCTGGCTTTCCCCAGCACCATTTCACGTTTTTATAAATACCCAAAAGACTCACTGAAGGTATACAGGACTTCTTCAGACGTATTTCAGGAGAGCTAGAGAGCTCAACGAGCTGCCAAGAGATGTGGCAAAGCTTCGTGCGAATGTCCGCAAAACAAGCGCTCTTCGTGGTGATGCAAGGCCCTTCGATCTTGCTAGACTTGAATTGTGACATTGCAACGCCTATCAGAAGAATTACGAGGAGATAGTGGGAGCGTGGTATGGTGCATTGAGCCCTGGTTATATCATACACCGCGCCACATCGCGACCGTGGAAGGCGCCGCTCATTCGTCTCCCCAGCCATGCAGTATATCCAACACTATCATACACTTTCATACAACCCATCCCTCATTCCCTCCCCTTCTCCCCACCCATGCCAAACGCCCCAACAACCTCTTCGCCCTCCCCCCTCACCCTCCACACATCCTCACTACTCGGCCCACTCCTCAGCCTCTCCTCCTTCTCTCTATACCTCTCCTGCACCATCCGCTCCTTCGTGTCCCGCGGACTGTAGCTATTCCGGACCCGCATGCAGAACCAGAAATCGTTCCAGTGCTCTGAACACGCGCGAAGCTGGCCGTATCGGTATATGTCGTTGAAGTGCCCGCCGAGCGAGGAGCAGTAGAATGCTGAGTCGAAGGCGGCGCGGCACGACATGGTGCGGGGGAGGTGCGGATCGAGAGGCGCGGAGGTGTCTGAGGGTTGGGCGGCGGTGTGGGGTGAGGCGGAGGTTGTGGAGAAGGTCGAGGGCGCGAGGTGTGGGTGGGCGGCGTAGAAGTCGGGGTCGTGGGGAGCGGTGTCTTGTTGTGGCTGTAGAGGTGGTGATTGTGATGCGGGTGTGAGCGATTCTTGTGCTGGTTGTGAATGTGTGTCCAGCTTGGGTTGTGTTTGGATTGGCGCTTTGGCATCTGCACCTGCGCTGGAAAAGGGCCACCAGCTCATTTTGAGACGTGATGCGTATGCAGTGCTTGAGTGAGGGTCCGCAATTGTATTCGCACCAGGTAGTCGCGTTTTGAAGCTGGTGCAGCTGATGTGGTGTAGGCGGGCAGTGATATCGAGGACGTTGAAATTGGTAGGTACTGTCTGCTGGCTGAGCTTCGATTGCGCTCTCAGGCGAGATCTCAAGAACACAGAGTTGCTTGTCCGTTGTCCCGGTGTGAATAGTCAAAAGTCTGGGCCGAACCGAAATGCAGAGAAACGCGGGATGGAGGTCTAAACTTCCAGCGAATCAACGTCGAGACGGCCCGCCTGGCAAATCATGCGCGTGAAACGTGGTATTCGAATCCTACGTCATGCATACCTGCTAGTCGCGCCTGCATCTGCCTTGCAGTGATCGCTGTAACTCCACCTCGACAGCTTTGTGTGCTGATCAATTCCAGGTCGTGTCTTGAACGCCTGGCTGCTTTGAGCTTCTTCACTTCGCTACTCTCCTTGCGACCATCTTAGTCCTCGGTAATTCTGGACGCCCAACACGGCGCACAGGACCCAGACACAGTCCTGTTGTCGCACCCCGCCTTCTGTTTACAGAACACGATACCCAAAGTGACACACTTCGCACGACTCACGACGCTTCCCTATGACTTCACGCAGTCCGACGACGTAACAACCTCCTCTCCAACCCCGCCGTCCCTACTCCCCACCTCCACGCCGCGACCCGCGTAACGGTCTCCTGCCGCCACCATGCTTGAGGGGCTGGTGTCAAACCTGCTGAATCGGTTCTTGGGCATGTATGTCCAGAACTTCGATCCAAAGCAGCTCAATGTCGGCATCTGGTCCGGTGACGTCAAACTGCGAGACCTCGAACTGCGTCGCGAAGCTCTCGACCAGCTGCGGCTACCACTCAACGTTGTAGCGGGCCACTTGGGCTCGCTCACACTCTCAATACCATGGTCGAATCTGCGAGGCAAGCCGCTGAAGATCAACATCGAGGATGTCTTCCTGCTGGCTGCCCCCAAGGAGGATGCAGACTACGATGCAGACGAAGAGGAGCGCCGAGCGCATGCGGTCAAGATGGAGAAGCTTGATAGCGCAGAGCTGCTCAAGGAGCGCAACACCGAGGGCATGAGTGCTGAAGAGCAGCAAAAGAACCAGAGCTTCACCGCGAGCTTGGTCACGGCCATTGTGGACAACGTCCAGGTCACAGTCAAGAACATTCACATCCGGTACGAAGACTCGATATCGGATCCAGGGCATCCATTCGCTCTCGGTATCACGCTTGCCGACTTCAGCGCCGTCAGCACAGACGAGAACTGGAAGCCAACCTTCATCCAGGGCAACGCGTCCTCGACACACAAGCTGGCAACGCTGGGATCGTTGGCAGTATACTGGGATACAGACTCGGAGCTCATTGGCACCGGCAAGGGCAGCGATACCAAGGACGAGCAGCACATCGACCAGGCACAATTCATCGAAAAGGTCAAGGGCATGATTGTGCGGGGTGATAATCCTGATCTGGGCGATCATCAGTTCATCTTGAAGCCAATCAGCGGTCGGGCTGGCCTCGAGATGGACAAGACAGGGAAAACTGACCGTCCAAAGTTGAAGGCGCGCCTACTCTTCGACGAGTTGGGATTCATTATTGACGAGGATCAATATCGAGATGCGCTGATGCTAGTCGACCTGTTCCACTACTTTATCCGCCACCAAGAGTACAAGAAGCTGCAACCCAAATCATCTCCCAAGGAGGACCCTGCTGGATGGCTCAAGTTTGCTGGCAAGGCCGTGCTCGACAAGATCCACGACCGGAATCGCAAGTGGAGTTGGGAATACTTCAAAGAACGCCGCGATGACCGGCTACGATACATCGCGCTCTTCAAAAAGAAGAAACGAGAAGAAAAACTCACCGCCGACGAAACCACAGAACTTGATAAACTTGAGCGGAAGCTCACGTACGAAGACCTTCGCTTCTGGCGCTCGCTGGCACGGAATGAGCTGCGCAAAGAAAACGTGGGAGTCAAGAAGGCGCCACCTAAGCAGACATGGAGTTCGTGGGTGTGGGGTTCGAAGCAAGAAGAACAACATGACGACGAAACCCAAATGTCAGAGCAACAGCGGAAGGAGCTGTACGATGCCATTGCATGGGACGAGAAGCAGGCCATCACAGAAGCTGTTGACATGCCGCGAGAATACGTCAAGATGGAGGTGAACATGAGCCTCCGGACTGGAAGCTTCACACTCAAACGCGATCCTCACGGCAAGTCGAAAGAGATTCTGCGCTTGCTCTTCGACTCTTTCAGCACACAGTTTTTGCAACGAACTGACTCAATGTTCGTCAAAGTTGCACTGGAGGGCATGCGCCTCTACGACGGTACCACAGAAGGCAGTCTGTTCCCTCAGATCATCACCATCAAGGATGCACCGCCAGTCCCCGATGAGAAGCGAATTGAGGAGCTCAACGACGATGAGACGTCCAAGACCGATGCCGACGAAGGTGAAGAAGATGAGAAGGAAGATCCTTTCTTTCATCTCTCCTTTGAAAAGAATCCGCTTGATGGTAGTGCTGACACGGCTCTTACCATGAAATTGAAAGGCATGGAGTTCGTGTACAATCCAAGATTTGTTGTGGAGGTTGCGAAATTCTTCAAACCGCCAGAACGCCACATGGAGTCGATCGGCGCACTCATGGAGACTGCTGGTGCTACTGTTGAGGGTATCCGACAACAGACGCGTGCCGGGCTAGAGTTTGCTTTGACAGAACACAAGACGATCAACGCCCAGCTGGACCTTCAAGCGCCACTGATAATCATACCCGACTCTGTGACGGAGAAGTCAAGCAATTGTCTCATTCTTGATGCGGGTCATGCAAGTGTCACTAGCGAGCTTGTCGACAAAGATACGCTGCGCGACATTCAGGCCAAGCAGAAACAACAGTACACGGAGGAGGACTTCAGCAAGTTGGAAAATCTCATGTACGACAAATTCAACCTAAAGCTGCAGTCCACCCAGGTCTTGATCGGACCATCCATCGAGGAGACCAAGGCGCAACTCGAAGAGCAAGCCACATCCAAGCACCTTCACATCGTGGACAGAATCAACATGGATTTCAAGATTGAGATCTGCATTGTTCCAAAGGCCTCCGATCTAACCAAATTCCGCGTGTCTGGGAATCTACCCATCCTGCACGCGTCCATATCCGACGCCAAGTACAAGAACTTAATGAAGCTGATAGATGTTGCGGTACCAAAGTTTGGTGACGAAGAGGCTCCAAGCAAGCGAGTCACGGAAGGTGCAAAGGGCCCCTCAAATCTCAAACCAGCGACCGAGTCGAAGGGAGACAAGGATCCCCTTGGAAGACCACGCTCTAAATCATTCCAGTTTGCCGCTCAAGAGCATGAACTTGTAATGGAAGAGGAAGGAGATGGCGATGGCAATGAAAAGTTCGAAGACGCGCCAGAGGAGAAGGTTGAGAAGGCTGAAGCACATATCCATCAGCGCAACTTCGAGTTCAAGTTCACCGTCGACAAATTGCAGGGTTCTTTGTACAGGACTGATCCAGAGGGCAAGAAGGCTGATCAGCTCTTGGTAGAACTTATTGCCGAGCACTTTGATCTCAACTTTTACCAAGAGCCATTCGAGATGGGCGCCGACGTCCGCCTTAGAAGTCTTGCAGTCGAAGATCACGTGGAAGAAAATCCGATTCCAGAGTTCCGGAACATCATTACGTCGGAGGATGCCTCGGCCGATGAGCAGAAGGACTTGTTCACGTTGAAGTTCGTCAAAGTGAACAAAGAGTCCCCAGAATTCCAGACCAAGTTTGAGGGTATTGCGACAAATCTTGATGTCGCTGTTTCTACGATCAACCTGATTGTAACGCGGAGAACTCTGTTAACCTTACTGGACTTCGTACTCATCACGTTCACAAACCCGGGTCAGCCCGACAGCCAACAAGCCCAGATAAATTCAAAGCCGGACGAGCAACAAGTCGCGCAACAGGCCCAAGCTGAGCCAGACAAAATACGCATACGCGCCGAGCTCAAGCGTATCGCAGTAGTGCTCAACAATGATGGCATCCGTCTTGCTACTTTGAGCTTGAGCTCGGGTGATGTAGCGATCTTCCTTAACGCAGGCACAATGCGCATCGGCGGCCGACTTGGCAACCTTTCTCTCATTGACGATGTCAACCAGGGTGTTTCTGAAGAGTCGTCGCTTCGACAGCTAGTGACGATCGAGGGCAAAAATCTGGCTGACTTCAGCTACGAAACCTTCAATGCCGAGTCAGACGGCTATCCTGGCTACGATGCAGCGGTAGCACTGAAGACGGGCTCAATCAAGATCAATTTCCTGACAGAGCCGTTCCGCAAGATCATGGAGTTCGCGGTCAAGTTTGGCAAGATGCAAGCGATCTTCAACGCGGCACGACAGGCAGCCGCCAACCAGGCCACCCAGATTCAGGAGAGAGCATCCAAATTCCATTTCGACATCACTATCAGTACGCCTATTGTTGTCTTCCCACGAATGGTCATCTCGGATAAGCCAGACAGAGACACACTCACTGCTAATCTGGGAGAAATCTACGCAAAGAACACGTTCGTTCCCCTGGACGACTCAAAGGATGCAGATGTTGCGAACAAGATATCTGCTGGCATCAGGAACATTAAATTGACGTCCAATCTTCACTATGACGAAGATCGCTCAGAAGAGCTGGAGCTCATTGACAAGGTCGATCTCGACTTCAACCTCACCATGATCGAGCACAAGCCTGGGCACGAACGGCCGGATCTTGAAATTGACGGCTCGATGTCGAATATCAATCTGCGCCTCACGCCAGAGCAAATGAAGTTCGCCTTGGAATTGTCACGAACCGTACCCCAGGCATTTGCTACTCAACCTGATGAGGCCATTGAAGAAGATGTCCAGGCAGAGTTGCCCGAGTCAACGACTGGACCCGCGCGTCAACTCACAGATAAGGAATCGCCCACGGACGAATCCTCAAAGACCGTCACTTCATCACAGGGTCCAGAGCTCAAAGCGGATGATGACAAGTGGACCAAGCTAGACTTCGTCTTTAAGGTCGGCTCCATTGCTCTTGAGCTGGTCAAGTCCAGCGAAGGGGAGCCTGTAGGCGACATTGAGGCAGCCAGTCTCTCGAAATTCTCACTCAACGACACGAACGTAAAGGTCCGTATGATTAGCGATGGAGCAATGGAGGCAGAACTGGTAGTACAGTCTTTCACCATCCGGGACAGTCGCACACAAGGCACGAACAAGTTCAGGAAGATCATGTCTCTTATCAACAACGATGTCAAACAGCAGTTCATGGCTAGCGTATCCATCTCCGGTGGACAGGAGAAGAACCTCATCGCGCTGCTGACTATTGATAGCCCGCGCATCATCCTAGCGCTGGACTACCTCTTTGCTCTTCAGGGCTTCTTGAATGCAGGCCTTGCAACTGATGAACCTTTAGCAATCGAGGAGGAGGCACAACAAGACGAGACGGACAGCGATGACGACATTATGTCTCCAGACGGGTCTCGAATGATTGAGCAGCCAGAGGTCAAGCCAGAACCAGCCGAGAACGGGATGAATATCTCGTACCGAGTCAATCTTGTCGATGCGCAGGTCGTGCTCATCGCCAATCCTGCATTGGCAAGTTCAGAAGCCATCGTTCTGGGAACGAAGCAGGTCCTTGTCTCGAAGCAACAAGCAATGACGTTACAGGTCGATAAGGTCGGCATGTTCTTGTGTCGCATGGACCGTTTCGACACGAATCGTCTTCGCATCCTCGACGATTTCAGTATTCAGACAGCTCTTGATATGCGCAACCAAGGCTCGAAAGCTTCGCTAGTAAGCATCACTGTCGACATCGAGCCACTTGTGCTTCGCCTGTCGTTGCGCGACATTCTACTGGCTATGCAGATCGTCAATCGTGCTTCTGCAATGTCGGCAGGTGATGACAAAAAGATGCCAACCGAGGACGCAAAGACTATCAAGCCGGGAACTCCCTCCAAGAAGCCGAAATCTACAGTAGGTAAAGCTTCGTCAACCAGACCCCGCGCGAAGTCGATCGCAACCACAAAGCGATCAAGTCAGCATGGCCCACAATCTTCAGGCCCACCCGCATCATCCGCCGTGCTCAAGAGAGAGGAGATGCATGTCAGCATTGAGGGCATCAGAGTCGTCCTCATCGGTGACGTGCACGAGATGCCAATGCTGGACTGGCGCGTGAAGAAGTTCGGCGTCGACGTGAGAGACTGGTCAGGAGCTATGGTCGCTGACACATCCCTCGACACGCTCATCAATGTTTACAACTTCTCCAAATCAGCGTGGGAACCCTTGATTGAACCGTGGACCGTTGGCTTCCACATGGCCAAAGACCAAAATCCGGACAGGATCTCCGTGGATTTGTATTCTCGCAAGGCAATGGAGCTCACAGTAACCGCTGCTACAATCGCTCTGGGATCCAAATCGTTTGACTTCCTCGCTGGCGAAGAGGACATACTTTCGAAACCTCGCAGCAGCGATGCTCCCTACCGGATTCGTAACCACACTGGCTTCAGTCTTGATGTCTGGGCTGAAGGAAAGGAAGAGGAAGGCTTCTCGGCAAAATTAGAAGACGGCGACGAGCAACCCTGGCGTTTCGAAGATCCCATGTCGACACGAGAGACCCTCTCAACAGATGGTGCAAGTGGCATGGTAGGCATCCGGCTTGGTGGCAGCGGATTTGATACTCTCTCCCGCATCCCTGTCCATCGTGAGGGTGAATTCCTGTACAACCTGAAGCCTAAGCAAGACCGCATACAGCATCGCATCCTAGTTGATGTGAAGCTTGGTGCCGACAACATCAAGAGTATCACCTTCCGATCACCACTACTAGTGGAGAACAATACCCAGATACCCATCGAGCTCGGAATGTTCAGCCCAGAAGACGGCCATCTTCTGAAGATTGACAAAATCGCGCCAGGCGATGCGCGACCTGCACCGATTGGCTCAGTCTACATGCATTCAATCGTGGTTCGTCCAGACCAGGGCTTCGGCTATGCCTGGTCGAACGAGCGGCTATTCTGGAAGGACCTACTCAAACGCCCAACAAGAACCATCACTTGCCGTGGCGAGCAAGACGAACAAGCACCGCCCTTCTACTTTCAGTTGCATGCAGCATTCGACAAGAAGGACCCACTTACCGGCGTCTATCCTTACATGCGTCTTCGCCTTCAAGCCCCTGTTGAGGTTCACAATCTCCTGCCTTACGACTTTAAATACAGGATCTACGACAGCAACACCAAGAAGGATTGGACAAATTTCTTGAGGAAGGGTGGCATCAGCCCCGTACATGTCGTAGAACTTTCGCATCTTCTTCTCATCAGTGTTGAGATGCAGGATGGCCCATTCAAACCTAGCAAGTTCGGCATCATCAATTCCACGGATCGCGAAAGCTTCCGCCGGGAGAAGGTGCTTGAGGTCAAAGACGACCAAGGTCAGACCTTGCACCTCAACATGCACTTCTAGTAAGTTTCCAGACCAATTAGCCGTAACCATCACTAACAATATGTTTAGTAATTTCCCCGACGCAGGTGGCGCTTTCAAAGTTGCTATTTTCAGCCCGTACATTGTATTGAACCGCACCGGTCTGGAACTTGATGTCCGCTCACAACAGCTCATGGGTCAAGCAAAGACAGCTGCTGGGCAGAACGTCTTGGCCGATACATCTGACGAAAATGGCAAGGCTTTGCCCTTCATGTTCTCCTACCCTTCGGACAACAAGAAGAACCGAGCTTTGATGAAGGTTGGAGACTCCAACTGGAGCAAGCCTCAGAGTTTTGATGCGATCGGCAGTACTTACACAGTGGCTCTACCAAACAGCAAGTCACGATCAGAGATGCAACTAGGTGTTTCTATTGCTGAAGGCGAAGGAAAGTACAATCTCACCAAGGTGGTGTCAATAGCACCACGCTTCATCATCAAGAACAAGATCAAAGAGGAGCTACTCATTCGGGAACCGGGCCAGTCGGACTGGATGACGCTAAAGGACAATGAGCTCCTTCCGCTGCGCTGGCTACGACAGGGCGGTTCGCCACAATTGTCGCTCTGCTATCCTGGCGTCAACAACCAGTGGTCATCACCTTTCCACATCTCGAATGTCGGAAACGTGCATGTTAAGCTTTCCAAAGCTGGTCAACGCCAGAAGCTCGTCCGTGTCGACATTCTGATGGAACAAGCGACCATCTTCTGCCACATCAGTGTCGAGACCAAGCACTGGCCGTTCTCATTCAAGAACATGAGCGACCAGGAGTTCTTGTATTGGCAAGCGAATCCCAACCTAGATGAGGATGAAGACGATCGTGGCACGGGCTTCCGACCCATCAGGTACCGCTTGCCTCCACGAAGCATCATGCCATATGCCTGGGACTTCCCAGCAGCCAAGAACAAGGAGATAGTCCTCAGTGCTAACGGCAGAGAGCGACACATCAAGCTTGCTGAGATTGGACCCTTGATTCCTTTCAAGATTCCGCCTGGCCAGGAGCGAGGTGGCATGAAGGTGATCGACCTGAACGTTGTGGCTGTCGGCCCCACGCAGACATTGGAGATCTCCAACTACAAGCCATCGAAGAGCTTGTACAAGCAAAAGTCTGCAACCTCGTCCTCGACTGCCACAGGCTTCGAAGTAAAGGATCAAGACACTGATGTTACCTTCAAGGCTCAGTTGCGGCTGGCTGGTATTGGCATATCGCTCGTCAACAGACACCTACGCGAGCTTGTGTATATCACTCTGCGCGATATTGAGATGAAGTACTCGGACTCTCCCATCTACCAAATGGTCAATCTGCAAGTCAAGTGGATACAGATCGACAACCAGCTCTATGGTGGCATCTTCCCGATCATCTTCTATCCCAGCGTGGTGCCAAAGACTGGCAAAGAGATGGAAGCACATCCCATCTTCCAGACTACCATCACCAAGGTCAAGGATGACTCGTATGGTGTGCTGTACATCAAGTACCTTACGTTCCTGCTGCAACAGATGACTGTCGAGATTGACGAAGACTTCATCTTCGCGATGATTGACTTCGCCAACATTCCTGGTGCATCTTGGTCGGAAGAGAAGGAAGGTAAGCTCTGGGACGACTCACTTGACATCCCAGAACCGAAGCAGGAGCAGTCTGGCCAGGACGTCTACTTCGAGCTGTTGCATCTGCAGCCAATGCAGATCGATCTCTCGTTCGTACGGACTGAGCGCATTAATGCTGAAGACACGATGAGCACATCGAACCCGTTCATGTTTGCTGTCAATGTTCTTACCATGTCGATCGGTAACGTCAACGATGCGCCTGTCCGTTACAACTCGCTCATCCTTGAGAATGCTCGCATCTCGACAACGGCTTTAATCAACAACATCAAGAACCACTACGTGCAAGAGTCGCTCCGGCAAGTGCACGTCATCATCGGATCTGCTGATTTCCTCGGCAACCCTGTCGGTCTTTTCAACAATATAAGCTCTGGTGTGGCTGATATCTTCTACGAGCCATACCAGGGTCTCGTCAAGTCTGACCGTCCCGAAGAACTTGGTATCGGCATCGCCAAGGGTGCATCAAGCTTTGTCAAGAAGTCCGTCTTTGGCTTTTCCGACAGCATGGCCAAGTTCACTGGTAGCATGTCCAAGGGCCTTTCGGCTGCAACTCTCGACAAGGAGTTCCAGGATCAGCGCCGCATGACTCGCTCTCGCAACCGTCCGAAGCACGCTCTTTACGGGATCACGGCTGGTGGCAATGCCTTTGCCAACAGTCTTGCCAGCGGTCTTGGCGGCCTCGCACGACACCCTCTCCAAGGTGCTGAGAAGGAAGGCGCCCTTGGCTTCGTCAAAGGCGTCGGAAAGGGTCTTCTTGGAGTTCCAACCAAAGCCGCGATTGGTGCTTTCGATCTAGCCTCCAACATGGCCGAAGGTGTGCGCAACACCACCACCGTGTTTGATCAGGAAGGTCTTGATCGCGTTCGCCTCACCCGCTTCATCGGCACCGACGGTATCGTGCGGCCCTACTCACAGCGCGAAGCACTCGGCCAGTTCTGGCTCAAGACTCTCGATAACGGCAAGTACTTCAACGAAGATTACATTGCGCATCTGGAGTTGCAGAACAAGGAAATGCTCGTCATGCTCACATACAATGGCGTCATGATGGTGCGCACAAAGAAGCTGACGACGGAATGGGAAGTCCTGCTCAAGGATGTGCAGACAATTAGTAAGGAGCGCACGGGCTTGGGTATTGCGCTCAAGGGAGGCAACCAAGGACCGTTTGTACCGATTGGGGATGAGGGCAGCAGGAACTGGTTTTATAGGCAGATTGCGGTCGCGGTCAACGCGTATAATGATAAGTGGAATGCGAAGGGTTGAGCGAGGTGGTGGGAGGCTGCATGATTAGAGGGAGGAGATAATGGTGGGATGATAAAGAGGTTATGGCATAGCGTTGGCTTAAATTGGTGCTTTCTGTTACATTTTCTTTTCTTTGGGAACGATTCCCTAATATACACTTTTATACCATTAATGAGCAAATGAATACAGACTTGATGTAGAATATCGGTTGAATCTCGATCCACTTTCCGTCCTAATTTACAGCTGACAAGGGCAAATGGAAGTGGGGATGTGGTAGTCTGCCCACCTGCCAACCCAAAGTTGATGAGACACAATTGTCTAAGACAGAAAACCAGACATGATAGTTCTACTCCAGTATAAAAGTGTTCCAGTCAACAATGAATGCGATGCACTCATAAGACGGGACAACTCTACATACATCCCATCAAGAACGGCAAAGTATCTACGTTGTACTACTTCTTTGCATAACACCATCACGTCACAACCAACAACACCACGTACTGTGAGACACAACAACAWCAACAACAACCCCACTCTCCATCCACCGCACCCAACACAATCACCGAGTCGTCGCACATACACGCCCAGCAATCTGAACAAATCGCTGTATTGCAGAAGACTTTGGCGTACCGAGAAGCGCAGATGGCTATCCGGGCACAGAAGTGTCGGGGCCATGATCGCTTGCTGCGAAACAGAATCGAGGCGTTGGAGTGTGAGATTAGTGGCTTGAGGCAGCGGGGTGAGGGGGTGTGGGTTGTGGTGGTGGAGAAGGTGGTGGATGAGAGGGTGGAGATGTTGGAGAGGATTGAGGTTGAGATTGAGGGGATGCGGAACGGTGGGTAGTCTTTACTGCTTCATGAGCAAGAAAACAAGGCCTTAATGGAAAGCGATTCAATGAGGTAAATGATGGTATCTACTCCCGCCAATGTGTGCTCTTTTTTCAAAACCTTTTGTGATTACAATTGTGATTATTTGGCTGGACAGTGGCTGGGTGTATCACGCAGGCCTTTCACTTCACGGCTTGCCGCGCTACCCATCTGTAGATTCACTTGCTAGACCGCGTCGCGAGGTGTAAAGGCACGTCTTCTAGTCCCCGTCTCTACTACTCTCACCCACGCGCGCTCCGCTCTCAACCGCCAGTCCGCTCTTTACTGCCCCATTACTCACTCAACCACGCTCTCGAATTCCGCACATTATACCCACGCTCCCAGATAACCACACGCAAGAATGGTCGTCTTCGCAAGCAAAGACGCCTTCACGGCCTTGGGCCTTGAGCCTATAAAACCTTCCACCTCGCTCGCGCACCACGACTGCTCCATCTGCCTGCAACCTCTCGCCGTCCACACAACCCACACCAGCGACTTCTGCATCCAGCACGGTTATCATCCCGCCGTACGCATCGTCGCCTGCGGCCATGTCCACGGCAAGGTCTGTCTCAACGCCTGGCTCGACGTGGGCAACCAATGTCCAACCTGCAACCGCATGCTTTTCGAAAAGACCGGCGATCCCATCACACAGGCAGATGTGAACAAACTTGTCAGGACGCTAGGGCCGGAGTTGGGTGAAGGGCGTGTCATTGCTGCGGTTGCGGGGTTGATTGAGAAGCAAAAGGCAAAGCATGAAGGGTTGCGTCGGTACCACGAGCAGGAGATTGCGAGGCAGATGGCTAAGGATCAGGAGAAGAAGGAAGAGGATATGTATGCGCTGTCGGATAATGACTTGTTTGCTAGCGACGAGGAGATGGAGTTCGGTGATGATGAGGAGGACGGAGACGAGGAGGGCAAGGAGGAGACTGAATAGGATTGGAGATTGGAGAGAGCCACTGCAAGATTTGTCGACGAGACTTGTTCAGGGGATATCGGCTGAAATACATGAGGTGGAGGTGACTTGATACAAAACTGGATGTCATGCTAGAAGAGACGTTAAGACTCGTACGGGTGACAATGGAGACGTCACACAAGTCCACGACGCCAACAAGAAACGACTATCCTATCGCAAGCTGCGCGCATTTTATCCCCACGGGCTTCCGTGCGATAGTGACAATAGGCGCTTGTTGTTCTGGGCTTACAACAATGTTTGTATGCAAGCAGACCGTTGACGGACCGCGTGGATTACTCGTGCGTCAGAGCCTTGGCATGGCGCGCTCCTTCCATGCGCCAACTTCCGTCTCAAGCACCTCTCCTCCGCCACACCATCAAACATGTAAAGCTGCCTCATAGCTCTAATTTCTAATATATCCCACCGATGCATACTCTACTTTCCTCCGCTCTCCTCTCACCACCGTCGCGACCATGCGCATCCCACTCTTCCGCATCTGGTATTCGACGACCTACACGGCCCTTCTCCTGCTGCTCCTCCTTATTCTCGCCATAAGCCCGGCCGACACGGCCTACCAGTCCGTGAAAACCAATGAACTACAGAAGCTCTTTGTTATTGGCGGAGTCTATGTTTTCACGTTCTTCATCGTACTCTTAATTTATTCGACGCGCATCTACACGAATCGCACAGTGCTGGCTGCGATACCAAAAGCATATGTGCCCGTCGAGGAAGGCGAGGTGTGGAAAGGAGTCAGACGCATGGTCGCGAAACAATTACGAAGAAGTGCGATTGTAGCCTGGGACAGCAGACCAAGGGATCTTACAAGAGAGGGCGAAGATGGAGATGGAGCGGGCACATCAAGGCCAAACACTGCGGAGAGCAAGAAGGAGAAGGACAAGGAGAAGCCCCTCAAGAAAAAGAAGAGCGACCACCACTGCATCGAAACTACGATTCTTGCCGTCTCTGCAGAGGATCCGCCATGGGGCCACGTCTCGCACCCCGGCTGGGCTTCGCCATCCTCGCCCGATCTGCCAAACCTTCAGTACTGGAGCGTCATCTGCGAGCTCCCCAACCTCATCGAAGCTAAGGCCGTCTCCCTCGCCCCTCCTGACCCCGCAATCGAGAATGCCGGCCTCCAATACCCAGACAATCTACCTCCTCTTCCCGATGCGCGAATCGTCTCCTTCCTCCAACGCCCCCGCACCATGGGTCTCCGCGAATATCTTTCGCGCCTTGCAGAACTCGGCCTGCTGAACCCACCAACGCTCGGCCCTACCTTCCTCGCACAATACGAACACGCGCGCTTCTCCACCGCATCCCTCTCCGAAGCCGAGTTTCGCGCCCTAATGGCCATCTTCGCAGACATACTCAACGGCATGACGGAATTGGATCAATCCGTCATAGACGATGCGCGCGCAGCACAAAGCGCACCATCTGATACACGCAGTCTCGCGCCTACGGTATCTACTTCCGACGCCTCCAGCACCGCATCCTCACGATCCCGCGCCCCGTACCGCACACCCCTCCTCGAGCGCCAACGCACCGCATCGTCATATACCGAAAGCCTCCTCAGCACCAGCAGCGACGAAGGCACGTCATCCCCGCAAACAGCACGCACAGCACCCTCACGGCGCAGTCCAGGCCGCTTCGACGTACCGCGCACGCCCTCGCAGCGCTCAATGCAATCCGATACCGGGTCTGTCTTGATTCACGAGACGAGTCGCCGCAGTCCGTCGACGTTGTTGCCGAATTCGGAGACGAGTTCGGTCACGAGCGCGAGGAGTGTGATTCGCTTGAGGGAGAATGCGAGGGAGGGCGAATTACCGTATCGGTATGAGATTGATGGAGGGTGAAAGGCAAGAGCTGGGTTGAAAGAATCAAAACGACTAATGTCTATCCCTGCGAAATGGGACGCACCAAGCAAACCCAGAAAATACGATAGTGCCGCTGCCTTCCCGCCTCAGCGCGGAAGGTATCCAGGTTAGGCGAGTTCTCGAACCGTCGATCTGAAGCACCACCATCGGGCTTTGCAAATCTCTCAAAGCCATCAGACGGTGTAATACGAGTACGCTAGCAGCTGAGTCACCAGGCAAATATGCCAGAGGCCGCACACCTCCGCGGTGTTCTCATAAGGGAGCAACGACGAGTGAGCAGCAGGCCACGACGCTGACCTAGCGCGGATCAGCATCTGCATGTACTATCCGCCTCCCCAGGGTGAAGGATTGCCGATAGAACGTGGAGAAAGTTAAGAAGCCGGCAGCAGCGCGTACCGTGTGGAATAAACCTATTATCAGCTCGCGCATGAAATGTGGGACCAATCAAACCCGCTGAACTACGAAGTATGCGTATGCGAAGAGTCATGCCAAGAGAAACAGTAGTGCTTCTTCTTCAGCCTGATTCTTTTCGTTGCGAACGAATGTTTCCTTGTTTGAATGTTCTTCATCATGAGAATCCTTCTTAGATGAGCTTTAGGCGGGCTACCTGATGATACCCATATTGTGCCAAACAAAAGATGCTAAATTCTCAGCCTTGTTCAATGCCAGTAACGACGAGGATGTCTGGACGTATCATTTCCGGAGTGGCAGCATAATCTGCAAGATTGACCACTCGTTGCTAAGCACAAGCGAGGTGTGGAACATTACAGCCCGCTCTCAACTCATTTAAACCTTCCTGTAGGCGCTATTCAGTTTCCATTGTCCTTGCCATTTTCCCTCTCACGAGTGACACTTTTCTCAATCTCAAAGACATGTCCACTACGTCCATATCTCGATCCAAGGATATCGTCCCCGACGCGGAGTTGAACACTTTGGAGAAGACATACTCCGATAAGGGAGGCGTATCCATCAAACAACATCTGTGCGCAATTATAATCTGGGTCGGCTGGGTTAAGTTGTCTCGACGGGACGCAGAACGTTTCCTAAACTTGTCTGACGATGAACAATGGGACGAATCCATGCTTTTGGCAGACTGGGTTGCCTACCTGGGAACACCCTTTGCTATCTGTATTTTCGCATGGCTCATACATGAATTTGTGACTGCATCAATACTGTGTCAATACTGGACAACGGTAAACCGACCATCGAAACTTGGACATCGCCTCAATGAGCTTAGCATTGTTCTCGTGGAGGAAACCCGCAAGATAGTCGCGATGACAGAAAAGAGTATGGATGATGCGACGGATCTCCAATTCTGGAGTGACGAGGACAACATTGCGCAGCTGGACGACCTGTTAGAGCCGCCGGATCTCAAGCAGCTGCAACTTCATGTGTCACGACTACGTGACGCGACTAGGAGGCTCGACGTTGCCACGGCGGAAGTTGACGAGTCTTGGGACCCACAGTATCTTCATGTGTTTGAAGACCTGCGGACATTATTTTCGCAGATTTTTTAGTCTTGAATGGACCATGGTAATGTAGCCAACATCGCCATACTTTTCGTGTCATTAATTTCATGACGTAGAACAGTGCACAGCCAAGAGCAACCATTCATGATCCAGTCATCGTCAACCTTCGCGAAGCCGCAAAACGCGTAATGATTTGTCCTTTGCCAACCACAACATACATACGGGCATGGGAGCAGAAGCCGGAGACCATTGATCTCGTTGACAAGGCCGAGATCGCCATGCAGAGTATTCAAACATTGATTTCCAGTGTACCGGAAACCAAGCTACTGAAGGGCTTCGACTTTGACAAGGTCGCAGTCGTGGCATACTGGGAATTACCCGTGTTGCCTACCACCGCGGGCGCTGCGTCCACGGTTCCAGGGATACTTTGGGATGATGCTGACTGGGATATGGAACCGTTTGGTCTACCTGAGGAGAGTGTGCTGGGAAGATATCCGAGATATGAGGTCCCGAAAAGCGCCTTGAGCCCCAAAGGTCATTTTAGAGGTAAGTCCATGACATAGTCAGGCGAGGAGCGAAGATATGTCCAGGACATTAATTAGTGCGCAGGCATTTGCAAATTAAGAATGACTATGGAGACTACGACCGGACAGCGACGAGCACATGGGACAGGCTGGATGATGGACGCATGCACCGTCGTCACTGCAGCACACAACCTATGCACACCCAGTGGCACAAGATACGTTTCCGAGGTCGTGGTCCAGCTCGGTGTATATGGCCAGCTAGCAGATCCCATACTGGAGAAGCAATGCGCCCACTCCGTTGCTGTGCATTGGGGCTATCATGTCACAGGGCGCAGAAAGTACGATTTCGCCATCATCAAATTGAGAGCGCCGTTCAAGGAAATCGTACCTATACCCTTTTCGAAACCAGCTCTGACGAATGCGAATGCTCATCTCACCGTCGTTGGCTATCCAGGCGATTTGTCTGGGCAAGGCGACTCACGGAACGGCTTCCGTATGTTTTCTAGCGATGCATGTGTGTCCTACAACATCGCGAGAGATGGGTTCATGATCACCCATCCACTAGACACGTATCCAGGTAAGTCTTTTGTAAAAACGAGGAGAAGATATCGAATAAAAGCTAACAAGGGAAAAGGGAATTCAGGCGGCCCGATCCTAGAAACTGACGCCCAAGGCACGCATACGGCTATAGGGTTACACTGTTATGGCACGCGGAGCCTGGACCCAGCCAGGACGAATTCGGGCCCGCCGTTGGGGTACAATGGAAATGATATCCAGGCTTTTGTACAGGCCATGAATGATGCGGAGAGAGGAGGCGGCACTGCTGCATCACCAAGCAATATTCCTAACCTGAAGAGAGTAGAAGTACCCACAGCCACTCCATGAGCTCATATAGGAATGCTTCGAAAGTCGAATACCGTCCAAAAATGGCTCTACCCCATGTCTCACTGCCAAAGTCAAATGCATTGTGCATGCGAGGTCGAGACAGGTGAGGGTAGTATATGACTGCTAAGGGAGATATATCACACCGGAAAACAGCAGATAATCACGAGACAGCAAGTGACGCAGCACGACAAGATGTTGTAGTATCATGATGACATTACTGCCTAACCTATTCCACTCAAGGAGAGGAGACTGAATGCATCCACGATAATGCTAAAAAGCACAATCCTGAGAAGCTCTGGCATCATAGTATAGCGGCAGCCAATGTGAGCTCTCTTAGTGCAAGCTTTTACGCCTGCACAAACAAACGCTTTCGCGTTCAACCCGCGCTGTGATCAATCTCAATGTCATCCCCACACATAACCATGCCCTAACTTATCGTACCCGTCGATGAAAGGAGAGAAGAAAAGCCTCCGTCAAGACAAGAGATTACTGGAGGTGGTTGCTCCCCGCGTGCACATGTCTAGTGGTGTAGAAGACGACTGGGGAATTTTGAAAAGCATAATGAAAACCGCCACCGGGACGCCATGCAATGCCGCAAAAAAAGAGGTAGGAAAAAGAGCTCCAGTCGACGCCACTCGCACGAGAGTTTGTGCGGCGAGTGTAAAGTCGAGGCTCTGCACCGATGAGGACGCTTACGACTTGCGGAAGTCCGACAAGACAGGGTAGATGAGTTCGAAAGCTTGGTAGATTTCCTCACGGACCTTGGCACCAGTGAGGACAATCTTGCCGCTGACGAAGATGAGCAAGACGATCTTAGGCTTCATCATGCGGTAGATGAGACCAGGGAACAGCTCAGGCTCGTAAGACGAGAAAGTGTGATGGCGCGAGGCAAGTCCTTCCAAGCGAATGGGGAACTTGATGTCGCAGGAGCCAACAATGTTCTGAATCTTGAAGTCCTATGGAATGTTAGCAATGGCCAAGGATGGTTAGTCCGGCACAACGTACGGTGAACTTTGCGTTGAACCCCAGCTTCTGGATGATCCGCGCATATTTGCGGGAAGCAAGGCGGCTATCGTCTTCAGACTTGGCACCAGTCACAACCATCTTTCCACTCGCAAAGACCAAAGCCGTAGTCTTGGGCTCGCGAATACGCATGATGACGGCAGCAAAACGCTTCGGGTTGTACTCGGCGTTGCGTGCGTGCAGGGCGATGGTCTTGAGGTCAAGGCGAGCGGAGAGGTTGACGGTAGCCACGATGTTCTGGAGAGTTGGTACGATGCCCGACGGCACTTGACCATTCTGGGTATCGGGGGTAGCCGCAGGAGTAGCAACGCCGTTCACGTTGTTGCCATCCTGTTGCGCGTTCTTCTCAGAGGACGGTGGGGTCAGGTCCCCGCTGTTGGGAAACGAGAGGGAGCCCGGAGCCACGAACTAAGAGAGAACGTTAGAACAGACTGCAAACGAACAAACATCACTATAGCTTACCGTCTTGGCCTGAGCGGCGGTGGACGGAAGAGAGTTGAGTGAGTTGGGATCCATGATTGATACTACGAAGGATATGGTCCGAGTGGTGAGCTCGGATGGAGGAGACGGTGAGGTCTTGACAGGCTGCGCAAGTCAGAATACGTTCGGCGACGACAGAATCGTTCACGGCAGCGGACTACGAGATCGCGAGGGCAACGCGAGGTCGGTCGACGCAAGTGGCAGAGCGAGGGTGGGTCTTGGAAGAGGTGAGGCCCGTACCGGTCGCAGGAGAGCTACAAGCGAATGTGTCCCTCGCAAACGCTGACAAGATGGTCGCGGATTGCTCGTGTGGCTGTCGCGGCGACAGAGAGAGTTAGTGTGCGGTGTGGAGAGAGACCAAAAGCGATGCCAGCAAGCCTTTGGCGGGGTGCGTGGGAGATGCGACCGATGTGGAGGCTGCTTGTTCGGCTGTCGCACGCGAAAGAGGCCTAGCGCAGTCGCAAAAGCTGCACTTTGGCTCCGAGAGAGTGTGGATGTGCGAAATTAGCACAAAGCTGTCCCGTATCGCAGTATTAGTGAGCGCGCAGTGGAGAAGCGTGGGCTTTCGTGCTGGCGTCGTGGGTGGTGCGAGGAGGTTGAGTGTGTGGCGAGCGGGACAGGGCGACCAAAAGGCTGCAAAAAGTAGGGGCAGGCGCGGGCTTTATACTACCGGTGGCAGCCTGGCGCACGGGCCCGGTCTTGCCACAGACGGCGCTAGGCCGCCGCATCAGGGCTAGCGCGGCGCGCTGCTTTTGGCGCGAGAAGATTCTGTGCGAGAAAAGGGGCTCTGCCGTCATGCGCGCGCCCGCTCTCCTTCACCTCGCAGCAGCGTCGTCTCGCCTGCTGCGACAGCCGGCGCAGTGTGCGGTGAAGGGGTCTGCGACTATCCGCCGTGGTGTTGTGGTCGCCATTCACCGCAGCAGTCGTGCTGCACAGTGCCGCTGCTGCTGCTGGCGATGCGCGCTGCCTTCCCTTCATGACCAGCGATGACGCCGCAGAGCCGGGCATCGGACGGCGCGATGGGCCCCCGACCACTCACCCCAGTCGCTTCAGAGCCGCCCCCCAGGCCGTGATGGCGACGATGAAAATTTCGTCGCCGCTGCCTGGCGCCGCCGTGAGCACGATAATGCACTGCCGTCGCCGCCCTGGAATGCGCTCGCAACCTGAGACAGCGTGCGCGTCCGCAGCTTTGTGCCGGCATTCACCCTGGCGCAACACCAACGACAAAGATAAGCAGACAAGCGCGCGACAAAGACATTCACGCAAGCACAAGGTGACAAGGAGCCTGCGACAAAGCAGCGAGAGTGCAAACAGGCTGGCTCCTATGCAGAGGCAGGCTGTTCCATGGGCGGGTTTGATGATTTGATGGGGCCGCCCACTGCCCGCGTCCAGCCGTATGACTCACGACGCTGACCGGAAGAAGACACGTCTCGTCTCCTCGTCCGGTGAGATCAATCAAGCACCTCCTGTTTCTCGACTGGTGTTGCCGGCCTGGAACGCTGGCGACCATGTCTTTGTGGGCCTCTAGCAGTTGGTGCATCGTAGTTCGCGCTGATGGCTGTGGGGTAGCTGTCCAGTCGGCGCGCCAAGACATGCGGCTACCAGGATCACATGCTTGCGATATTGAAGCCTCACAACGTGCATCGTGCCGATGCGGTCATATGCTGATCATTGTCAACTTTTTTCAACTTCATCTCCAGGTAGCAAGCGATGTCGGCCACTCTGAGCAGGACTGTGACATGCGTCCCTTCGGCTTGACAGCATCCGCGGCGATCTCATCCACATGTCCAATTGTGCCACCAAGTATCATGACTCTTACGCGTGAAGATACAAGGACAATCTTGCAAACATGAATGGACGATCTTCCACTTTTCCACACTTAAGCCACGTCGATTCGACTCCTACACACCAAGAGTGGGTACACCGAGCCCGTTGCAACAGGCACTTTCTTCCACCCAGTCGCTGCAAAAATCGCCCTAATTGATCCCGTATGTGCAACCAACGCTATCGACACATTCCCATCATTCTCGAAAATGTCCTCTAGAAGCTGTCTGCTCCTCTCTGTATGCTCTTCAAACTCCTCTCTCTTGTCTGCATCCCACAACTCATCTTCGTCTACCATACCGCCCTCGATCGCAAACTCAGGATATGCGCTTGCGATCCAAGATCGAGGACTCCGCTTATCACAGGTATGCACGCCGTTGCATTCTCGTAGCTTTTCTTTAATCAGCGGTCTCGCGGTACCAAGAAATGGTGCGAATGCCAGCGTCGTAGTCCGCAGAGCGCGCCGCAGGGGACTCGAGTATATAGACTGTGGTGTGGGCAGGTTGTCAGATTGCCATATCTTGGCTATGCCTCGCGCTTGTTGTTCGCCTGTGGGCGTGAGTTCTGCGTCGAGCCAGGTTGTGGTGCCGTCGCCGGGGAGCTTGGACCAATGGCGCTGACCAGTGATGTTAACATGTTACTGATTCTTACACTTTTCCAAGGCTTGCTCATTCTCTGGTGGGACGGAGCTTGCGCAGCTTGAAAGAAGAAAACTTACATCCCATTCAAGCCGGCCGACTTCCGCCTCTTTCACATTATGGATGCCCTGGCCATGGCGAACGAGGTAGAAGACTTTGTACTGCTTCTTGTCGGGATCCTCAGTGTTCAGATACTCCACGTGACGCAGGAACCTATCCCACTTTGTGGTCGTTTTCGGTGTACTCGTCGAGCTGGACTTGGTATCGGTTGGGAATTCGCGATCGTAGAGACCGAGGCCGGGCTGGGTAGTCGCTCGGAAGTCCCAGCTCTCGGGATCGTTGTCATGAGAAAAGTAGTCGCGCTGAGCTGTGAATTGCCATTTGGGGACAGTCATGGTGTTGTGAGGGGACAATGCGAGTGGTGGCCAGCGAATGTATGTTATGGCAATGGCTAGGAGAGCGGAGCTGAAGGCGAGGAAGAGTGCTCGCTGTGACATGTAGGTGTTTGAAGCAGACTGGATCACTAGGAATTGGTTGCAGTCTCTCGTGTAAATGGTTCTGTGATAGAGACTTCTCATTGGCCGAGAGGCTGGTGTGTTGTTCCCTCCCGCATGAGGCGCAAAGCTTCGCCCCCACCCTGCATCCATGTGCATCGAGCTTTCTGACCGCGTCAAGTCTACCCTCCCCCAGCTGATACATGCGCATGGTCAAGCGAGTGCCATAGGATCGGGCTCGATGATGCCGCCATCTCCAGCTATCTTCCAGCCGATATGGCCAGCTCTAGCGTCTATCTCAAGCGGGGCTTCTCACTTTTGAGGCAGTACCATACCCTGGTGCAGTTTATGCCTACTCAGCACTCGATCATACGTCTCTATACACTCGCAATTGATTGAACGTCGATACGCGTTATGGAAGATGTCGCTCCAGGCACTCCGTCTGCGGATCCAATGCCTCGATGGACGAAGTCGCACCCATACAAGAAGCTCCAGCCTGATCAAATACGGCTCATCAGGGTTTCACCTCCATCCAATGACGCGGAATACTCTCTGAAATGCGCCTTCGAAACCTACGCGCTATCAGAGAAGCCCGCCTTCTCAGCCTTGTCTTATACTTGGGGACAGCCGCTTCAAAACATTGAGAGACTACGGAAATCACCTGCGAAGCCGACACGCAAGATCTTCTGCAACGGGGAAGAGGGACAAGCAGGACAAAATCTGTACGACTTCCTAGTTCACTACGCTTTCAATGTCCCGCAAGGAGGTCTTTTATGGATCGATGCTCTGAGCATCAACCAGGGCGATACCCAGGAACGCTCCGAGCAGGTCAAGCTCATGAGCCAGATTTACCAGAGTGCTCAAGGGGTGCTGGTCTGGCTTGGGCCTGAAGATCGGATGACAGACTCGGCTCTTAGGCTGTTGAGGGGAGTACTTCAACTTACGCCAGACAAAAGATCGAGGTTTCATCCCAATGACGCTACGATCAATCATGAGGACCCTTTGTTGGATCTTCGAAATTGGCAGGCGCTTGCACTCTTCTTCCAACGGGAGTGGTTTAGACGAACATGTACGTATGATCGCAAACCGTTCAAGTTACGGTTTGCTTCCATCTTCACAAGGAGGACTCGGAGATCAGTCGGGCATTACCAAATCCGTACTCATTTTGACCTGCTTTACGGAGCCCTTCATCGCACCTCTGATTCGACTTGTCATCTATCGTGCTAACATGTTGACACCTCCAGGGATAATACAAGAGGTTGTTCTTGCTCAAGCTGTTACCATAATGTGCGGAGACCATTTACTGTCCTGGGACGCCTTAAAGAACTTTTCACGATTTCTTGCTACATCCAGCTGGACTGGGCTATTGGAGAATTTGGCTGGACACGATCGCACTCAGGCAGGTGGCACCAGAAGTCTCGGTCACAACACGCCAGCCCGGCTTGCCGCTGCAAAAAGGACGTGGAAGTCTGACGAAGACAACAAGTTCTTGTATGCCCTCATTCGCGCCCGCCCTTCGGATTCAGAGAACCCACGAGACAAAGTATACTCCCAGCTTGGTCTGGGAGACGCCGATATCTCTCCCGACTACAAGGCATCTGTCGCAGACGTGTACATTACAACGGCAAAATACATCCTAGAGCATTCCGACAGCCTTTTCCTACTAACCTGCGTCGAGGGCGAGCAGTTCCAAAAAGTGCCAGGCCTACCATCCTGGGTTCCAGATTGGAGCATGAGCAAAACCCTCGGACTGCGCGTCACCGGCTACCCAGAATTCCACGCCGCTCTGAACCTACCCAAGGAACAGTCCATATACACAGATACCAAAGGCACACACGTCCTCCGCATCAAAGCCACAAAGCTAGACGACATCATCGACGTCTGCGAGCCAAAAGGCACGCTACACAATAGTCTCCACACATCGTCCATCTGGAAAATGATATCCCGCAGCCTCGCCCCAATATATCCCGCAACAACACCCGGCAACACCCCACAGACGCGCGAGGAAGTCGTATGGCGCGCCCTAATGACCAACAGAGAAGGCTCAGGCACAACACCCACAGGAGCCTTCGTGGGCCCCAAATACCACCCATCAGCAGAATTCTTGGGCCCCGCGTTCCGAGCCTGGATTCTATGGCGATATGTCTGCGCCGCTGACGAACCAACTACATTCCCGCGTCCGGCGCCGGGGAGCACGCTTCTGCCGAGCGAGGCAGAGATCCAGGCCGCGCGTGTAAAAGCGCGAGCGGATCCGGCGTATGTTGCTGAACTCAAGCATCGGGGGTCGCGGTTCGATTTGCACTATTCACATGCTATGCTGCTTCGGCCGTTTTGCACGCGGAATGGGGCATTTGGGATTGGGACGCAGTGTTTGGATTGTGGCGATGAGGTGTGGATTGCGCCGGGGTGTCCTGTGCCGCTGATTCTGCGGCGGGTGCAAGGGGGAGGGAGGTATAGGTTGGTGGGTGGGTCGTATCTTCATGGGTTTATGAATGGGGAGGTGATGGAGAGGGAGGGGTTGGAGTTTACGATGGTGGATTTGGAATGAAGTAATGTTTGACGGGGCAGTAGATATGTAATTTCAAAGCCAATTACAAGGTGTTTTGATGTGAGCAAAATAATTCATTTTTAATACATGTACAGCTCAGCGTAGAACCAGGTAAATCTACTCCGCAACCCAAACCGCAGCCATGCCCATACCCGTTCCAATGCACATACTCGTAACACCAACCTTTCCACCCGTCCGCCTCAACTCCGTCAACAACGTGCTAACCTGCCTCGCGCCCGTGACGCCCAAAGGATGTCCAAACGCAATCGCGCCACCCTTGGGGTTCACCTTCTTTTCATCAATGCCCAGCTCCTTGATACAGTACAAGCACTGGCTCGCAAACGCCTCGTTGATCTCCCAGATATCAACATCGTCCTTGTTGATACCTGTCTTCTCGAGAACAGGTGGGATAGCGGCGGCGGGGCCTACGCCCATGAGGAGCGGGGGCACGCCGACGATGCTTGCCTGCACGAATTTGCCGATGATGGGCTGGCCGAGACGTTGAGCGGTGCTGCGCTTCATGAGCAAGACTGCGGCGGCGCCGTCGGAGATTTGGGATGCGTTGCCGGCGTGGATGGAGCCGTCTTTTGAGAATGCCGGGCGGATCTTCGACAGAGATTCAGGAGTGATGCCTTCGCGGACACCATCGTCTTTTGAGACGGTGATGGTCTTCTCTTCATCAGTCTTGGGGTCGGTCCATTGGACTGTGAGGGGAGCGAGTTCCTCGTCGAAAAGGCCTTGCTGTTGGGCTTTGATGGCCTTCTGGAACGACAATGCAGCAAAAGCATCTTGGGCGGAGCGAGGAATACCCTTTGCCTTGGCCATCTGTTCGGATAGCACGCCCATGGGGACTTTGCAGTTTGCGGATTCCTTGTGGTTTTCGAGGAGCGGGGAGAACTCGCTGACGGCTTGGGGCCCGTACTGTGTGCTCATGCTCTCTGCGCCTGCGCCGATACCAATGTCAATCATGCCGGACTTGATGGCGTTGGCAATGTCGACGCAGGCCATGAGGCCGGACGAGCATTGTCTGTTCAGCGACTTGGTGGCGGTCGTGACAGGGAAACCGGCAGCGAGGGCGGCAGCGCGGAACTCGGTTGCGCCGCCACCAGGAGCGAGGACAGCACCGACGGCGATGTCTTGTACGAGGTTGGGGTCGATCTTGGAGCGGTCGAGGAGGGCCTTGAGGGCGCCGTGGAGGAGGTCGGCCGCTTGGGTATCTTTGAGACCACCCTTGCCGCCCTTGGTGAAGGGAGTGCGGAGAGCGCAAGTTATGACGACCTGAGGACCAGCATGTCAGTGGGAAGCTCTAGGAAAGATGGGAGTTTTTGGAGCTTGGGGTTCGTCATGCGCGGATGCGCGTTGGAGAATGGACTTACATCATCGGCGTGCTTCTCGAGCAAGCTCGACTTGCCCTTCTTGCTCGCTGAGCTACCATTGTTCAGATGGTCCGCTACCTGCGAGAGGCGCTCCTGGGCTATCAGAACGTTAGTAACTCTTTTGCGCTTCGTCATCATTGTCTTGTCCAGCTTCTCGTCGTCCTCCATCAATATGGAACCACTACATACCTTTGTTTGGGGCTTGATTGGCCATGATGCAAAAACTCAGATCTAGTAAAACAGTGATACTGAAAAGTAAAGCAGTGGGATGTGAAGAGAGAAGAGAGTCCCGTCGGTTGGAAGAAGCTTGAGGTCATCCATCGTTCAAAATCGCCGAGGTACTTTCCGCTTCTGGGTTAGCGCAGTTGTGGGGACGCTTTGCTTTCACATGCGTAAAGCGGCGCATTTCACATGTTTCCCCGGTGTGTCAGGTGGTCTCCACACGGAGAGCCCGGTGTCATGCGGTACTAGTGTAGCCTTCGGCGTGCCGATGACTGCACATGTTGAAGACGAGAGTGAGTGAGGTGGATGCGAAGTATAGGCTTTCAGACAAGTACCAAACAAATGTGCCTCGTGACACGAATACTTCAGGTAGAAGCTGAGCCCTCCTTACCTGCGCATCAGGTGTACAATTCGGATAGAAGCAAGCCCTCAGAACGCCATGCTATTCGTCCCAGAAATACGCTGATGCCTATTTCAATCTTGACTTAATCTCCGCGCCTGTCTCTCCAACTCATCTACAATGCTGTTCCGCTGCACCTCCTCATATCCCGGCGGCGGTTCTGACGGTGGTTCTGATGGCGGTGGGAAGTTCCCTCGCTGTGGACTTGCCATCGGGCTCGATCTCTGAGGACTTGTAGGCGCTGGTGCAGCAACCACCGGTCCTCCGGCTCCTGCACCGCTCGATCTGCGATCAGTTATCGGCGAGCTAGGTTGTTGCGCATCCGCAACTCTTGTGTGCTGTCCACTCTCCTCGTACGCTGGGAGATCCTCTAGATGTACGTTGTTCATGTTGATGCCGCGTGCCCCGTCCTCCATGCCTTCGGCGCCGCTCTCCCTTGCTACGTCGACAGCCTGCCGTAGTCGCTCCTTCAACCGTTCGAATATGCTTGCGAAATCGAATGCGCCACCCTCCTTGAACTCCATCACCATGTCAAGTTCGGTGTGTTGTGGTGGTATGCCACCGCCGGAGACGGGCTGTATGAGGGCCTCCCATTTGTTCGCGCCGAACCATGGGGCTGTGACGCGGGAGTCGGCGACGTTGAGGATGGGTACCGCGAAAGATTGGAGGGCTGGTGTGGGCGAGACGGGGAGGTATATGATCTAGAGCCTCGGTGAGCTTGGGTCGTCCACAAGAATGCGCGATGCAGAGAGATTTGTTCACTTACTCTTCGATTTGTAAGGTAGACGATGCCCGATTTACACTGTTGTGAATATGACTCGCTGGGTGGGCGATTATGGCTGGTCTGCAGCGAGAGTGTGGTTCGTGGTGGAGATTGGTAGAGTGTCTGTTCGCCAGGCAGAGGAGTGTAGCCGCCACTCTCCGCGAGCATAACCCAACTGTTTTTGCGATTAGATCTGCTCTTCTTCTTGTCACCTGAACCAGACTTCATCTTGACGTCCTAGCTTCTCGAACCTCGAACCTCCAGTGCAGGCTACACCCAAGCTGTGGACAGACACGCGGGGTAACACGGGGAGACTGAATCGCAGCCACAACGCCAAAGTGCACATGTAGTCAAGGAGAAAGGCCGCAGGAGAGAGGAAAAAAGGGAGATACTAACTTGACAGACATGCCGAAACGTTCCCAGAACCTGTTCGTGGGTAAAATAGGAATCGTTCGTTCCAATGTCAATGCAAGCCTCTCGCCCCTCCCCAAGCCCCAGCTCTTTGGCGCAGGGTACCGCTTGAAGCGCCCGCTTGTCTACCAAACGGGCCGGTATCCGCGCCGAATCAGAGACACGGATGCTTGGAAGCGCGATGCGAGTGATGTGCCTAGCTTCAATTGCGGAGACGAACGGTGGGGTCAAGGTCTCGAAGCCGTGCGTGTCGCGGTCGGCGCGGCTCTTGCGACCAAACTTAATCGTCAGATACAGATCTTGCTGCCAGGGCCGGAGGTGCGCCGAGTGGTGCAGGGAAGGATCCCAGAATTACTAATGCGGGGGCGAGCGGGTATCACTTTAAAGAACTAACGACACCTGAAGACTGCCCGCAGGAGGCAATGGTCTCGTGAGGCCGTGCGTCACTTGTCGTGGGTGGCAGCGATTGGAAGGTGCATTGGCGGCCGGCCGAATATGCTCGGGCTAGATCACGACAGCGGAGATGCGCATGTATAGGAAAAGTCTACTCTCAAAGAGTCGGACCTCGTGTGTTTTGAATATGGATTATCATATTGGCCTGGAAGCATATAATGCTCCCGAAAAGTTACCATAACTTTGAGTGGCATTGCTCCCCGAGCGCCTTGCGAAGCCGAACAAAGCGGTAGAGATACGGCCCTTCACATCCTTGTCTCCAGGTATGTCCCTCACTACAGCGACTCCTCCCTCTCCCAGACTGTCCACCTTCGCTTCGGCGTTGGTCCCTTCCTATGCTCATACACGTCGTCCAGCCTTGGCGGGCCCCACAGTCCAGCATTGTTCTTCGGCTGTGGCTTTGCGCCCCAGAGGCTTGGCTGCGTGGTGGTTTGCTTGTTGTGTGGTTTGGACAGTGGTGCAACGCTATCGTGGGCCTCCTTCTCCTCGTTGGTGTTGAGCTTCGAGAGTCCATTGACAATGTCCGCAGCACCATCCACAGAAGGGATACTGGTACCTGTCTCGTAGAAAGTACTTGGCGTGGTAGTTTTCGGCTTTGCGTGAGTGCTGAAATTAGCAACCATGTCCGCACCCGGGCTTGATCGGCCGTCGCTGCTCCCAGAGCCCGTGAGTGGGGTCAATTTCGGGCTCGACCATAAACCGGTTGCTGGTGACGAGGTGCCGCTAGGGTTCAGATTACTCTGCATATAACTTTTATTGGATCCCGAGCTCATGGTGCGTCGCATGCTGCCAAGCGAGCTGTTCCAGTTTCTGAAAGGTTCGCCAATCGTGAATGGCGAGTCGAGAGGACTGCTGGCACCAGAAGATCCTGTGAACCTTCGACGCGAGTCGAGGGAAGGGCTTGGTACCACTGCTGGCGAGCTGACCTGCGACGGTCCCTGCAATTTTGAAGGATCAACACCTGCCTTCAAGTGGTCGACTGAGGCCATGAGTTTCATCTCGTAGGCCTCTGACATTCCGGGATCTGCAACAGAAAGCCGTCGGTCAAGTATAGTAGGCTCTGAAGCCTTCCGGGGCTCTTTTCTCCGCACTGCCATGGACAGCGAGGCGAGACCGACATCGACCAAGACCGGCTGATTCGTGATCGCACCGAGCAAGGCGTTGCAACCTGCACCATGTGTCAAAAGCACGAGCACAAGCTCCTCATCGTCGTCAACCTCGGAGTCGCCATTCAGTGTTGGGAACGGGTCAGAAGGACGTTTCGAAGCAGGCATGGGTGTCAAGCGCAGTGGCTCTTTGAACATGAAGCCCGAGATCCGATCCTTAGGAGGTGTCGCGCCATGCTCTCGATACCACTGCATCATGCCGGCAAGTCCTCTCCGAAAGCGTTTGTGCATTGTGCTCCATTCATCGCCATACTCGCCACCATCGCCCCATTCCTGTGGAGGGCGCATGCTGTCCCACTGGAAGTCGACCGAGATACACGCCTCCCGCGCGTGTGCAAAGTATCCGCGCGGAATGGGATCCACACCAGCGACCGAATAGGTTGGCACCGGAGGTTCATAGACGCGACTTGACAAACGTTGCACGGGTGGTGCCAGAGCGGCCACGTTCTCCCTCGATCTCGTCCGCTGGAGCGAAGAGCTGCCCTGGCTGCTCGAGCGTTCCCTAAATGGCGAGACGGAAGCCAGACTGCCCATCGAAGCGAGCGAGCTTTTCTCTGGAGCTGGTGATGCAGGAGCCGCTGCACCTTTCCCGACCCATCCTCCAGGAAAGAAACCCTTGCTGGTGCTGGTGTTTGTCATCTCTTGTATGTAGTCGCCTCTGCGCAGCAGATCTGCCTTTGCGCCCGCTACCATCATGGTCGAGTTTGGCGGCGGGGTGATATCCTCGAAGTAGTCGGGGGAGAGCCATTCACCTAGAAACGCATCGATGCGCAAAAGAATCTTCTCTGGTCCTTTTTGCACCCTTGGGTAGACTTCGAGATTCGGGTTCGCCAGTGGTTGGAGCGTTGAGGGCCGCAATGAATATGTGCTGGTGGGTGTGGATTTTGTCGACGATGTGTCGGTAGCCTCCTTTGCCTTGGACGGCGTCGGTGTCTTCAAGTTTGGTGTTGTCGGGGGCTGAAATTGCGAGATGCCCGCCGCAACTGCGGTGCTCGTCTGCACGCATCTGAGATACGGACTGGAGTGTATAACTATCTTGCGCCTCTTCCTAGGCCGAGGCAGCCCCTCTCTTCGGACCTTGTCTGTCTGTGGGCCATCTAGCTTGCTGAAGTCGAGGAGGGCGAGATCGGCGTCCCTGTCTGCCTCGAGCTGCTCAGTGTCGCGCTGGTGTAGCAGAGCTGCGATGCGCAGGCCGAGCGCCTTGCCCTGCGACCAGCCGCCATAGGTGAGAGGAGGATCGTAGGGCGTAGGGGACGTGAGGTGCCATGTTTTGTCTGCGGCGTCGAGGCGTGCACCGTGTCTGGAGACGAGTATTAGCGGCTGCTGTTGGCGTCCAGCGCATGTGCAGTGTTGCGTACCTGGCGACGACGACGACGGCGGGCCCCTTGGCCATGGCCCGCTAAGCTGACTTCGCCGTGCGTGCAGCTGTCGAGGCGAGACAACCTTGTGTTACAGTCGCATGCACCGGGATGTGGTGGCGCGGTTTTGGCGTGGAACAATAAACAACTGCTGAGAGCAGGCTCGAGTCTCAGGAACAGACGAATAGAGAAGAATACTAGTCCAGTAGGTAAGTGTAACCGGCGTCGTCTTCAAGAGCGCTTGAAAGTTTGCGGTGCTCAATGAAGCTATGACACCATGTCCGACCCAACTACTCCTCTTTGTGAGGGGGTGCAATGTTGTTTAGCCTCTGCTAATCCTTAAATTGCGTGTCGCGCCACGGTTCACCAGCAAACGGTCCTCACCGCGTTGCCTGCGCACGTGGTAGCAAAGCGCTGCTCCTTTGAACGCACGACTTTATTCGTCCGACGTGAGATGGAGGTAAGGCTTGGTGGGGCGGGAAGTGGAGCTGTGCGGCGGGAGCTGCGGAAGGGTCTAAGGCGAGTGTATTTGATCACTAATTAATTGACTTGGCTGTATACTGACTCTGATCTCTCTTCTCTCTTTTACTTTCATCCTGCTCTAATATTATGATGCAATTGCGTATGCACCGAACAATTGGCACAAACTTCAGATTTTGGGCTTTTGAGAATGAATATGTACCTGCCCTCTTCCGTTGTCGGCACTCCATTTTCCGCCAATGATGCGTTTAGGTCATCCAATGCGTCCAATGTCTTATATACAACGCGGCCTCCTGCTCATGCAGAATGCTATGATGCTCAAAACTATATCGTGAGATGCAAAGACATCAGAAAGTACATTTCACTCAACAAAACCGCCCAAACACCTTCAAATGACGCCTTTTCAAGCCTCACCTTACGCCATTACTCGAGGTAATCTCCGCCAGTCTCCTTATGGATGACATCGAAAAGCGGCTTCGCCGAGAACCATCCTAAAAGAAGTGTTAGTGCACGAAGTATCGATTGTATATACTGGTCAAACGTACCAGCTTTGGGCGTGCCAACTGTCTTATATGTGTAGACCGCATCCTCTTCGTCGATCTTGATCGTAGAGCCTCCGCGACCGCCTGCAGCAGCATCCGCCAAAAGCTGAGCCTGGCAGCACTTGTCGAGACTGACGAACCAAAAGACAGCTTCTTCAATAGTCTCGCCCACGGTCAATGGTCCATGGTTTTGCAGCAGCGCAGCTTTCGCACTCCCCAGCGCTTTCGCAATGTTCTTGCCCTCCTCTTCCGCGAGCACGACACCATTGAAGCTCTCGTAGACCACGTGATCGTTGTGGAAAGCACAACTGTCCTGGGTGATGGTGTCAAGTTTTCGACCGAGTGAGCAGAAAGAGCGGCCATAGATGGTGTGAGAATGAGCGGCGCATAAGACGTCCGGACGAGCTTCGTGAATGGCATGGTGGATCATATATGCGGCCGTATTAAGGAGTCTGACCGGCCCTCCATCGACGACCTTGCCCTGGGCATTGACGAGAATCAGATCCGAAGCTTTCATCAAAGAAAAGGCGACACCAAATGGATTGACCCAGAATTGTGTTGGGTCAACGGGGTCCTGAGCATGTTAATGGAGTTCTTCTCGTCACTTCATTGACGTGATCGTGGTCAACACTTACTCGAAGAGTGATGTGGCCGGCAACACCCTCGTCGTATCCATATTTGCCAAAGATACGGAAGGCAGCAGCGAGCCGGCCCTTGAGGTAGGCCCGCGCCTTAAAAGGGTCGTCAAATTTCGGAGGGCCGGGAAACTTTATCGCCTGGATCTTGCCGTCCTTCTCGTTCAGACCAGGTTCCAGCGGCGCAGTGGTATTTGGCTTGGTCTCGTCGCCGGCCTGAGGTGAGATGGCTGAAGGAGGCGCCATTGCTGAAGGCTTTGTGTGTGATTAAGGTGGGTAGATCAAGTTGTCGGAACTGGGATGAGGCAAAAGTGACCTCAAACAGTGAGCGCAAACGGCGTCTATGTATCTGAGACGGGACAAGAGACCGAAATCTAGAGTGGGGAGCACACTTCTCGGCAGTCGATACAAGACGGGATGACAGCAAGAGAGATTGAGACTGAGACCCGCAGCGATAGAAGTTGTAAAGCCGGTTAGCGACTGCCGTGAAGTATATGAGCATCACCTCTTCTCACCTCAGACCTACCTCGGGATTGAGCCATCAGCAACACGCCCTGCGCCTGCACTAGGACTAAAGCAGATGTCTGGATCCATTTGGCAATCGTCAAGCACGACTAGCTGACATCCTGACGCAAAGGAATGCTCGTGGTTGGTTGGCGAGGGGTTTAGTGGAGTGCGGGGTCGTGAGCGAGGGGCAAAACGCGGAATTAATGTTGACCGAGTCGTTCACTCCTTTGACGGTGCCGTCTAACGAATCTCGACCTTTGGGGGTGGATACATGCAGACACTTATTGTTGTGTGTATGAACGCAGATCGTGTCCATCTTGACACTGCCTCCGCATCCCCAGGTGATGGTGACAAGAACCCAAGTCGACGTCGGGAGGCGTCAGTGCCGGTGCTTCTTCCGAAGTGATTGTGTAGACATCAAAGCACGTCTCGCAATGTCCACCAGGCTCTCGGAGAGAAAGCCGGCACCATAGACGGAGCTCGCGCAGAATCAGGGTCTGCCGTTGGTTGCTACTGCTCAGGCGTCCGGGATAGCATAGACGTTTGTCTAACTTTAGCCCGCCGAATATAAGTAAATAGCCGAGTTCAAGATGTAGAGAACCATGCCTCAATATACTTGATCGACGAGACGCACCCATAAAGGGTGTCGTCAGCTATTTGTGTCAAACTTCGAGCCTCACAATATGGTTTATCGTTCTAGTCCTGCTGCGTGAGATGCTATTTCTGGGCCGCAAAACTGATGAGTCCATGTAATCTTTTGCCTATGCTTAACACGTCTTGGAAAAGCCGCCCGCATGTCTAGAGGGCTTTCAAGCGCCTATTCGAATATCGTACGGTGAAGACAGAACGTCAAGGTGATGTTGAGACCAACGAGTCACCCCGGTAAGATCAAGGAAGTCGACTTCGTTTCTCATCTATGTTACAGTGTGCAAATATCACCGAATATATTTGAGGCACCATACTATCAGCGGATGTTGCTGAAGGTGTCGTATCATGATACATGCATTGTTATGGTTGCGAGATGGGTGTGAGGGTCCTCGGTCTTTAGCTTGTGGTTGCGGTTGACGAGGTTGGGTACGTAGAAGCTCAGTCGTCGCCGGTTCTCCCGAGCTGCGGCTCAAAATCCAGCATAGTTCGTACCGCGACAGAGCCCTGCATTGAGGTGGACGTACACCAAGAATTCCAGAGATCTGGTTAATGGTCTCCTGATCAAGCCTGGCGGTTCGGCGGTTCCGATCACTGCCTATGCATCTAGCCTTCGGTTTCTCCGATCTCTCATGTGGTGCAGCAAGAGTAGACGAATGTCGATGGTGTGCAATCATTACATTGCCTGCATTGTGCGCGTAGTCACTGATACACGTTCTCATTGGGCCGGAGAGACCACCCGATGAGGTGCGCGCATGGGTGTTGCAGCACTTGTACGAAGTTCGTCAAACACAAGTGAGCTGAAAGAAATGATCGCCAATTGACAGTGGATGTTGTAGCAGGGGGCGGAATGGCCGATCGTAATTGCGTTCAAGGGTGCTCAATCAGTCCCAGGGATATCAATTGCAGCTTGGCGTGGTCTGAGAGTCGCATGAGTGTGGATTATCAGCACGATCGTGAAGGTTACCGATCAAACTCAAGGTAGCTGACAGAGCTCGCGTCGCGTACCCGGCCCCACAGCTGGGCGCATGCGCATCTCTAGTTCAGCTCGCCTTCGAAAGCTGATGAGGCCAGTTGAAAAGTACCCGGAATTTCGGAACGCTTCTACCCCGGTGGGAGGTTACGAGGCACTTCGGTTCGCCGGAATATCCTGTGATGTCTTCAAATGCGCTTACATTGTCGCCAACATAGCCGTCCGGGTTGACATGGGACAATCTTGTGCCTGAAGTAGAAGGCGCGAATTTTGGTCAAGCGCTGATAATGGATGTGGCATAGTAAGGTCTAGTGTAGAAGAGAGTCTGGTGAGAGAATACAAGTCGCTGAAGTACCTACTGACTTTAGGGTTCAAAGCTCCTGAAACTTGTGGGCGACATGACCTTCTGAGGTTGGGATGGAGTTTCCACACAGTACAGCCGAACGTACCCAACGCTCAGGCAATTGCTAGTTCCTCACTATAGCAAGACAATGACAGAGCTAGAGAGGCCGCGAGCGCCAACTTGGTTGCACCTGGAGGACAGATAGGTGAAAATGACTCTTGGTGCCAATTGGTGGAGCATAAATCTGATCCATGCATCCTGATGCAACATGCACACGGCCTCTGCCTCCGTAGAGCAGCCGAGTACGACTACTGGCCAGGCTCGTGCGAGCCATCAAATATCCGAGTCGCCTAGCCTGGACGACCCCTCGTTCGCACGGGCGCGCCGCCTCTCCCGGTCGTTTTTTAGTCTCCCGTCTCGCCTATTTTTCCGATGGCTGGTGAATTGCCACTCTGATCCACGTAATGGACATGAAGCAAGCGTTCACTTGTGCGGTTGAATGTGCTAAAGCGAACACGTCTAGGTCTCACAGCGGCTGATGGAGCAGTCCAACCTTGTGCTCGAACATGTGAATAGGTAAGAGAGCATGACGAGACCCTGGTGCTTGCATCCGGCTTGCTGGATGTGTGTCCTCTTGGCCACATCCGAACGACTGGTGTTCACTTTTTTACCCTGGGTCTGCGAGGCGTCGTATCTGACAGCTGAAGTACACTCCCACGCTTCCCTCGGACCACCAGAGCGCACCACGCCAAGGCCCAATTGCGGAAGGCGCCGATGGAGGTCGAACGGCAGCGCGAAATTTCCAAAAAGGGCTGGAAGATGACGTGTTTGTGCTTGGTTGACCTTTTGAGACGAATTGATCGCCCAACACAGCCCTTGGTGTATTGAAGTTCAGCCCACCTATGCGCTCTGACACGCGAGGTGCATAAAAAGTGGAGTGCTACGTGCACTTCAGCTGCAGCCAACTCAAGTGTATGACGCCAAGGAGCATGTGAGATGAAATGCCACATGAATGACAGACACGGAGCTCTGAGGAACACTATGGTTCACACTCCACTCGACTGGGAACTACTCAATTTCTTGACAGCAGGAAGGATGAGACGGACAAGTAGGGATGACGGAAGTGTTGCTCCGCTTCGGTCGTCTAGGACCGAGGAGCTAAGAGCAGATCCTCCACGCTAGTCAAGCCTCGATAACCGACTTGTTAACTGCGAGATTCGATCACGACCAACGAACTGGATCTTCAGCCGGAACAAGCTCCTGTCCACAGACTGAGCACAGCACTATAACCTGGAATCAGCTAATCGAGCACACCAAGGCCGTTGCGCGCTGTGATTGACTGACGTCTCTGAGCGAGCTCGACCGCATTTTTCTTGTCGACCACACTGGGACTGGCCGGGATCTTTTGCCTTGGATGAACAGTCCAGCAACATGAAATAGACCCCACACGAAGGCGGGTAGGCCCTTGAGTCCCGCCGATCCCGTGTCCTTGGCGATCCCGCAAGTGGACTCGCCATCTGGAAATGGGAACGTTCACAACATCCGTGCTGACGAATCGGACGTTCTTCGCTACGCCTCTTTGCAAGGCGCCAAAAGGCTGGCTGCATTCATGGTGTGTGTCGATACATGCGTGTATCGAGTCAGCTCGCCGACCTGCTCGTGCGCTCTTGCCCTAGACCTGACAATCGTGATGGCGCCCAGCGGTCATGCCACTGAGTGGACAGTGTCCGGGCATGTACGCATGTTCCTCCGCACCGGCAGCGCGTGGACACAAACATGGATGTCTGGTAATTAGAGTAAACCAATGTGGCTTTCCGCTAAATCGAAAGAGAAAACACGTCTCAACCATGTGTGATGCCAATGGATCACCCGCAGCATGCTCCGCAACAATAAACCCTATGTGCAAATTTCAAGCAATCTGCTCACGGACGAATCGGCGAGTGGATCAAGCCAATGGATATCTATGCAATCTCTCCGCCTTCCCACCGTTCGCAGCCTGCCAATAGAATACAGAGAAATGCTCGAATGCTGGGAAGCTTCGTTTGGTCCACATGCTACCATACAGCATGTAGCTCGAAAGGTACCACACAAGCTGCTCGAGCTTCCCCGCCCAGTGCACGAAGCCGAGCTGCTTGTTCGCCACCGACAGCTCTCCGATCTCCTCTTTTTGAGTGGGTCTCCTGGAATGGTACATGCAGTTGACAGTGTAGTTGTCGAATGGTAGGCCGAGCAATGCAGGGAGACCAAAGAAAGATCAACATACTACATCATCGGTGACGCCTTGCGATCTCATGCATGGCTTGCGCGAAAGCTCAACCCTGTCCAGCTGTAGAGCTCTGCAGGTCGGCACCACCGATACTGCTTCGGCATTAGGACTGTGACAACCCATGTAGTCATGACGATCGATGCTTCAAGGCACTGAAGCTCCCGCTTTTGATCACGAAGCTTGGACTCAACCGATCTTTACTTCCTATTAAAGTGCAGTGACTTATTGTGCCCGGGTGAAGTTCAAGTAGACTATGATCTCCCGCACGATTCCATATGCTAGGTTTTAAAGGACTGAAGTCTTTGAGTACGTTTGATCCCAACTACAAAAAGTTATCATACTGACTACTAAGGAAAACATAAGAAGAAACGAACCCAAGATCAAGATCATAGCTCAGCAGAGGGCTCCAAGCGATCCTCGTTGAACGCTGTAGACTCAAGCCCACAAGTCGCCGAATCATCGAAGAGCCGAGAAAGCTCGCTGTCAGCTCAATCAACTCCTGTACAGCAGTCGCATTCCATACCAGAAGAAGGTGGTGCATCTCCTTCAACCACACAGGCCTCGTCCCCTACTCCACATACAGCACAGGCTGCTATTTCGGGTTCCACCGGCCAGCAAGCAAACCCTCCGAATCCCACTGCAGTCTCGACACCCTCACAATCATCCACACAAGTAGCTCCCAGAACGCCCGAAGTCACAAGATTCGGCATTGTGGAAGCTGAAGTAACGCCATCGGCTTGGATCAAACCGCACGTCTCGAGCCCAGCTTCAGTCACTCCACACACCCCGACGTCTCAAACAGACAGAGTTTTGGCCTCACCCGCAATGGCTTCATCGAGACTATCCGGTAATTTCACCGGGCTGAACGGCACGAATGGGATTTCGAGCCCGCCTGCATCGCCTCGGGCCAACTTCCGATCAAAGGGTCGATTGCCTTCCTTCTCCTCATCTCGTGCACCGAGCAACGTCTTCAGCACCACAAAGATCACAAGGCGAACCAATGGAGGAGGAAGCTACAAAATTGGCTTCGTCGAAGAGTCGGCTGTTGCTCTTCGGAAGAGGAGCATGGCCGAACTTGGCGCTGGCGTCTATCAATCCGTTGGCAATGTTTCCTACATCCATTTCTTGGAATGGATAAGGTCTGAGCGCCTAACAACGCTTCCACACAAGGGGAGTCGCTGGGACAAGGTTCTGATTCGTGCTTTGTACTTCGCAGAGCAACTTCACAACTTTGAGAAAGCCATTCAAAACTTTGCCCTCGGCAGCAGCGCTGCCGCTGCCATTGGTTACGGTCACGCCCAACTCCTACTTGAGCTGAGCCACAACAATTCTGAAGCTCTTGATAAGGCGTTTTCGGTCTTCTACAAGTTTGCAATGTCATTTTCCTCCGTCTTGCATCACTCTGAGCTCCTCTCGGCTACCTCGGAAGTACGCGAACAGCTGTGCCTTTTGTATACGGACCTACTCAGTCTCGTCGTCAATGTGGCTATCAGATTTTACAAGACAGTAAATGGTAAGGCTCTATTGTAGCGAGACACCTCACGCGCCGCTAACACGGGCAAGGCATGACTTCTGGCTCGGTGAGCCTTGATATCTTTGAGCTCTTCGGTGACACGATTGAGACTTTCCGCACTCGACAGAATTCTGTCATCGAAATCATCTGGGACTCGCAGATCGAGAACGAAGAATATGAAGAAGGTGAGGCTTTGGATGTCAAAGTCCTAAGCAGGTGGCTAGCTCCACAGGACCGCGTCCTTGCTACCTTGAACCGCGATCACAGCACCTTCGTTGATCAACAAGTGGTAAGAACTCCCTCTTTGTCCATCAACGGTATCCGCTAATTTCTCACCACAATAGGAATTCACCTGCCTGTGGTTCCAGAAGCACTTGTCCAGATTCTTCCAGAGCGAGAACAACTTCTTGCTAGTAACTGGTGAGCCTGGTGCGGGCAAGACCACGATTGCCGGCTCTATTGTTGAGCGACTTCAGCGGCCAATGAATCGCAAGCAGTATGGTACGTGCAATCACCACACACTTCACATCCGAAACTTTCGCTAACCTCACATACACGTGGCCAGATACCTTGTTCTGCTCGCTCTCTCCTGATATTCCCACCACGGCGACATCTCTGGCTGTCGTCAAATCGCTCTTGTATCAATTGCTTAATCTTCGGATTGGCAACGTGGGCTTATACCATGCTATCTTCAAGGCATATCACCATTGCAGAACCGCGACCGATCTCAAAGTCTATGAAGACTATCTCTGGACAGCACTGACGGATGCGCTTTCCCATCCCGTGCCAGGCGGCAACGAGCTAKTTGTTGTTGTTGACGGACTTGACGAGATTGCTGAGTCCAGGTCAGCCTCCATTCAAGCCAGCGGTGCTATCAGCCCAGCAGCCCTGCTTGAGAAATTGGTCAGCGTTAGCAACCAAGGTTATGGTGTTCGACTTGTCACTTTGGGGTCGTCGATCAAGATGCCATCGTCAGCCAAAGGTTCGCACCATCAGATCACCCGTGACGACCTTCGCGACGATATTCACGCTGTCGCTATCCGAGCTTTGATTCACAACCACAGCTTCCATGGTCAACGCGCGTACGACCAGGAACAAGTTCTCGACCGTATCATACAGGTTTCGAACGGCTCTTTCCTGTACACCATTTTGGTTTGCCAAATTCTCAATACCCAAAAATCTCAAGAGGGCCTTATCAAGGCTTTGGAGGGCTTTGAGAAGCAAAAGTCGACCATTCAAGACCTCGTGTTGCAGCTTTTCACATCGCTGGATACGACGAAAAACGCAAAGACTGCCCTCTCTTGGATCTTAGCAGCGGAACGGCCGCTCACTATTGATGAGATGTAAGTCATTTCCTCGCCATTCTTGCACACCCAGCACATCTAGAGGCCTGTCACGTGGCCGGGTCCGGTGCAGATCCTGCCCGCTCTCACGATCATGGCACCGCCAGGGTCGGGATCTGACGTTCGAGCAAACATCTTCAGATGGCTGACCATGCATTTAAGTAATACTCTCTTCACGATCGATGTCCAGAGGGGCACACTTTCGGACACAGGCATCAAGACGAGCGATATAATCAAATCTATCGAGCCGCTACTGACGATCCACGAACGTATCGTGCGCTTCAAGCACCCTATCGTGCACTCAGCTTTGCATGACTTCGCAGAGAAGGGCAAGCTACCGATTCCTCTCAAGGAGAGCGAAACCGATCTCTTGCTAAGGGTGTTGACGTACGCTAAGTCCGTACTTCCAGTCAAAGGCGAGCCCACGCTTGATAACTCTGATCCATCTGTTGGCGACCGGCTTTATCACCAGCACCACCTTCTCGAATATACTGTCCGATACTGGGTTCTTCACCTGCAGCAGTCACCATTAGCTCCCAAGTCCACAGGAGAGTTCAAACCCACTGCCGATTTGCAGAAGGTCTTACCAAGTACGACGTTGCTGCCACAGCTGGAGGAACTCGTCTGGGACACTCAGCTTCCGCTTCCACAGGCAGTCGAGCTGCACAAGTTGGTGGCAACTGTGCGCAAAGCCACTTTCGGGGAGCATCATCCCGCCGTGCTTCAAACCTATTTGGCGATCGCCACCAGCTACTTGCTCCTCTCCAACTCAACAGATTCCGCAAAGTACTTCTACTATTCTACAAACATTAGTCGCAAGGTCCTCAGCGATATTCACCCGTTGACCCTGGAATGCGCCAGCCATTTCCTCAAGATAACGGAAACCTTGACGACAACTACGCGGACTGAGATCATGACCCAGCGCGAAAGCATCCTCATCGTCCTCATCACCGCATACGAGCGGCAGTACGGTAGCACTTCTGAGCTGGTGATTCAAACACGAAAGCTTCTGGTCGAGTTGTACGCTTCGATACATGAGGAAGATAAGGCGCTGGAGATTTATCGCCTTATCCAAGAAGCCACCATCCAACAATATGGGCGAAACTCGCACCAAGCACAAGATGTACAAGGTCACCTTGAGGTCGTCTTGGGCAAAGGCAAAGGCCGTGGCACTATTGACGGCTACAAGGAGTCCTTCTTCCATGGGGACGATGAGGAAGAATCTATCGAAATCTTCAACATCGCATCTATCCTTGCGTTCCTTCAACGCGCCGAGTCTCACACATCGAAGAAGGAGTTCGCGCTGGCTGAGAAGACTTACGTGGAATTGTGGATGGAAGTTTCATCCCAGTGCCGAAGCGTACAGTCCGTCGAATGGCATGAGAAGAACATCGAGGTTGCCACATCATACTCGCAGTTCTTGAAGTCGCAGAAGAGAACCTCGGAGTCATCCGCTATTCTGACATGTGTGTGGCAGCAATACGAGCACAGCCAGCTCTCATTCGCTGAGAGCATCGTTTCACGCCTCACCACTGTGGCTAAGGAGATGAGGTCCGTGGGCCTGCACACGCAGGCTCTTTCCATCTTCAAGTATGCCAGCTCGTACTTCAAGAACGTTCGCCAGGAGGAATCTTCGATCTCTCGCGAGGTCCACCAGCAGCTCTCTGAGACCTCGACGGAGATTGTCAAGCAGAGCCTGAACTCGCACAGCAGCGTCACAGAGACGACCACGACCATCTCCGAGTCGGTCTTCCAGGATGTGTTCTTTTCGATCATCCACTCTTCGAAGACTGTGGAGGCCAGCACGATTGCGCTTTCAAAGAAGCTGACCGCCCAGTACATTCAGAAAAAGAATTACTCTGCGGCAATCAATGTCATCACCGCAACTCTGCAGAAGACTTGGTCGTCTTTCTTGGCAAGTTCAATTCACGATGTCACGATGACGTCCAGCTTTACGCAGGAGTCGATCGAGCTTGTGGAACGGCTTGCCGAGTGCTATCTACAGACGAGGCAGCTCGAAAAGGTGGAAGATACGTACAGTCGCTTCTTCCGCGCCGTTCTTGTCACGGAAAAGGTCGATAAGACCATCTTCGAGAACGCCAGGACTTTGCTGATCAACTTCTACGACAAGTATGGCTACAACGACAAGACAATCAGCATCTATCAGGAGATTCTTGTTGCCTACCGGGCGCGTCTCGGTCCATCGCACGAGCTTACAATTCAGACGTTGTACATTCTGGCCACAAGATGCCAGAAGCACCCACGAAACCACCCATACTGGATTGACTACTACCTGCAAATCATCACGAGTCTTAACAAGGACTCGGATGTGTGTCATCCCGCAGCCTTGGATGCGATTGTCGTAGTCACCACAACCTACTGGGAGGATCGCCGCTACGCGGAAGCCGTGAGCATCTATCGCGTCCTCTGGAAGACGTTCATCACCAAGACCAAGGAACACAAAGTCTTCAGCGATGTGAAGTTCGTCCAAACGCTATACGATCGCTTTTACCAGTGTCTGGAGGAGACCAAGGCGAGCTGGTCGGAGATCTACCAAGTCAGCAACGAATACCGTCAGACGGTCACAGCAGTCTTTGGCGCCGAGTCTGCCATCTCGGTGGAGGCTACCTTATCCCTCGCACAGGTTGCTCAGCGCAGTGAAAGCCATGCTTCTGAAGCCATCTCTCTCTATGAAGAGGCTTCGAGCCGGTCGAAGACTGTGACTACGCGCACAAGCGTGACTGACATCAACCATGCACTGTCGTCGCTCTATGTCAAGCAGCTTCAGTCGTCTTCCTCTTCAAGCATGAAGGCTGAGACTGTTCAGCGTGCTCTGACAATGTCGGAGTCGCAGTTCCAGGAGTCTACTCGTGCCTACGGCTACTCGCACGAGTCTTCGCTTACCCATTTGCGAGAGCTCTCCACACTCTACAGTCGTCAGCAGAAGACTGAACTCGCTGTCAAGCAGCTGAATACTGCGGTCTCGGAGATCATCACCAAGGAAACATCCTCCCAGAAGCAGATTGAGAGTGCAGCTTCCATTGCATCTACCTACCGCTCAATCGAGCAGACCAGCACTGCCCATAGTCTTGTTCAGGAGCTTCATCGCCAGATTTGCGCAAAGGACACTCGTTATGCGTCGAAGTGGTCCTTTGATCTGACCAAGAGCAGCCGCTCAGCGCTTGCCTTCCTCGCTGCTCTGCAGTACAACATCCGCAAAGACCTCAACATCACGTTTGCCGAGATCATGGCCGACCTTACCATGGAGTACATCTACTTTGAGCAGTTTCACCAGACCCTGCGCAACAACGAGAGCCTCACTAACATTCTCCTCGCCGCAGCCCCGCTGCGCTGGTTCCTGCGCCGCAACGACCGGCAGGAGATGATTACTGTCGTCGAGGATCAGGCTGTCGGTCTGTTCGTCAAGCGCGATGCCCAAGACCTCAATACGCAGAGCAAAGAATCTCCTCGCATCTTCATCATCGGTATCCTCGACCACTTGGGCAACGGCCGCAACAAGGACTTCAATCGCAGTGTCATCCTCTCATGCAACGACAGCGTCACCAAGCTCACCAAAGCCAAGAAGTTCCCAGAAGCATACGACATTGCGAATCTCGGCTTCTTGTACGCCAGCAAACACGACGGCTACAACGGCCCTCGCGCAATCAGCATGGGCTTCAAGCTCGCATCACTCCTCGTCGGCCGCGAAGGCGAGAAGTGCCCCGACGCAGCCCTCCGCAAGAAGATGCTCGAGCTCAGCAACCGCATCGTCAAAAGAATCATCGAAATATGCAAGACGCTCAACATCAACTTTGCACAAGTCCAGCTCTACGAACTCAGCCGCCTATCCGTCCTCCTCGGCGAGCAAGAAGACTACGAAACCCTCGAATGGCTCCTCACCACACTCTGGAACACGCGCGACGCACAACGCACTTGGCCCGCCTCCATCCTCCTCAATCTCGGCCGCCGCCTCATCTGCGCACGCTACCTCGCCAACCGCCCCGTCAAAGCTATCCGTCTGGCCGAAGACATTGCATACAACATGCGTCGCGCCCACGGGCCCCGCGCACCCGTTACAATCGAGACATACGAGCTTCTCGCCGAACTGTACACGTCGACGGGACTATCGTACCAAAAGGACCCCAAGACGCATGGCCTCGCGACAGACTTCTTCAAGAAGGCTATCGGCGTGCACGAAGATATTCTCCGCCTTGTTGCCGGCGGACAAGAGGACTTGGGTGAGGATTCCGACGACGACGATCTAGACACTGCTGCAGTCCTACTCGCGCGCGAGGGCGTCAAAGTCAAAGACCAGACTTCTAAACCCACATCCCCCGCATCCGAGGAAACATCACACCAGCTTAACAAATCCGCACTCGCGCGTAAACACCTGCGTCTGCTCAAACTTGCGTTCCAGCGTCTGGGCGCGTGGCCCAAACCGTATGCCGACTATGAGCGCCTGAATGCGCAGATTTTCCGCTCGTTTGGCGCAGAGAAGGAGTGGAAGGGCGTCGAGGGGACGGAGAAGTGGGATGCTAAAGCGTTTGGTGGGGGGAAGGCGGAGAGTGAGGAGGGTGTGTTTGAGGGGGTTGAGGAGTGGGGGTTTGGGAGGGAGGATGTGTTGCTTGAGGCGCAGAAGTATCAGGGACAAGGGGGTGGGATGGTTGTGCAGAGTGGGTAGGTGTACATAGAACGGGAGGAGGGTGGGTGAGTGGGGAGAGGGAATAGGAAAGGTGAAAAGTTGTGTTAACTTAATGAGTTGAAATTGAATGCAAAAGTGGTTTCGTTGTTCCATGAATTGATTTGACATGCATGTCTGGATGCAAAAGTAAGTGTATATACACCTAATCTCGGACGTGATATATACACAACAGTCCTGTAACCTCACTCACTGCCCATCTAGACATGACCCACGAGTTTCAGCTCTAGTTCCGCGGCTTCGATGGCTTCTGCTTACCCAAGAACTTGACAATCTCCGCGGCCGTGGCGTTGTGCACGGGGAACGTGGGATGCAAATCATTCAACCAGAGGTACTCGTTGACCGCGTATGCGCAGCTCGGGTCTTTGGTGTACCAAGTCGGTGCTCCACTAAAAGTGCACGCAGCGTGTTAGCCCCAAACACCACAAACAGGTCTTGCTCCCATAGATTTGATTGATTTCGCAAGGAATTGGATGGACTTACTTCTTGTACGCGTCGCAGAATCCGGTGACATTCTTCAGGCCGGCAGTCTGCTTGAAGCTCTTCGGGTCCGCAATGACCTTCTGGTACAACGCATTCGTATCAAAGACGAACGCCTCGACGCCCTTGTGCGTTGCTTTGAACTGCGTTGTCAAGTTCACAACTCGTGAGTTCCAGTCCGCAATCACTTTGCCCTCGTTCTCCTTTGCGTAACCATTGTCCGCCTGGTTTAAAATCAGGGGCGACAAGTTGACGGGAGGGACATTGAGGAACAGAAAGTTGCGGGCGCCTGTGTCGTAGATTTGGTTCAAGAGGCCTGCGTATTCGGAGAAGATGGTGTCGTACAAGGTGGCGTTGTTGAGCCACCAGCTGTTTCCGACGTCGTTGATGCCGATGAAGAATGCAAATAGGGACGATGCCGCGGTCCATGGTGCGGTGGCGGGGTGTGGGCCGTAGATGGGCAGGAATTGTTTTTGGACCTGGTCTTTCACAGACAGAACAGTGTCCGCATAGGGTTTCACAAGAGCAGAATCGATAGTCGCGCCACCGTATGCCAAGTTGTATGTTAGGATCTTGCTCTGGTTGTACGTGGTGGTTAGGAAGCCAACCCAATTAGGGCCATTGGACGAGGTCCAGCCAGGGTAAGTTGGGTTTCCAAAGGGGTTGGCGGCACTGGGCTGGGTGGATTTCGGGTCGAAGCCAGTTTGGGTGTATGAGTCGCCGAAGACGAAAAGTTGCTTGACGTTCTTCCAGCCGGACCATGACGATGCAGTTGGGGCAGCGAGGCCAGTGGCCACGAGGGACAGGGTGAGAGCGAGGGACTTGACCATCTTGCTTAGGACTACTTTTGACGAATAGCAACGACGAGACGACTCGGTGAAGACGAGAAGTCGTGGGGTCTATAAGTACGTTGCAGAAATACCAAAGTAACGTTCCTGAAGTACCTAGTTCATTTTGCATCCAGGGTCGCGGGACTTGCACATCCTTGCCGGCGGCGAACCAGGTAAATTAGATGAGATTTGATTGGGGTGCTATACCCCACAAATTGCAACTAGAGGTCAATCAATGCGGCGCCTACTTGCGGAAGAATTCTAGAAGACGACGGCGCCGTCATCTAGTGCGGAGAGCAATGCTTGTATGAACGACGAAATGAGGAGATGGTTGCTCCGTGTCTGAAGCGGTAAGGCGCGTTGGGTGGAAGCATCCATCTGTGCGAATCTATACCAGATGTTGCCATGGCGAGCTCACGCTTCGGTTTTTATGTCGGCGGAGGGCAGCGGCCATGAGTCGAGTGGTATTTCGGAGCGATGTGTCAGGCACGTGGTACTCTGCACGTGGAGGATGGCCAAATGTACTGACTAAGCACGAGAGTGGACGCCACGCTAAACAATATCCTCAGGCTCACGTTAGTCGCCCAAACTTGGCATAGGCAAGATTTACATATCAAAGGTCGAGTGGCTCCGGGGCTTGATCAGTATATCGACAGAAGGCGCCTCGGGGTACGGCCGGTTGGTATCGCGCGCTAACTAAGTCGGACCTCGAGTCTTTCCGAATTCCACGATGGTCGCACGAGGTGAGCAGAGGTACGGCTCGGATGCCCGCAGAAAATTTCATTGGAAACAACGAGAAGAGGTGACGCATCGGATAGCTCGGGATGCTTCAAAGCAGGAAATGCAGCTGACCGAGGTACGATAACCTGTCGTGGAGGTATCCGAACGTCATGGCAGGACCCTTTGCATGTGTTGCTGGAGAACACTGAGCGTGTTGTGGTCAGGCACGACGAAAGGGGAGCGAAGCGCGAGACAATTGAGCAAAGATGACGAGCAGTTGTGGAGAGGCTGGTACAAGCAAGCGCGATAAGTGGGTGGCTTAGTAGAGCAGCTGGGAATGGCACAGGCGTGAGTAATGGCTGTGGCTGACGCAGGCGCCATGGCGGGCGTTGGCGGGTTGGTGGGCGCGGTAAGGCTGAGAGCATCGCGACCAGGGTCTCCAGCGTGGTTCCCAGCCATATGAATTGTACAAGCCCGGCGGCCAAGTTCGGGCTGAGACTTGTTCTTGTGCTGCATCTATCGTCGTCTATACGTGTCACTCGTGAAGCAGCTTCAGACGCAGCAACTGCAGCACGTTTTGCGCTTGGAATTGTTGCGCAACACCCATCGGCCGCACTACGCCCGACAGCAGGCGCGATCTTGAAGCCAGACCTCTTCAGCCGTCCGTGAGGCTTACCAGAGGCCGAAAGCCCGCGCGCCGCCGTCTATTGTTAATTCGTCCGCTATGTCCGCTCGCTGAAGGACTTGTAGCTTTTCAGTCTTGCTGTCGCTACTCCTTCGTTCGTATTCGCTGTTACACAGCTCTGCTGTCTCCACCCAGACCCCGCAAGAGCCCACGTAGCTAGCCAGCACGCACGCAACCGCAGTCCGAGGAGCAATCACTGTAGGGAGAAAATATGGCGGGCATGGAGAACATTGAAGTCCATAGCAAGGTACCACACCCCTCTATACTAGACGAACCTAGCTAAATCCGGCGTCAGTCGTACCTCGTCCGCTGGGTCAACGTATCGGCGGGACACACGATATCATGGAGCATACAGCCGCACAAGAAGTCACTCAACTTTGGCATCTTCAAGCACCCCGGAACAGCCACCGGCGCGACCCCACACCTGCCCTCGTCCGCCACCTTCGAAGCCGGACCCACCACACCAGCACTCGAAGTGCCTGTTACGCGCACCCGCGGCGCCTCTACTTCGAGAAATGACCGCACCGTTGTCATGGAGAAGCTGTCGGCAATCGGCCTGAAGCAGGTACAATGGCACGGCAAATGCGAGGCAGACCAGGTATCACTGGGTACCTACGATGTACCTACAGGCGAAGGGGGCATGTACGGGCTGGTATTCGACAACACCTTCTCCAAGACCGTCTCGAAACAGGCCACCTTTGTCCTCATGACATATCCCACAAATGCGCCGCCCAAGTCTGGCCACCACATGCGGTACGCGCAAGCAGGCGCCGGAGGAAGCTCGACGAGTTTGCCCAAGTCCAGTCCTTCCATGGGGCCCGTCGAATCGTCCGAATCCCTTCCGCATTCGCTGGCAGAGCGTTCGAAGCCTTCTTTGGCACCGAAAAGTGGCAACATGTCGAATTCCTCATTCTTGACGGGCGTTCTGCAGAAGAAGAGGAGAAAGAGGAACCAGGGATACGCCAGGCGTTTCTTTTCGCTTGACTTCACAACATCAACACTGTCATATTATCGAAACGACCATTCTTCGGCTTTACGAGGAGCCATTCCCCTATCATTAGCAGCAGTTGGCGCAAGCGAGGACTCGAGAGAAATTTCCATTGACTCTGGGGCCGAGATCTGGCAGCTAAGGGCAAACAACGCAAAAGACTTCAAGATGTGGAGGAACGCGCTGGACCGGGCATCACGGACCGCCACTGCCATATCCTCACCCACGCTGCAAATTAAAGACACTCCGTATCAAAACATTGCGCATGTCGCCAACGCCGACGAAGACCACGAGTGGGCACGAGTGGAAGCTTTGGTAGGCAAGTTGGCGGGCACAAGAGACGCAGTGCGGAGACTTGCCCAAGACACCGACCCCAAGTACAGCTCCGTGGCAGGGCTGGGCATTATCAAGTTGCACGAGAGCTTATCACCAACCCCTTCCGAGACCGAGTCGACCGAGTACTTTCCGACAGAGGACAGAGGGCCAGAGAAGAAGGCTTTTTGGAAGCGCAAAGCGAGCAGCTCTGGTGGCCAAAGTCCATCTGGAATGTTTAGACGTAGTGTTTCTGCTCAGGTAGGCGTGGCATCGCCAGGCGCTGTACCTCCAGTTCCACCACTACCTGGGGCGTACCCAACGAACGGCACTTTGTCTGTCCCGAAGCGCACCAGCCGTCAAAACTCAGCTTCTCAGCCACAAGAAGAGGGCGTCCATGATAATTGCATGGCCCTGCTCCGAGATCTGGACAATGTTGTCCGTGAGTTCTCCGAGCTACTGGCAGAGAGCAAGCAACGGCGAACACCTGCACCTCTTTCAGCTGCTCCATCGCGTCACAGCTTCGACTCGGTAGAGTCGGCTGATGAGTTCTTTGACGCAACAGATGGCGAAGGAAAGTCTCAGCTCCTGACGATCCGCAGAGACAGTGGAGATGAAGAACGCGAACACCATCGCGCGCACGATGACGACTCGGATGGCGAGTCTGAATCCTCGTCGGACCACAGCAGCGGTGTCCTCGACCGCGCCCGCTTCTCTACCGACGCAACGCCATCTCTATTCCCTACCAAACCGACTTCTTTGACTCCGTTGCCGCTCAAGCCTGTCAAGCGAAGGACCACCATCAACCCACCGAAAGTGCAGCCTCCGAGTTTGATCGCTTTCCTTCGCAAGAACGTTGGCAAGGACCTCTCCACCATCGCCATGCCAGTGTCCGCCAATGAACCCACATCACTACTCCAGCGCCTGGCCGAGCAGCTCGAATACAGTGAGCTCCTCGACGCCGCTGTCAGCGCCTCCCCTGATAATGGCGAGCGCCTCGTGTACATGGCTGCCTTTGCAATCTCTGCCTTTAGCAACGCCCGCGTCAAAGACCGCGCCATCCGCAAGCCCTTCAACCCCATGCTCGGTGAGACGTTTGAGCTCGTCCGCGAAGACAAGGGTTTCCGCTTCATCGCGGAGAAAGTTGTCCACCGCCCCGTGCGCATGGCCTGTCAAGCCGAATCCCAGAACTGGACCTTTCTCCAATCCCCCATGCCCGTGCAAAAGTTCTGGGGCAAGAGCGCCGAACTCAACACCGACGGCCGCGTACGCGTCTTCCTCCACGACGGCAACGAACACTACTCCTGGATCATGGCGACATCGTACCTCCGCAACATCATCGCAGGCGAGAAATACGTCGAACCCTCCGGCACAATGACCATCATCTGCGAATCCTCGGGCGCAAAAGCAGTCTGCACATTCAAAGCCGGCGGCATGTTCGCTGGCCGCAGCGAAGACGTCTCCATCCAAGTATTCGACGCAACAGGCAACATCCTCCCCATGGGCGCAACGGGCAAATGGACACAGAGTCTGGACTTCACATCAAACGGCCAACCCACGGGCAAAAACGTCTGGACCGTAGGCAACCTCGTCGATACACCGGAAAAACACTACGGTCTAACCACTTTTGCCGCCGCACTCAATCAAATCACGCCCATCGAGGCAGATCGTCTCCCGCCCACTGATTCGCGTTTCCGCGCCGACCAAAAGGCGCTGGAAGACGGCGATCTGGATCGCGCGGAGGCGCTCAAAGCGAGGTTGGAAGAGAGGCAGCGTGCACGACGGAGGGTTATGGAGGAGCATGGCGAGAATTGGAGTCCGCGGTGGTTCTCGAGGGTCGAGACGGGCGAGGAGGAGGAGGTGTGGCGGTTGAAGGGCGGGAAGGAGGGGTATTGGGAGTGTAGGGAACGAGGCGGGTGGGAGGGGGTTGTGGATGTTTTGCAGACTTGATGAATCTTTCTGTTGGGGCTTGCTAGGGAAATGAGTGAGATGTGTCTGTACGATGGGTGGTATTAGTCCTGGAGTTGGATGCTGTCTACGAAGATATGAATGAATAAGCGGCATTGTTGGACTTTGTACATCAGCTGATATGCGAGGCTTCGGTGGTGTGAAATGATGTGTTCGAATATTGGGTATGATTCTGAATAAATGCTTTCCGCAAGCACTTTTCCCATCCGACTATTCAAAGCCCGAGTAATGCGCCGTAACAATGCCTCCGTCCCATGCTTAGTATCCCCCAAATCGCACCATATGCGACACGACTAGCGGCAGGTCTATCCAACGAGCAATACCGCAGGATCCAGTCTTCTCTTATATCTCAATGTCGACTCCGATATCCATACTTGCAATGATATCATCGTCCATCTTCGGCTTTCTAAACGTCGGTAGCCCCTTGCGCTCCGTCTTCTTCTTCTCGCCTTGGGGCTTTGGTGTCGTTGCACGTGAGCTCGCGTCGCCATCGAACAGCGCATCGACTTCTAGAGTCTGCTTCTTCTCGTCTGCATCTGCTTGTGCCTTCTTGGCTTCTTCTTCGGCTTTGCGGCGTGCAGCTTCTCGGCGCTGCTCAAGTTTGCGCTCGCGCTGTTGCTCTTGCAGCGCCTTCTTGACACGCTCGGCTTCAAGGAGACGTGTCTTTCGATTCAATTCAGCGACACGCTGAGCGGCGGCCTCGGACTGGGTGGCGATTCGGGGCTGGCTGTCGGCGTTGGAGCGGGACAGCAGGTGTTCGTATTTCTTCGATTTCGCGATGCGCGCGCTGATGTCGGCGTCTGTCCAGTAGTGGTTTTGGAGGGACTTGAGGTCATCGTACTTCCGTTGGAGGAAGGTTTGTGTGGGTACCTTGGCGTTGGTTTCGGCGAGTGATTGCTTATAGATCTCGAGTTCGCTGTCGCTAAAGCGCTGATTTGACAAGAACTGGAACTGATAGTCTTTCTTGACGGATCCGTGTTGCGCCGTAACGTATTGATCGGTAGCAATGCGCTTGCCATTCTTGCCTTCGAAGACATAAGGCTTGCCAGTTGAGAAGCCTGCTTCGATGTTAGCTCAAGCACAAGCACGCCTCCTCTCCAGCACTCACCCTTGATTTGCGCCATCTTGTACAGCGTCCGTCGATTGGCATCCTGACCTACGCCAACACGACCAAAGGTGCCAGTCATGGCGTCCTCGAAGCCAGGATGGAAGCAGACCTCTGAGAAGAAGCCTCGACCAACACGGACCGACTCGAAATCGCGAATGCTAGCAGGCTGCTCCTCGCGAGCCTTCTCCGCTGGCCGGTCATCCCACTCCACATCGCTCTCGCCGTCAGCATCAACGTCCGACCCGGCGCGTCGATCCTCTGAGCTCGACCGCCGGCGGCCGCTGCGACGATCGTCCTGCCGCTGTCGTTGCTGGCCACGCTGCTCTCGCTCACGCTTATATGCCTCGAGCTTGTCGTTCTTCCGAGGCTGCACCTTCGGGCGGCTGCTCGCACGCATCGCATCGTCGGGCTCCTCTGAGTCGGCCTTGCGCTTCCGGTTGTTCTGCTGCGCAGCACGCCGAGCCAGCTCTGCTGTGAAGTGCGCTCTGTTCGTCTCTTCCGCACGCGAGCCGAGAATCTCTTCCCGCTCCAGCTGCGACAAGCCCAGGATGCGCCGCTTGTCTGACTCGTCGATGTACTTGCCCTCCAGCGGGTAGGGGACGTCTGCTGTTCGTTCTGGCACGTCATCGTCGCGATCCGAGTCGGACTCGTCCATGGCGTCTGATCCTAGCGAGTTTGGCGATGAGGCCGCGGGCGACGAGCTGCGTGGGGTCAGCTTCATGTTGCACAAGGAGGCCAGAGGTGGTTGAGCCGTCGAGGAGCGGCGTGGAAGTTGTATGGAGATGAAAGGCAACAAAAGGTGATGAAGGAAGGCAACAGTGAGAGGGGACTCACGCTTCACCCTCCTCGAGGTCATTCTCTTCGTCGCCGCCAGCGAGAGCGAAGAGCTCATCGTCAATGTCGTCGGCCGACATTGTGCAAGTGATTCGTAATGGAAGCGCGAGTGATTCTGTGGCGTGGAATGGGCGAGAGAGGCGGAAACGGCGTCGCAAGGCCGGTGGTGAGGGAAAAAGGCGCGATTAGGGGCGAGAAGTGAGGAACGTGGGAGCTCAGAAGACGGGGAGACGAACGTTGGTTCTTCTGCCAAGCGGTCCGGGTCCGAGCGCAGCTGCAGCACGCGTCGAGCGGGCGCCACTTTAGCTCGCTAGCGTGGTCTGGCTTCAATGACCGCATCGAACAATAGCGGCCGCATTCACTTTCACCGACGGGAACAATCGCGCGCGTTATTCTACAATAGAAAGACACCATGTCCTCCGCCATTCTATGCATGCGGCCATTGGCCTATAGAACATCACGAACCATCCAAAAACCTGTACTCGACTTCCTCGCGCCAGCAACATTATCACGCCAGTCCACACGCCTCCAATCCACCTCATCGCAAACCTCACATACAACCTCACCACCCGCCAACTCCGCCAAACCCCTGCCTCCAACCTCGCCCAAGCTCTCTCAAGATGCCCAATCAAAATCCACCAAGCCTATCCGCCCATTAACACCCGACCAACGCGCCTTCCTCTCCTCCGCCCTGCGCGTCAACCAAACCGGCGAACTCGCCGCCATCCTCATCTACGCCGCCCAAAACCCCGTCCTCGTGCGCTCACACCCCCATCTCCGCCCGCTGATGCAGCACATGTACGACCAAGAAGCCGGCCACTACGCCTACTTCAACAGCATCATAACCAAGCACCGCATCCGGCCGACGGCCATGACGCCCATCTGGACCGCCGCCGCATCACTACTGGGCTGGAGTACCGCGGTGCTTGGGCGCGAGGCCGCAATGGCGTGTACTGAGGCTGTCGAGACGGAGATTGGGAGCCATTATAACGAGCAGGTTCGGGTTCTGTTGGACTGGGCGAGGAAATGTGAGGCAAGGGGGGAAAGCTTGGGGCCTGAGTTGGAGACGTTGGTGGGGGAGCTGAGGAGGATTCGGGATGAGGAGTTGGAGCATTTGGATCATGCGGTCGAGAACGATGCGAAGGAGGCGAAGCCGTATGAGTTGTTGACTGAGGTGATTAGGGGAGGATGTAGAGGGGCGATATGGGTCAGTGAGAGGGTGTGAGGAGGAGAAGTAGAACTTGTAGGATATTGTATATACGGAGAGAAGTGCAGCATTCCAGGTGTTGTCATACTACGAAGAATCGATTCAAGAGCGACTGCTATGCAACGCCTATCCATCCAGATATTCAACACCAAACGCCACGCTATGATAATCAAAGTCATAAAAGCAGATACCTATTCAAAGCCTCCGCCAAGATCACCCAGCACACTCCTCATCCCACCCTTCCTGCCAGCGCTGACCTTCTTCTTCAGCGCAACTCGCCTCTTCACGTCCTTCTTCTCCAACATCAACCGTCTCTCCGCCTCTCTTGCCTGAGCGTGAATGTTGCTCTTTCCAGTTCCACCTCTACGAACAGTCTCTGTTGGGGTACTAGCTCCCGACGACCTGCGAGACTCTGACGTAGCACTGAGATTGCTAGTCGCTTGTCGGATGAGAGATGGCACTCTGAAGCCAGGAGCATTGTTGCCGCGCGCTGGAGCAACAAAGGCAAGGTTGCCATCTGCGGCGGGCTCCGACATGCTCGATGCGCGGGAGAGACTGAGACGATCGACGATCGGCTTGCGTGACGCGACATTGGGTGCTGGTGAGTCTTCATCGTCCTCGGATTCAGAGTATTGTGAGTCTGGTACCATAATGCGTGGATCTTCAAGCAATTCGGACACAGAGTGCTGCACATCAGCGAGAGTAATAGGCTTGCGTGTGAGGTTATCCGATGCAGCGGTCCGACGCAGGTTTGGCGGTGGGCGGTTCTCCTTTTGCGAATTGGAGGGCGACTTGCGCTTCAGAGGGTTCACGGTCGTCACGATGTTTCCAGTATCCGCTGTTTGCGAGTCCGGTATCGTAGTGATGCCGTCCATGCCCTCGCCCTCCTTCGCTTCCTCTTGTGACTGACTCTGCTCCCCGTCAACACCCAGGTCAGCAGGCATGTCCAGGAATTCATAGTCGCCCTCGTCCGCGAAATCTGCAAGAGTGTGGAAGAATGCTTGCTTCTTCTGGTCCTTCGCAATATTGCCAATGCGCTCGTCTGCCAGAAGTGCTCTGTTCATCTTTTGGAACTCAGCGCGCTTCTTCCGTAGGCGCACATCTTCCTCGTCTTCGGAATCCGACATGTCAAATCCGTCACGACCGCCTGCGCGTCTGCGGAGACCACCGTTCATGACGTTTTTATACAGCTCATTGATGTTCTTTTCGTCTTCTTTCTTCGCCTCGTCGCTGTCACCATGTCAGTCATACTGCAGTAAAGGTCATATGAGAAGGAGGTACATACGCGTAGAAAGCAGCAATCTGCCTCTCGTCCACGTCAACATCGCCGTGCTCAATCATGTTCTTCATGTCCTCATCTTCGACTCCGCTATCATCGTCGCTTGCGCCTCCAAGTCCAGCATACTCGTCCTCGGACTCCTCGGCTTGATCCATCACAGCGTCTTTCGCTAGACTGGTCTTCTTGTTGAAATCATCCATGGCCTTCTGCTTCTTCGCGCCCTTCTGCAGTTTCGCAAAGGCATTGCGAGGCTTTGGTGGACGTTGTATATCGTCTTCATCGCTCAGCTCCGCATCAATGTCCCGGAGGTCTTCTTCGATATCAGAAAGTTCCACAGCTGCAATTTGCCGTCCACGATGCAGTCTGCCCTTCATTTGTTTGATCGGAGACTCGGCAACGCTCATCATAATTGTCTCTACTGTCGAAGGTGGCGGCATCAATCCGGCTGGAGAGCGAGAGAAGGAAAAGCCAGCATCTTGGGTGGGCTCTGGCAGTTCATCCATTTGTGTCCTCGACAATTCAGGCGACGTCTTCATGAATTGACTGATTCCCAGACTGAACTGGGTATCTGACCCGGTTTGTGACTCTTTCTGTGGCGAGAACAGGGACTGACTGTTAGGCACCATGAACTCAGAACTCTGGCTGAAGTTGGCACCTGGCTGAGTGTCTGGTAGACCTCGCAGAAAATCCAACGAGTTCTGCTCAGCACCAAGGGGCCCGGATTGCGATGCTGATTGAGACGCGGAGTCCAAGTTCGCCATTGTGCCAGCAAACATCTGGGTAAGGCCTACGCCCGCGTCTGCATTGCCGAATCCGAAAGCAGCCATGGCATCGTCCTGCGTTGTCGGCTGAGTTGGTGATGCTGGCAATGGAGCCTCTTTGTCGCTCTCGTCCTCTTCATCCACAATGACATTACGTGGTCTGGTGCTTGTTCGCTTGCGTGCAGGCGCTGGGAGATCTTCGTCCTCCATGTCCGCGTCTTCCTCGATCTGCTCCTCGACAGTCTTTGCGGGTTCCTCATCATCTTCATCAGCAATGTCGGCAATCAAATCATTTGACTCCTCGGCGTCCAGGTCCTCCTCCTCAGAACCAGACAATTCAAGCTCAATTGCCTCCTCTTCCTCTAATTCGCTGTCGGCCTCAGCCTCGTTGGCGTTTTCGTCGCCGCTTCCGACATAATCACCATCCGACTCATCACTCGAGGGAAGGTCGTCAATGGTCTCGCCGTTCTTCTTCGCCTCTTCCCGTTCCGCTTTAGCAAGCTTGAGATCCTCTTGCCGCTGCTTTTCGAACTGAGCAACCATGTCTTCGATCTCCATTTGGTTCTTTTCTCGCTCCTCTTCGGTCTCGATGTGAATACCTCTCCGCTTCAGATCCGCGATTCTCTCTTGCTTTTCTTTCTGCGCTTGTTCGCGAGCCTTTTGGTGAAGAGACAAATGCATCTCCCCGAGACTGATGGACTGTGGGCCCTTTCGCGAATCCTTGGACGCTGTGAGATGAGCGAGATGCCGAAGGTGAAGCAGCGAAGAAGACTTCTGTTGTTTCTTCAGAGGAATGCGGTCAAAAACGGGGAATCTGCTAATGGTCTGCGATGCTTTCACTTCGTCGTCTGAATCGGATAACTCGATCATGGCGTCTTCTGCGGAATCCTTGACCTCGGCGCTGTGAACGATTAGATTACTGTCTTTCTTCGTCCATGGGTGCGCCGGTAAGTGCTGGAATTCGGGAGCACGCCCTTTGCCTTTGTCGATCTTCGAAGGGGCTGACAAGGATGAGTTGGTGATGGCTGGGGCTGTGATTTCTGCGGGGGCGCTCTCTTCTGCTCTCGTCATCTTGTTCAACGTTTCTATCCGTCGCGGTGGACTTGTGGGAGGCGTGTCATGGATTTGGTTTGCTTCTGCGTCTGACGAAGCTAGCGCAGAGCTGGCATCTGGTGTTGGCAAGCTCTCTGCTGCTGCACTGCGATCGTCCGGGGCATTGTATCCCAAACGGCTGAAGAGATCTTTCATGGTGTGTCTCTTCTTCGTCTTGGCCTGATGAGTGAGCTGCATGTTGCGACTGATTCTTTGCTGGTCGCGGGCCATGAGCTCCATGGCCTTCTTGCCAGCTTTGCGGGTTGGCTTAGCCTGCTGTGTGAGACGTCTGCCACTCTCGTCGTCTGTATCGCTCCCTGAGTTCTGCTGGAGCCGCCGTGCAGCAGCTTTGGTGTTCATCTGTAATTTCCGCTCCTCTCTCGCTTTGGCGAGCCTCTCTGCCCGGATACGTTGAACGCGCTCCTCCAGATCGGCATTGTGGATTGCTTGTGAAGGCTCGTCAGACTCAGAGCCAATAGTCGCGTGGGTTCGTGCTTTGGCGGGCGACGCGTCTGGGGTGACGAAGAGGCCAGGCGAGGAACGCGGCGATCGTGTAATGTGAGTAGGTGATGCTGCGGTGCTTGGGCTTTTCAATGTCCTAACATTATTCCTGCGGCCATTGGCTCGCACGGGCATCTCGTCTTCATCCTCGCTGTTTATTGCTGCAGGGCTGGCAGTCTTCTTGTTGCTAAGCTCGGTGCCCTGCTGGACCTCCGCTTTCGCTTTGCTGGCCGCCAGCCGCTTCTTCATACGCTCATATGCAGCGTTATTGTCACTATCATCCTCTTCCTCTTTCTCGCTGTGTGAATCGGCAGACTTAAGCTGTTTGCCTGGCTTGATTGAAGCTACTGGACGGGACGGTGAAGGCGCATCGAGGTCGGAGTCTGAGGAAGAAGCATCGGATTCCGCACTGCTCGATGACCCGGCGTTGGGTTTCCGTAGAGCTGCCAAAAGACTGGTCCGAGGTTTGAAGGACGCGTCATTTGCGCGTTCGGGTTGATCAACCACCATACTGGCGAGGGCGTCCATGATGTTATAACGGTCCGAATAGTGCCAACCACGAATATGTGCGCGTAGGATTGCCGTCGTCCAAGGTTGTCAGAAAGGTCTGTGGATGTCGTGCTAGATGACGCTGCTTGGCGCGGATTATCAAGGCTAAAGGACGGGCATAAGAAGGCAATTGAGAATGTTTCGATTGGAAAATGGGCTGAAGTGTTGCAATTGGACATGCAAAGAGCAATAAAAGATACAGCCAGGTCGTGGAGTGGTTCAGAATTCGTGGCGGGGATTCGGGTGTCTGAGCTTGAGCTTTGGGAAAGCGCGACCGCGTCCACGCGACGCGACTGTGGCTGGAGTGGCTGTGACACAATCATGCCCTTTCGAGCGTGTCTCAACAGCACAACCTTTTCCAACACCAACAAAGTTCACGAAGGACCCCTTTCGTGTATGCTTAATCACGTACACAAGCTATACACAGGAATTGCGCGCCTTTTTGTTCATAAATTCACCGTCTGCGCCATACGACATGTCTGCGCCTCGACAGCTTTCAGCGTCCCATCACGAAACAGCTTCTCCCATGAGAGCCATGAAGATGTCTGGTACCGGATTATTATATCAATCATATTGTTCATGTTGACACCTGCACCACATTCCTAACATGCTATAGATGTTGTGGTTCTATGACAGGTTTCAAGTATAAGTCGCTGGGCCACGTAATCGGCACACGATGCCGGATGGCCATTGTAGGCTTCAGGCTTCGATAACAATTTACTACACAGCGATCCAAGTCGTGTCGGCCGGCCTCGGTAAGATGCACGGCGCGGTAGTACGACAGCCCGATCCCGTGTTGTCGGCTTACGACACAGTGGACACCGTGAGTCACACAAGGCCGGATTCCAGGCCGAAGTAACATCGATTCGACTTGCAATCCTAGATCCCAACAGTTGCTTGTTTACCCGATTAGCCCAAGATGGGCTTGCTGATCTTAAGCTACCGGTGTTATGCTCCGACTACAATAAGGATATCCCAGGCAAACGTTCGCTGTCGATACTGATGACCACACGCCAGCACCTTCAGAGTCCCTGACACTCGTGCTCCAGCCCCAGAGCGTCACTGAAGTGTTGGTGCTGGATGCCATGCGCATAGTTGCGCAATTCCCATTGCTGGCATGCCAGCGGTTATGGTCAGCCTTTTGCGCTTCAACTTGAAGTTATTCAAGCTACAGGTTCACCCGATTTCCGGTTTTCTGCTCATGCAAGGTTGGCTCGCGGTATCCATGTTAATTGCTCGGTGTATCCGATCTACCTTGTCTACCGGCTCTCGGCTTTAACATGAACACTTCATCCTGTGCAACGAGTACGTACATCGGACAGCGCGCTCAGAATAGCCATGGGCGTTCGTTGGTGGTTCCCTATTTGTACAAGTGCATATACAGCTTGTTCGCAACACGTTCAAGGACCTAGACATATTTCAACCTTGGTCAATGGTAGGAGACTCGGCTCCTCGCTCTAGTCGATGATGCTGTTTCACATATGCGATCGTTAGTCATGGTCAAGAGGCGCAGTTTGCTACAGACTGGACGTCTTTCCCATTGTGGTCGGACGTTCATGCTCCATCTTAATATAGCAGCGCTTCCATGTCCACTGAAGAACTTTCGAACTTTCGAACTCCACAAGATGCGTCGTCGCCAAGAGGATCCACCGGGAATTGAAATGAGACCATCCTCATGACCCGGCAGATCGTCAGCACAGCGATCATTCGACGATGCGTGAACATGCAGAACTCCTGCCTTTATTTCGCAGCTGAACTATGACGATGTTGGGATCGAGACTACCGCCCATGCGCATTAGGGTTCTACCACACGTGCTGAATGTGGCCTCAAGCCGGTTCGTATTCAATGGCTGCAACTATGCTCTGGACATTGTGTAAGTTCAGGACACAGCTGCCCAACGTCATGCTCTCCTTACTATGGTCGCGATGATATCTTCACGATCCCGGAATAAGGTTTTTGAAGCACCACCAGCGAGACAAGAACTTCGTCCCGCAGCAACACGATATGAGACGTGTCTTGGGCCAATAATGGGACTCACAAATGGTGTTTTCACGATCCTCATCGATCCTGAGTTACAGAGTCTTAGCGTGCTACAGCACAGTATCGCGGCCTCTTCCAAGGGCTTCGTACACACCTTACATCCAGCAGGCAAATCGTCCGGCAGCAACAGCAGTTGTGGCGTTGGCGAGCAGAATGTGGTGGTGTCCACGGTGTTGTTTCACATTGCGTCTGCAGGCGGTACGCTAGGCCAAAGGTAGACAACAACCCCTGAGAAGCGCCCCAGGAGAGCCGGAAGCCCTGCAGCGCCAGCGCGCCCGAGTCGGCGATCCGCTCATGAACATTCAACGCGTTTGCTTTTGCGCGTCCCCATTCAGAGAGCACACCAAAGGGAGCAGCAAGTGTGAGGGTGCCACCGTGCGCGTCGCAGAGCAGCGCGTTGACCTGGAGAAATCTCCGTGCTATATTTACGAGGCCTTGCGCTGACACCTGCATGCCAAGCGGGTTTCAAGGTTGAAACGACCTGTCTCCTCTAAACAAGACCCGTCCGCCTCTGCCCGGGAGATTAGACGATCAGTGTCTTCCTGAGAGCCTAAGATCCGAGCTTGTACCTTTCCATCCATCCAACAAAAGCGTGGGACCTTCTCGAACGCTTCCATTTCGCGCATCGCCTCCCTTTCATAACGACAACAACTTTCCGATCCACCACGGCCCGTCCTAAGCCAATCTCCGGCATGACATTGGCGTCCTCGCGCACAACTCGACACGATGGACACCGATGAGCCTCAACTCTTTCAGTATAGCACACCACAATCGAACACCTTCAAGCGGCCTCGTCGCAGCGTCCAGGGCTCCACTCCTTTGAGCAGCGTATCCGAGAGCGTGTCGCCGTCCCCTCGCCATTCTAACCAGAGCAACTTCAACCCTCAGGTCATCGATCACATCAATGCCTTGAAGCATCTCGATGACCAACAGATCTTACTACTATTGCAAGCCGCGCGCAATGGAGGTAAGTTCAAATGATGTACCAAGGTAGTCTCCCTGCTGATCCGCGCGTAGATGGAATGCGCCCTCCTGGCCCGGACAGGTCGTCCATGTCGACCCTGGGTAGTCGCGCCTCGTCGTATTTGAGCGTGCCCTCCAGTAGAGTGCCGAGCATGATGTCCGACCCTCGCTCCTCAATCGCGTCGACCGACTCCTCATTCACGCACTATAGTGCCGCCTCATCGCGACTGTCCACGGCGTCGTCGCGCCTGTCGACAATCTCCACCGCGTCAACACCCGCGCCTAAGAACTTCGCGTGTACATTCTGCGACAAGGCCTTGAAGTCCAAACCGTATTGGAAGTCACACGAGGAGGAGTTCCATGAGCAGCGACTCACGTGGCGGTGTCCAGATTGCGAGCAGATCTTCCACGCCGGCAAGCGCTTCCGTGAGCACCACACCAAACTTCATGTAAGCACCCACATCGTCCAGAGCGATATCAGATCTGTCGGATTATCCTTGTTATTGTCCTGTCGTGATATGCGAAGCAGAACATGGCTTCTCTCGCCTTGCTCAACCCCTCACAGAGTCGATTACTAACCACTCATAGGGATGTGAACACTGTAAACAACCACGGGAAAGCGGCCAGCCGACGAGTAGGAAGGCATCACCGTGCGTCAAGAAATACGAGATAGTCATGCATGACAAGGACGCCTGGGGCTGCGGCTTCTGCGCATGCTTGCTAACCACATGGGAGGAGAGGTGCGAGCACATTGCAATGCACTTCGAAGAGAAAGGCACCTCAAAATGGAACTTTACCAATGTTGTTCTTGGCTTGTTGAAACAAACAGAAGTCCAAAACGCATGGAACCAGCTCATGCTACAACGGCACGGGGACGAGCAAAATTGGCCCACACTCGCCTGGGAGTCCAAGAGGTGCAATCGGTTGCGATACAAGCTTGAGACCAAATGGGACATTCGGGCATTCGACATTGAGAAACTGGTCCAGGATACGTACGATCTGGCCGAGATCGAAGCGAAAGATGTTGTGGAGACTGCGCCAGAGGCCTCGACAGAAATGACTTCGGAACCCACGGATTCGAGCCAGGGCGAGATTGTGGAATTCAAGCTGGAGACGTCCGACTTTGGGGCCGATCAAAGACTGCAGAGTTCCCATGGTCTTCCCCCCGAGCACAACATGATGGACCTGGACCCTGTTGAGCCCGCGCAGACCATGCATCACCAAGCGATGCAACAAACGCAGTGGCCTGTCAGCACCGACATGTCTCAGACTACGATGGGTGCAGTCACCAGCATGGGCGCTTTTGCTGGCTTCGATACTCATATGACCAGTATGTCAACCGACTTTTCTCAGCCCATGGCGCAGGACTTTCAGCAACAACAAACTTGGCCGAACGCAGGGTTCGCATCAACTCCGGACCTGCTCAACTTTCAACAACAGACATCGTACATGAGCTACAATCAGCCAAGAGAGATGGTCTCCGTTCCGACCTCGCAGTATACAAACCTCGCGCACTACCAACCGCGGCAAAGTCTGCCGCCAAACTTCCTCCAACAACAACAGCAGCAGCAACAGCATGCAAGCAGTCCGACATCACGGCGATACGTGCCCAAGTTGGTCAATATCTCAAGTTCGGGTAACCGTCTTCCTCAGCAAGACCAGCCACCGCCCCCTCCGCCAAAGGACGAGAACCCCCAGCAAAATCGCTTCTCTCGCATGATGATGCGGCGGCGACCCAGCAACATTTCGCAGCACAGCCTCGTCACTCAACGGGACATTGGTTGGATGAACGATGACAATTGGGGCTGAGGCTTCATCCCATTTCCTTTAATTTTTGCCGGCTGGTACGGCACCGCACATCAACACTCTCCTTAAGAAACAACAAAAACACTCACTGAGAAAGTGACTCCGAACCTCGCAACACTCAATGCGAGCTACACGTCGCCTCAACGGAGCAGAATTTACATATACATTTCCTTGTTGTCTATTCGTTGGCACACGATCTGGTCCGGTCTGGCGGAAGAGTATACCCATAATGCAGCGTCACGGTCGATTTTGGGCTTGAAGACGGAGTACCCATGTCAGCGTTGTAGTAGTCCTTTTGTCACCTTAATACCCCTTCACCGCTCTGCGCGTGTCTTGAGTTAGTCGAAGTAATGAGGATCAAATACCACCATAGAAGCAATTCACATCCACATCTACTGTACATTTCGACACGACTAAAGCACGATTGTGAGCACCGAGGAATGGGAGAAGGCTGGGTAGGCAGCTTAGTCATCCATATCTCTCCCGAACTCTAACTTCAAAACACGTGCACACGCGTTCGGTCTAAGCAGCCCGGTAGCAACCACGATTGTTTCTCGACGACCAAAAGATCTTCCATCGTCGTGGGAGTAGCTCGGTCGACGTCACCTCCGTCACCCCGCGGCATTTCCAGCGCAGAAACGGCGCGTCTCTTGCGGAAGAATAGACGGCTAAATAGGGTCCCGTCTAAACTCCAATGCTCCTACAGTACCAATTGATCTCTCCACTCTACAAGTGACCGTTCGCTCCCGCAATTGAACGCCATCCAACATGACTACCACCGTCTTGGTGCACGCATGACACGCGCTTGGCTGATGGAACGGCGAGCCGCCGGGTAAAGAGGGCAGATGTTCCGTCCTCGTGGGGCTGACCCCTCCTGCCATAAAAGTATTCAAGATGCCTCGAATACATGGCTATATAGGCCTGGTCCTTCTTAATCCACACCTCGACTCAATCAATCGTCAGAACAACATACGCAATCATGGCTGACAAGCAACCTATCGTAACACACGTCTTCACTGCCGACCCCTCGGCCCACGTCTTCAATGGCAAGCTCTACGTGTACCCCTCGCACGACCGCGAAACCGAGATCCAAGACAACGATAACGGCGACCAATATGACATGAACGATTACCATGTCTTCAGCATGGAGGAAGTAGGCGGACCAGTCACAGACCACGGCGTAGCACTCAAGCAAGAAGACGTCCCCTGGGTGTCGAAACAGCTCTGGGCTCCCGACGCGGCGACAAAGAACGGCAAATACTACCTCTACTTCCCTGCGAGAGACAAGGAGGGCATCTTCCGCGTCGGTGTCGCAGTCGGAGACAAGCCCGAGGGCCCATTCAAGCCTGAGCCGGATTATATCAAAGGCAGCTTTAGCATCGATCCCGCGAGCTTCGTGGATGAGGACGGCGAGGCATATCTCTACTTTGGCGGCATCTGGGGCGGTCAGCTGCAATGCTGGACGAAAGGCGAATTCGACCGCGACGCCTACACCAACATGGAGGCTACATCGGGCGATGCACTGACGGCCAAGGTCGCGAAGCTCAGCAACGATATGACCGAGTTCGCGTCCGAAGTCAAGGATGTCGTTATACTCGACGAATCTGGCGCACCGATCAAGGCCGCAGATCACGACAGGCGGTTCTTTGAGGCGGCGTGGATGCACAAGTACCAGGGCAAGTACTACTTTTCGTACAGCACGGGCGACACACATTACCTGTGCTATGCCATTGGAGACAACCCATACGGCCCATTCACGTACGGTGGAAGGATATTCGAGCCGGTGATTGGATGGACAACGCATCACTCGATTGCCGAGTTCAAGGGCAAGTGGTATCTGTTCTACCATGACTCATCGCTGAGCAAGGGCGTGAACCACTTGCGGTGTGTCAAGATAAGGGAGATTGTGTATGATGAGCAAGGGAAGATCAAGTTGGCAGAGGAACAGCCTAAGATCTGAACCAATGCGATCAAATACATAGATGTGTAGAAATGTATCCACGTCTCAAACAAACATCCAACCCGTACACGCTCACCACAACTCAGCCGAGACATCTTCCTTAAAACCCAGCAATATACCTATGTTCGCTTGTAACCTCCGTCACCTCAAACTTATCCCCAACCTTGATCTTACCCCCTTCCCGCGGCACACACAACATCCCATAACACGGCTTGTACGTAATCCCTTCGTCAATTCGTCGGTACTTCATCAACGTATCCCACGGCTGTCGCTTATGTTCCTCCGCCGTTTCCGGATCAACATTCGGCACCCGACACCGCGCACAGCGCTGCGTGATATCGAAAACCAACGGCTTCCCACCATGAGGACCTTTGGGGCTCACACGTAAAGTCTTCCAGCGATCTTCGTCCCAGGGTGCGGACGGGTCTCCCCTGACGAGAATGTTTGGTCTGAAGCGCCGGACGTCGATGGTCAAGTTGTCTGCGGCTTTGAGGCGCATGTTTAGTTCGGCGATGGAACTCTCGCTCCCGACGAGGAGGGGCATGAGGTCGGGGAAACAGGTTGATGCATCGCGGCCGAGGATGTTCGGCGCGCCGTTGGAGCGGAGTGGCCGTGGTTCGTCGTATTGTGCGGCTTTGTACACAAGGCGGACTTCTTTGCCGAAGAAGGCGTTGAACGGGGCTGTGAGGCTGGTGGAGTAGATGCGTGCGGGTGTAAGCTGGTTCCAGATCTTGGCGTCGTGCTTGGTCGTGTGCTCATTAAGCCATGCTTCGGAGGGGTGTGCGGGGATGGAGAATTCGAGTTTCTCGTCAATTGAATCCGGAGCGGGGGCTGTGATGGTGAGGGTGTCGGTCTGGGCGTTGTAGGATGGCCGAATCAAGGTCATTTTGGCAAAATTTCGAATGGTCAGAAACTCGTGGTTTGGGTAGGATACCCACATCCATTGTCGGTCTAATGATGTTAGTGTACTGAATGTTCTTATGTTTTCATTGCGAAGCAACGCACCGAGATCAAGACCAGTTGGCAAGAGCTTCGCTGACTGGACCGAGATTCCATGGCAGGACTTGATCGGGTGGATGTATAGAGCGGTAATTTCTGTTGGCTCTGGCAGCGGTCCGGCCGAGCTCTTCTTTTGGTTCCGTGTGAAGTAGATATATGTGAGGACTGGCAAGAAGAAAGCAGTCGCAATGACGGCTGCTTGGCTGGTACTCGAGAGAGCTGGCGCCATCTTGACTAAAATAAAATTGCCAGACTATGTTCGAAGTTTGATCCTTGGAAAACTGTCTCGATTCGCTAGAGCGGACTTTCGCGAGTGGTGTTCCCAAGTCGTGAACAGATGTTTCCTTATCTGACTCTTGACCACGCAGCTAACCCTTTTCGGTCCGAAAGGCGTGCGTTTACAATCCTTCGAGTCTAGATCATGCCAGCATGCATAATTCCCATCCTGAGTCGTACATCGGAAATTTATAATCGCATGCGGGTGATGACGCAACGCGGGGGAAGGGCTTGACGCGTGCCCTAGCGCGAACGCGGAGCAAACCTCGGCGGCGACGATCCTCCATGACATCGACACATCCAAGTCGCAGGCTGCGTTGTCCTTGATGAGGATCTATAATCCATGAGGCCGTGTTGATACATGGTCCTTGAATTGGCCATCATCTCTCTGATTCTCTGCACCCAAGGTTTTTGCTCTCCCTTCTCTCGTGTCTCCTCCGTTCCCTATCCGCTTGCCTTCTAAATTCAATCGCTCTCAGTTCTTCCTCCATTTTCTTCGCCATAGCAGTGTTTATTCCTGCACGCACGGTGCCATCTTTCATCTTCCCTTGGCTCTCCCTCGCTCTCTTCTCTGCGCAAGGAGGATCACAAATCTTCAGCTCCCATCCAGCATTCTTCAAACTCATCCTCAGCTTGTCTCTGCTCCGCTGGAGCACGTCCATTTTGTCAGTTCCAACACATGCCGGACGTGGAGTCGTGTCTTGATATTGCACTGCCTGTACTTTGCACACTTGGAGTTTCTGGCCCAATATGAAGCCATTCTTGTCGGCTTCTGGATTTGCCTTGCCGAAATTTAGATTGAGGTCGCACAAGCCCTTTCCTGCATGCCGATGTGTGTTGGGCATATATTTTGCGTACAGATATCGGTGCCAGAGTATGGCGGCAGGCGACATATTTCCTCTTGCAGGCCGGTTCCGGATTGGAGTACCGCTCCTCGAGGGGTCTGGGGCTTGAAAGGCCATCTGGAGAGAACTCAATTTATTGAGCAAGACAATCAGGAAGAGTGTTCTGGGAGCAAGATATCTGAGGTCAGGGAGAAATTGGGGGTTGTGGTAGTTTAAAAGCCAGAAATTCTCATCGGGCCCTGCGCAGGTCGTGCTAAGAAGACATGTACCATGGATGGACGTTTCGCACGGGCGGCACTCCGCACACACACGATTGTCGTTCGCCGGAAATAATACTGGGGCGACCGTGCCATGGGCCATTGCACATTTCTTCAGTATGCTAAGCTTATTCAGACAGTCCCATACGTACAACTACTAGCAGCCGATCGCTAACATCAGTATCAATAGCACGCACTACAGGAACGGATGTCGGGAAAGACTGTAAGTATCTGCGCGACGAAACTACTGTCGATTGACGCCTTCAGCATATTCGAGCCGCCCAAGCACTCGTCGTTCTACCCGACTGAATCTCGGGCTTCCTGACATGGTGACGGCGCTAACTATGTCTTGTCGCAACCCTACTACTGGCCTCCAGCAATTCAGTTCGGGCTCGACACTTTAGGCTTTGCCATGCTCGCCCGTATCCGTACAATGCACTCTCGTAAATCGGCACTCAGCTTCTCAAGCTCCGTTGCCGCCTTCTCGATTGCTCCCAGCTCCACATCAGTCCAACCTTCTGCCTCTTCTATCCATGCCATTGAATCGCGAGAGTTTTGCAGGAAATTCATATTGTCTCCGAAGAATTTCAACTCCTTGTTGATCAATATTGCTGCTGTATCAAGGACTTTGCTGGTCGGTATCTTTCTCGTTACTTCTTCTGCTTCTTCGGATTGCTGTCCTTGCTGCGCCTGCTCGTGTTCGTTGCGATTGCTTCTATGCGGTCGCGGGGAGTCATGCATGGGCGTTCCCGAAAACAATGAGTGCTCTGATCCTAGTCTTAGCCTCTTACAAGTGGAACCCAATTCATCAACATACTGTCTGGCACTGGTCGTGGTACCAAGGGCACCAACCCAGGACGTGGCTCTAGTGGAGGCAGAATGGGACGACCCATAGTACCTCGCGGTATGATTGGCTGTATCTGACGTAGATGCTCTTCAAATCCCCGTACCTCCGCATCGGTCATGATCGCTTCAGTTTTGACTGTGCCATTCACACGGAAGTTGAACGGCCAACGGTAATGATATGCTTTACCAATCGTTGGTCGTGGAAAGTCTATGAGGAGTTGCCAAATGGTGGATTGATCGTAGACAACGTAACGCGGAAGCACATCGAAACGTATCGGTTCTTCACAGCCAGCGACAACGTCACAGAAGGGGAAGAATGGCCATGTCTCTGGTTTGCTATGAGAGTACTCGGTATTTTCTCGGAGGATGTTGCGCCAAAGGACCTCCTCGTTGAGAGTAAATTTTCCGTCGGAGATTGGACGGAGTCTAGGCTTGACTGGCATCTTGAATGGAGGTAACGATACGTTGTGATGGTGTTACAAAGCGAGTGGGTTTGAGTATGTTGAGATATGATGTATCGTGGTAGTAAGGCGATTGTTACAGAGCCAAAACTGTGAGCGGTGAGTACTTGCGTTTGGGTGTTAAGGCAGTGGCGCCGTGCGCAGAGCGCTCCTACTCACGATACACTCCCACTGTATGCGTTAAGATATTGCTAATGATTGTACAGAGTCCGGCTTCCTGATGGCTTCTTCTGACCCGAAGATTTGCGAAGCAAGCAACCAAACTCATGCAGAATCAACACCTCCAGACTGAGGATGCCGCCTCAACTCTTTCCATGCAGACACAAGTCACCACAATCAGCCTTTTGCTTCCGTGCTTCGCCATGGTGTCCTCAGATCAACTCATTTCGAAATTCAAACACCTGTTCGTTCAATTCAGCAGCCTCTTTCCCTGGTTCTCACCCTTCATTACGCTCAGTCATGTGTTTCGTCAAACTTCCGCGACAGTCTGGATAATGATTATCTACCTTGGTAATCAATCGAGGCCATTGCCCCTCCATCACGTCGACATGACAGTGGCTTACAGCACAGAGCGCTTCACGTTCACCAGCCCTACATCATTCACCTCAGCGTGCCAGAGTGCAGCACCACCGACAGGCACCCGCCACCGTTTGCACGCGCCACCACGCGACTGCGTTTGCACACCACATCACACAATCAAACCGCGCCTTCACCTGCGCCCACGCCTACGTCATGCGCAATCTCTGCGTGCACACTCCCGCGCACTCACCACACTTTCCGCCTATATATACACAAAAGTGTTACTTTCCTTCACAACAGACGCACACCAGTAGCGAACAAGGTCTGGTCTAGCATCGTATTGGTCGGGCCTTCGGGCGAGACGGCCTTCCGCGATGAGTTGGTTAAACGTTTAGACCAGATGTTGGGATTGCCTGGGAGGGCGTCTGTTCGATTTTTGTTTTGGTCTATCCCTAGTTCTGGAAATCTCTTTTTGCTTTCAATCTACCTGGGGTGGGTCGTTGGTTTTGTCGGTTGTTGTGGTGAGAGCGACGGGCAAGAAGCTGGCGGGCAGCCACTCACGAACGACTGTTGAGGGCGATGATGCTTTCGACGATCTCGATCGATTCTTTATATGCCCACTGTGATGGGATCATTGACATCAACAATGCCCATGTTGTAGCAAGGTCTCGACCCAAGCCCACTGCCAAATAAAGTCCGACACAATCAAGTACTATCAATCCCCCATTGTAGCTCTCAACCATTCACCTTCGCCTTCTTCTGCTGTTCGCCCAAACCATCATTCCCAATCTGTCTCTTCCGAGACTCTCCACCCTGTGCCTTTTGCATTCCGTTCCAAATCGTCAGAATCTTCTTGTTCGCCTCGACAAGCTGCTGCTTCACGGCCTGAAACTCATCCTCCAACCTGGCAATCTCGTTCTGATCCTTCTCCAGTTCCTCATTCAGGCTCTTGACTTCTTGTATCGCCGTTTCCGTGCGCTTGACTTCCTCAGCAAGATCCTCTTCGTATTGTGTTTTGGCCAGCTGCAGTTCCTGTTCGGCTTCCAAGGCGCGACAGTATTCTTGTTTGAGCTCCTCTTTGTGAGTCGCAATGAGCTTGTCGTAGATTTCCTGCGCTCCTTCGGTGTGTTTTTGAGCCTGCTCTTTGAATTTTCGCAATGTGGCGACCTCTTTTGCTGCTTGTTTGGTTGCTAAACGCTTGTAACCGGCGGCTTCGGCTTTGGCATCTTCTGCTTCCTTCAGAGCTATCTTGAGTTCGTCAATCGTGACTAACGATCGTTCCTCTGGCTGTTCTAAAGATCTCATGATCTGCTCAAAAGCCGCATCCGGCGATAAGTTCGTCATCTGACTATCCCCATCATTATTTCGACTGGGTGACTTCTCAGGATCGACAGTTAAGGTTGCTCCGGAAACCACTCCGCTCTCGGGTGTACCAGTCGAGATAGTCCGGTCCCGGTTCTCCGCGCTCGCCTTGGTGTAAACGCGTCTGACAGACTCCGTCCATTTCTCGAGTTCCTCTGGCGGAATTCTGACCGACCTTCGTAGGTTGCCCTTGATATTGAAGTTGTATGGATAGTCCATGAATTTCCTCGGTACCGAAGTGCCGTCTTCAAGGCCAATCTTCTGTTTGGCTAGCAGCTTGATAGGCCGATGTGCGTTCATGGCTTGTGCGATGTGCTGTGCATAGGCGAGTCCAGCTGGCGGTAATCTGCTCGTCATGTCAACATTCAGATTATCCGTGCTGACAACGGAATCGATGATCGGCCAAGTCCGAGGATCATTGGAGTCATAGTCCTGCTTGATGGCCTTAATGTTCATGTGCATCAAGCAGCTATCCCACGTGAAGTCTCCCTTCCATGGTTCTGCCGGTGCGATGCTGCGACCAGACATCATGAAGCTGCTCTTGGGTGGCGTGTAATGCAGTGTAGAGAGACAAGGAATGCTGGCTAAATCCTTCAAAAGGGCGAATTAATTGGGGCTACGGGTCCAGTCAGTCTTACTTATACTTCTTCAGGCACTACGTACTGCCAGGCTCCTTTGATTGATTGCACTCACTATGAATCTGCAATTATGCCTTCACCCCAACCTCTCTTATCCTCCCCTCCAACCTCGGCGCTATCGCCTTTGTCCAATTCACCTGGAATTCGCTCACCTCCAACTCATCACACAGCTTCGGCGCATGCTTCAGCCCCGCCAGCCTCCACCACTTGCGCATAACCTTCCTCACCACATCCTTCTCCCTCTCATTGAACCTGATCGGCACACTATCATCATACATCGGCCCGTCGTCTTCATCCTCGTCCGCATCCGGGTCAGAAGACCCACTGTCCTTGTGATCCAGCCCTGACGAACGCACAACTCTATCGATGCTCGGCGGCTGCGGTGGACCAGCGCTTGACGGCGTTGTGGGTGATGCATCGTGGAATGCGTGACTCTTTTGGAGGTTTGTTTGGATCGACAGGAATCTGTTATTCATGGACGGGCCCATGCGCTTCCAGCGACCGAGCACTTTTAGCGACATGAAGTATTGGCGGAGAATGGTGGAGATGAGCACGCCGTTCTCTTCCGACACGATTTCTTTTGCGACGCCGCCTTCTTCTTCGATGAGAAGGGATGTATAGCCATCTGCGTTCATTAGCACGGCGGAAGAACGGAAGTTGGAGTTGTGCATACCTTTGCCACGCCCCATGTACCCCCGAGTTGCAAGAACATACTCCCTCTTCTCGTCTAGTGGCTCCTCCCCAATGGTTACGTTCTGTATCCGCGAGTGCGGCGGCTTTGAGTAGTCTGTCTCGAATGTGATGTTTGAGACCTGCGGAAACCTTCCCTCTAGCGCTGGGTAGTTGCTCACGCCATTCTCCAGTGCATCGAATATTGCCTTGCCAGTGACCTTCAACACGACGACAGGATCCTCGAAGGGGAAGCAATTGACAATATCGCGCAGCTTCAGTATGCCAGGAGGGTAAATCTGATCGCCGCGTATCGTTCCCGCCGCCATTATGCAGCAGTCGGCCGAGTAGTAGTACCGCATGAGATCGCACACGAAGTTTCCGATATTCGACTCCTTTGTCCGGACGGTTGTGAAGCGAGCATCGAGAGGCGCTGCAGTGTAGCCGATCGGCTTGTCCAACCTCTTTCTAATCTCCTGAGTCTGTTCATCCACCAGAGCCATTGCAGTAGGATCTTCTGGTATACTGCTCACAATGTCCCGACGTATAATCTTGAAGTCCCATCCTTTGCCTTCAGGCTTACGCCACGCCTCGACGTGCGACAGCTGCTTGAAGTCTGTGCCTGACCGCAGAACGTGTGTGCCATTGATGTGGCTGTATGCGTAGTAGTGGTCATGGCCTCCGAGTATAATGTCGATCAAGTCGCCACCAGTCTTCTCTGCAAGCTTGTTGTCATTTGGCTCTCGCTGATGGGACACGCATACAATGATTTCGGCGCCCTGTTCTTTCAATCCAGGAATGAGCTCCTTTGCCGTTGCTGAGGCGCTCTTGTATATAATGTCTGGGGGTAGCGAGTTGATTGTGTCGAGCCACTCTCGTTCTGCCAACCCGATGACGCCGACCTTTATACCATTCGACGACGTGAGCATGACAGTCTTCTGTGCGTTGCCGAGAGGCACTCCTTCGCCGAGTGCAGGATCGAGGACGTTGGCGAGGAGCCACGGGAACTTGCATTTTGAAGTGAGGTAGCGGTACTGTTTGACGCCAAAGTCGAGATCGTGATTCTACATCTTGGTCAGCTCTGGCGACTTAGAGGACTGCGTAACTTACCCCGACACATGAGACATCAGTGCCGATATTGTTTAGTACGGGGACCATATGCCGTCCTTGATGCATGGTCAGCATTAAAACCACCCAAAATGATCCCTGTACAGACCTTTTGTGATGCTACTCTCGATACTCGGATTGAACGCATCTCCAGAAAAGAATGTCAGCACTTTTGGCTGCCCTTGGAACCGCTCGTCGTCCCTGTAGTAGTTCACCAGCGTCTGGAATCGTGCAAATCCTCCAACGGGTTCTCGTGACCCAGCTTCCACATGGTAGACATCGTTGTAGTGTAGGAACCTTAGGTCTGGCGGGGTGTTTGCCCCACCCTGCGGCGAAGCAATGAGCTGTTCTTCTGCTGAAGGAGCTTGTGATGGTGTCATTGTGCTCTGATTGTAATGTTGAAGCTGTCAACGAAGAATTGAGAAGAAGTAGCAACGACAGCGTTTGTGTCGCGTGTTGGAGCGGTGAGCACCTGTAGCATGTGTACAGCAGGCGTTCAGGGTCCAGCTGCGCCTCGAGGTTGAATTATCGAAGTGACCAACCATGTGTGACGCTTACGAAGGCTTTATGCAGGGTCCGACAGGCATGTAGAGTTTCCATGACAATGACATTGTTGTATATGCTAAACTATAGTATTTTGCTGCGAAGCTATCACCGACCTCGATGAGCGCGTCTGCTTACACGCAATGCCTCGAATGATGAATCTATTGCAGTAACGCTCAGATAGCCTTGGACGCCTCCCAAGAGTGCGTCCTTCCAATCGTCAGAGTCGTGAGTGCGCAACGCCAAATCCAAGATGCGCCGCGAAACCCGCAAATCCAAATGCAAACCAGGAAGCCTAAAGCGCGTTCCAACCATCCCAAAGATTCAGCTTAGCCTTGCCCTTGCCCTTCGGACCAGACCTAACCCTAGAGCCCTCTAGAGTCGATTCCGAACGCCTTAAACTCCGTCCTAATTCCTATTGCCGACTGCTTCCAGGCCGTCCGCCCTTCGCCTTTGCTTTGTTGTGTGCTTCCTTGCACTCATCGCTACAGAACCACTTCGTTCTGCCTACAGGCGCTTTCTCGAGATTCACACAGGCAAGATGGAACCATTCGCGTGGACAGTCATCATTGTCGCACGCCACCATGTTGCCGTATGACACCTCGTTGCAATAGCAGTACCGCGGCTCGTCCCCATCTTCGTCTGACTCTGCTTCTGGGTATTCGTTTTCCTGGTCGGGGGCGATGGAGCTTGCCGCGGATGAGGGAGGATTGGACTTCGCGTTCGGGGTGGCTTTGACGGCTGGCGAGGCTAGCGTTGCGTTGGTCGTTGATTGAGTGTTCTTTTTGTGCCCTCGTTTCGACACTGAGCCTGTTGTGGTGCTGTTGTTCTCGGACGATGCATTGGAGTTGGAGTTGTTTGCGTTGCGCGTGCTTCGGCTTCGTGCCATGGGTATTTCGGGGAAGGCGCCAACGATCGGAGTTGCGGTCTTGGAAGTCCTGCCTGCTCTGGTAGTAAGTGGTGCTGCTGTCGGCATGTCGATGTCCATGCGTTCTGGCTCTTGCTGGAAGTGCTCTTCTTGCTTCATAGCCACGGGCTCAAATGGCTGTGCATGTTCATCCAACACGTCCTTGGGCGTCGCGGCTCCTTGCATTAGAGCATGGTCACGAGTGATGCCCGCAGCCTGCTCCAACTCAGTGATTGCGTTGCTGCTGGCAATCTGCTGGACAGAGTGCGAAGACGATGGGCGTCGGCCGCTTGCGGCATCTTGTGGATTGGCGGATGCGACCGAGTTGGCAATCGAGTTCTTCCTGGCGCGTGCAGAGAGGGGACGATCTGATGCGCCAGCAATCGCCTTGTTGATGGCAAAATTGGCTGCCAGAGGCGACGACGCGAGCGGTGGCGAGTATGGAGGGAGTAGGTTCTTGCGCTGAGCCGGTGCGGGGCCTGCGCGTGGTTTGCGTTTCGAGACTGGGCCATTCTCCAGTCCCGGGGTGCCTCTGGGGCTTGAGCCGGCACGTCCACCGCTGCCCACAGGAGGTTTCAAGGCACCGCTCAGTGAGCGCTCCATTGCGGGCGCAGTCGGCATTGCAGCCGCGAGCGCCTTCTCGGTCTTCTTCCGCTTGCCATGCGGTCCCGCACCATTGCTCGTTATGCCCAGTCCGATGTTGCGGTTGTCCGGAGGATGCGCGTCTGCTGTGAGAGGCTTTCGCTTCTGCGGCTTCTTCGCTGGCCGGTCGTCGAAGTCAGAATCGATTTGGTGGTGCCGGCTGCGCTTGTTAGCGAGCATTGCTTCGCGCCGTGCCTCGCTCTTCGCGGCTATGGAGTCTACGTCATGCACGTGCTGTGCTGCCGCGGCCAAGTTGTTCGCCGACGCGACTTCTCGCCGCTGTCGCTCGTGTGTGGTGCCGCCCTTTTTCTTCTCCTCCTTGTCTGCGTATGCCCAATGGTTGAGGCTGCCGTAACGCGCTTCGTCGCTGATCTCGCTATCGAGCTGGGAGTAGGAATGGTGCATGCGCATGAGTCCCTTGTCCTTTGTGACTTTCGTTGACTGTAGCACGACCAGCTTCTCGTCGAGCGTGGGGATCATCTGCGCAATGAGCATGCGCAGGCGGAAGAAGAGCTGGCGCTTCGTAACGTCGGCTTGCCCATCGGTAGACAGGCCGTCAAAGCTCTGTGGTCGGCCCTGCGCGGGGTCAGCTAAATGCACAACACTCGGAGAAGCACATGCGACGTACACTGGTGCCGTTTTCGGCGCCTGCAGCACTTTCCTCTGCATTGCGCACCTGGGCCTTGGTGGTGGTGGGCAGCTGCGCAATCTCATCGAGCAGCTCCTTCAGCATCTGCTCGGGGTCGTGGAGCTTCGCTTCGACTTCCTTGAACATGGAGAAGTGCTTGATGATCTCCTTGGGAAAGGCGTCGACGGCACCTGTGAAGTGGGTGAGTGCCGGCAGGAAGCCTGGCGCGCTGTTGGAGGCTTCCGGGGTCTGCTCAAGCCCGCTGGCGGCAAGCCTCCCGGCAAATGTGCGTGCATAGTAGTTTGTAGGCCTGACGGTAGCCCGTCCTTGTCGTGTGGACGTTCTCGTGCCCGTGGTCGGCGGCATGATGGCTGTGCGAGCGCAGTGTGTGGGATAACGCCGAAGGTGGGCGCGCTCAGCGCAGGACGCAGTGACGAGACGAGATGAGCGTGGTAGAAATGACGTGTGGGCGCATTTCAAGCGACAAGGCGACGTTTGCTGGCGGAGGGAGGAATTGCGCGTGGACTCCGACGAGGGCGTGCGGGAGCGAGGATTGTAGCTCCTGCCGGGCGCGCCAGGGTGACGAAACCATGGAAACTCACGTGCAGTGAGGCGGCATCGGCGCCAGCTTGCCAAAAGCCCCGACGCCAGCCGCACGACAACCCATCGGCTCTGCCACGGCCGTCCTGCACTTCCAGAAAGTCGCGTCGCATACCCGCGGGTCTCCCTTCTCATTGCATGTGAGACCAGTCTGGTGTCTTGCTCGAAGTAGGGTGAGAGCCAGGGACGACGATGGGCGTCACAGAACCGCTGGAGGGCCGACCTTGTCCTACGGAAGTTCGGTTGGTGGAGGTGAAGGATACCCAGACTGGGCTTTGCCATGAATAATTCTGGGGAATTCCGCATTCATGATAGGAGTACTGTGGAGCGCTCTACAAAGCCAGACATCACCCACGGGGCTGAGGCTATGGCACCAATTGTGAGTAACAACGAAATAAACTGTGAACGGAAGAAATTACCTACGTACCCCGGTCAGACCTTTCTGTTGGCCTCAGCTTGGTAGTCATACCGTGGTGTTTTGAAATGAGGCCCATTGTAGGCCAGTTTGATCCCCTGCGCACCCAGGACAACAGTCGCAGAAGAGGACCCAAGCAAATCATGTTTGCAGGCCCGCCTTAGGTTCTCCAGCTTTTCGAGCTACGCATCCGGTACAGTCTCTTTTATGTAGCAGGGTGAGTACCGTCATTGAGGCCGTAGATATTCGGTCTGGATCTCATACTCTAGTACATCTACTCTCTCCCTCTCTCCCTCTCTCAGAATCTCCCTCGATGCATGTCACGATATCCTATCAATGAGTCTAGACTGCTTCTTCTCCCCGCTGTTACTTCGTCCGTCACCTGCATGTCATTTCCATATTCCCGGCGCCGTCTGCCTGCTTTGACCCCCCTCTGGCCATCCCCGTGTGTGACACGATGCAGTGGGAATGACCTGGCACACCAACTGTAGCCGTGTTGGCTGCCTCTCCCCACCTTCGTGACTTTTTGTTGCTCATTCACGCTAGGACTGTTCTTGTCCAACGACCAAAGGTCATTTGCAGCTCACCGGGACGTTGGCTGGCCAGAGCTTCACCCACGGCCTGCGAACGCACACCTTGGCACCCAATCTCGAGGCCGGACAGCGTTGTCATGATAATAGATGGCTTACAATTGGCCCTTCAGGGCAGGCTGAAGCGGTATCGGGCAGGCTTGCGTTCCATTGTGCGCCGTTGAGGTGAATCACGGACAATACCAGGTGGGGACTTCCACTCTGCAGTGACGGTGAGTTGGTCAGGTAGCGCTCCAAACGCTCTATTGTCACCTCGACTTCACCTCAGCAAGTGCGAACACCTCAACCCCTCGATATAAAACGCCTCCGCTCACCTCCCACGAGATCTCCGTCCCCACACTGCACACCCCCGATCGACTCAACCAAGTCCCGTCCCCACGCCAGAAGACCTAAGTATTTCCTGCCCACATCACACCTTTTCGACCCCAGTACCTAACAATATGTCGACTGCAACTATGGTCAATCTTGCCAGCACGTCCCAGGTCGATCAGGTCCGCACAAAGATGGACATCAACAGCATCCTCTCGCCTCCCACCACCAGCCCCGCATCCGACGTCACCAACGCAGCTCCTGTCCTTGCTCCGCCAACTCCAACTACACCAACCAAGACAGATGTAACTCCAAAAGAAGAACAGACCGACTCACAGGATGCAGCTATGGAGGACGTTGCCATAACTGAGGACGCCGCGCAAAAGGAGGACGGCGACGACTCAGCCGAAGGTGACGCTGAGGACGTGCCTGACGAAGAGCGCGAGTTCATATGCAAGAACGACGAGACTTCCCGCTGTGTCACCGGTCAGTATACCAAGGACCTCTCGCGCAAGGTCATCTCCGACCACTTTGGTCGCAACAAGGCCTGCACGCGCGACATCACCGACTGGCCTCTCTTCTGCCGCAAGCACTACCAGCGCGCAACCTACAACAAGAAGCTCTGGCAGATTCGAAAGCTCACCCTGATACACCGTCAGTTCGATGTCATCGCGAGTCAGTTCCCCGGCACAACATATGACATTCACTTCAAGAAATCCGAGGAAGCTCGTCTCAACGAGTACTCCCGCAAGGTCGCTTCCGGTTGGTCAGAGGAAGACGCCGCGAAGGCGGTTGCTCCTGCGACGGGCAAGCACTTTGAGGCTCCTATCAACATCCTCCGCGAGCTTGACCTAGATCTTGGCAAGAAGAAGACCATCCTCGAGGTGAAGGAGATTGTCGAAAAGATCTTGGAGCAGATCACCGAGGGTGCTACCGACCAGGTTCCGTCCATCGAGTTCCTGCCCAACATTCCCGGCAAGACCGCTTCTCCGAAGAAGGTGGCTCCTAAGACTCCTTCTCCCAAGAAGTCTCGCAAGGGCGCAAAGACCCCCAACTCAAAGGGCACTCCCGGCCATGTCTCTGCAAAGGGCTCCGTCAAGAAGTCTGGCCAGAAGAACTAAATTCATCCTCTTGCGTCTTCGCGCTGCTCGCGGTGACAGCCTTCGCGACGCGTGACGCCGCCGCCGTCCTTCACTTTCAGCATGGGTCGACTCTTCTGGCGCGACTCACTGTCCTGGGCCTCTCGTACGCATAACACACATGCTATTTCTTCGAAAAGTTCACGTCGCTTTCGCTATCGCCACCAGCTGTCGTAGCAACACTCATTGGTGCTGTACGTCTGGACAACATCTTGACGCACTAGACTCGCAAGTGGTGTTGGAAAGCACGGGACGCTGCTTAATTCATCGATACTCGCACAATTGAGCATGTGGCTATTCTCACGATATGGAGGTATTTTGCTATTTGTCGGCTTGGGATATACCCTTCATCTCTTCGATGACACTTCGGATTTGCAGTCTTGCATCGTCGGACTAGGCGTTTGGCGTATTGGAAGCGGTTCTGCCGCCTTTTCCTGTATGTAGGAAACATTGCATATAATTTTCTGTCTAAGTCATAGATCGTAGAAATTATAATGTACAAAAAGCTTCCTGTGCCATGACACCGCGGTGATCCTGATGAGAAACGCGCTATCACGTGCGAGTTCACGCTGCCCCACTTTCAGCACTTGCCCGCTATCTGAACGCTGGTCGTGCACTTTCCATTACTACTAGTTTCTTAAGACACCCCGCCTTGCCTCGTCGGTCTCGCACTTCTTGTGGCCATCGTCTCCATTGTCCAATTCAGCATGTCGATAGCGCGGTTACCAAAAGAGATCCGTCTCCACATCTGGTCGCTCGCATACTTCGCAGAGCCGCCTCGCCTGGTCGCTTTGCGTACAAAGCCTCATAACCAAGACCACGACGAGGAGACATTCTGCCCCAGATATTCTCCAAGTCCTGCGCCTGTCATTGTCAACGTCTGCCACGAGGCTCGTACAGAAGCTTCCTATCAAGCTCGCAAGGCAGGACACATTGTATGCCTCCAGCACGGGCCGTCACATAAATCCACTTTGGAAAATCTGCAATCCATAGAGGACTTTTATTTCCGTTTTGAGACTGACATTCTCTACCTTCGTTTGGAAGGAGCTGATGTCCAACACTTCGATGATTCGCCCGAGGTTGGTTTGCTGAATCACTTCGGAATAGCAGACTGCGATGCATCACGACTGCGGAACATTGCGTTTGACAAGGTCGTATGGTCTGGTTATTACGACGGTAGTCTATCTAACACTCTTCGCATGTTCCCAAATCTATCGTGCCTGATCATGATGGTGCCAGACGAAGTCATGGAGCGAGACCCGTCCAGACCAGTCTTCGTTCGCGCAGCCAGGAGAATAGTCACCTTGTACAAGTTCGATATGCGACAAAATTCAGGAGACCCGGATGGCATCGTGTCACCGGACGTTGACTTCGCGAGGCTCGTGGCTGGCGCGCTTGCGATTGTGCCAAAAGAGACTTGGGCTGGTTGGAGCGATCTGGGCTGCAAATGGGTGTCGACGGATGGGCCAGCGCAGTTCAATGAAGCAATGAGCTGGGGCTGGGATTAAGGCCAGCGCAAACTCGCCTCGAGTGCATTTCCTGCGAGGACCAGCTTATGGTACCTCGTGCCAGATCCTGTCCCCCACTTTCGGCAACTCCAGATAATCAGCTGGTATTTCCTCCACATCTGGGAGCTGATGCTTCTCTGCCCAGTCCCGTATCGCATCGAAATTGCGGCATTTATGAACCGTGTTGAAGTCGACAAATGCTTCTGGCCCCTTTCCTGGCGGTTGGTACCAGACCTGCCCGAGTACTCCCACGTCCACCGTGCACATCAGCTGCTGGCGAAGGATATCAAGACAGTGCGCTAATCATGGGTGTCAGCCGATGGGAATTCGATGAGGAAGATTCAGCGGCGACACTTACTGACATGGTGCTTTAGTATGTTTCCCTCGTTCGAGAACGGTCCAAGCCCTTGCTTTTGATAGTAGTCAAAATTCCACGCAAGAGACTTCCGCAGGAGGTTCTTCTCGCTGTTAGCATTTGATTTCTTGCGACTTTCACTGGACATACCAGACAATGGAGGTGGTGCAGCCCTTCCACGTGCGCTGGATATCCACCTCCGTACTTCTCCTTGATCTTGACTTGGTCCGGCGCCAGGCCCGAAGCCTCTGCTTCTTCGACAGGGATTCTCGCGGCATGATCTGTATGAAAGTGTCAGATTCGACGAATCTCGTCTCCAATGCTTGAGCTTACAGTCTGCACCCAGCGATTTCCAGGCTGCATCCACAACCGGCCCTGCATCTAAGCGGAAGTCGTTTGACTTCAGGAGCGAGCCGTCAAACTTGACGGGGCTATACGTCACACCAACATCTTTCACGATCGGTGCTGCGATTTCTTTAGTAGCGTCCGGGTTTCAAGGAAGCGTTTAACCATACAGTACTGTGAAATGTGTCGGATGCTGAAAGTGTCGGCATCCAAGCGATCATATTGCGCAACTAAGGCTCCAAACAACGTCGATAGTATAGCCGTGCAGATTATTGCGATGGCTGTCGCGAGCCACGTAGGGCCCTGTGCCCTAAGACTTGGAGTGTGGGAATCAAGGGAAGATCGCTCGCTGTCATCAAGAAGCTGTTCGTGATCCTCGGTTCCTGGAACGCGATCAAAGACGCCTCTCTTCTCTGATCCAAACCCAAACATCTTCATTATGTCGTCAAGGAAGTCGCAAACCGAACGCGAAAGGTGTTTGGATCAAGAGTCCGGACGACGACCCGAGAGTCCAAGCATTTCGCTAGCTCACATGGCAATCACGACATCCACATCGTGACCTGCATTGCAAGACATCCATGCATGCCCAGCCTCGCCTGCAGACCGGAGCTCAGCTCCAAGCCTCCAACAGCCTCCAAGACCTACCCCACCAAAGCTGAAAGTACCTAAAGTGTAACCAACCACTCATGCTCGCTTGTGGCGCTTAGGGCTGAATCTCGTCCAGCAACATCATCGGATACCTCGTATTGCGTCTTGATTGTGCTGGCAACCGCTGCTTAAAGATTCCCCATCCAGCATCGTTAGGCGAAAGCAGCGGACGATCGGTATCGTGATTGATGGAGGCTTGAAACAAGGTTGGGAGATCAGAGCACACAAGGTCACTCCAGTGAAGCACTTTCATGCTTCACCATGGAAACTGGAGCATAATTTGGGTCTGCAGAGCCTCCAAAGCGCACGCACTTCAAGACTCCTTCAAGCAACAAGAAATGCAGATATACGCCAGAATCGCGGCGACGGTACCCGGTTATCAACACTGAGCTTTCGGCTTTTTCCGCACCAACCCAGCAATCATGTCCTCAAGAGTCTGGACCTAGGGTCAATCATGACCCGCGCCTCTCTATACCCCATCGTCGCATCTTGCATTAATTCAATAGCTTCGTTTTGGAACTTCTGCCGCCTCATCAGCACCAACCTATCCCGAAGCTTCAAGAACGCCTTCTGTAGCTACGAAGTCGGGCATTGCCTCGTTTAAGCTAGACATCGTCGTTGTCAAGCTTTGACTTCGGTCAGAGGCCTCGCCGTACCTTGCGATGGCTCTCGTGCTCCAGTGAAGACGCAAGTTTGAAGCCATCTATGCAAAGCACAAGCCCACGCTGCTGGGATATAGCTGCTTCCAAATCGCCGGTGAATGCCGAGCTGGACTTGAGCTGTTTACTGCTTCTGGTATATAAGCTGATTGCAGTACCTCGGGCTTCTAGAGCTTCAGGCTGAACTGCATCGAATCCCCAGCATCAGTCCCCGACTAACTCTTGGAATTTCGAGGATATCGTCACATACCCAACATGAAGCTCACACTCGCCATCCTCGCCTTTGTGGCATCCGCCATTGCCGCACCAATCGCCGTTCCTGAGGCTGCGCCCGAAGCCGATGCGGCTCCTGATGCGCAAGGCACATACGCAACATATGGTACGTGTACAACCTGCTCTGACTCTTTATATCTCTTCAAGGGGATCCGAGAGTGATTTGTCGGCGCCTGACCTATGTCTAACACTTGTCAGGCACATACGGCAACCCCGTTCCCAACCCACCTCCTCCAGCTGGTGGATACGGATCTTACGGCAGCTACCCACCGCCCGCAGGTGGCTATGGATCGTATGGCACCTACAAGAAGGCTTAGAAAGATCGCCGACCTGTAATCCATGTTGATGAGTTTGATGGAAGCATGAAAGACGGGGCTGGATGAGGGCTAGAGTGATGATTTCTTAACGCTCGCTCACCATGTAATGTTTGATTGGAAGAAGGAAACGAATGAATGAAAGCGTAATGCATCAGACCTCCTATAACTTGTCCATGGATGAAATGATGTGTCTTTTGGTTCCCAACTCTTTTGTCCGCTGAATAGTAGTCATTGGATTTGGCAATTCCACTACACCTAACATACTCTTGCTGACAGCGTCTTCTCCATAGTGTAGAACGTAGTATAAGAGATTTCCTGACAGTAGAAGCGAACTGGCAGAAGGGATACCAAAACAGAAACAAGAAGAAGACGGCTGCTAGCCCGGCAGACCTTCCTCGATTATGCTGAGTGAGCTTGGTGGGGTGGCGGGGCACCCTGTCCGACGTCATGCGAGAGCTCCGAAGCTCCACCCATCGAGCTGTTTACGGACTTCTGTCTCCCGACGCGCAAAATATACATATAATCAGATACACGCGCTTTGGCTTCTCTGTCAAGCCATCCTGATTGTGCTCTTTACTTACCATCAAAGATTTTCGCACCGAAAAACACCACCATGCCTGAAAATGCAGACGACCGCGCCGCCCTGGTCAACCGCCAGCTCCCAGAAATGGTTCTCTCGACGGCAGAAAACCCCTTGACCGCGCCGCGCCCACCACCAGATAACCTCACAGTGGCACAGAGGATAGCATACAGATTCCAAGTCAAGGGCAATGCGATCAGTACGTGAACGCCACGATAGGGTACAAACCTCGCCCTCTTTACCACACGCACTTCCGTTCTCCCAGCCATTCACTAACAGTCACGATTGGCAGTTACTGGCGGCGCAGGAACACTCGCCCTCGAAGCCGCACGCGCGCTCCTCGAACACGGCGCCTCGGGTCTCGCACTGTGGGACATGAACCCCGACCAAGCATTCGAGTCCGTCAAGAAACTGCACGCGCAATTCCCCGACCGGAGAATCATCACGGAAGCAGTCGACGTGCGCGACGAACACGGTATCGCGGCAGCCGTCGAGAGTACTGTCAAAGTACTCGGCAGCGTGGACATACTGTGCTGTTTCGCGGGTGTCGTGGGATGCACGCACGCAATGGAAATGCCCGCTGATGAATGGCGACGCACACACGAGATTAATCTCACCGGCTCATTCCTGTGTGCGCAGGCTGTTGCGCGACAATTGCGCGAGCAGGGAACGGGAGGCAGTATCGTCTTCACGGCATCGATATCCGCACATCACACGAATTACCCGCAGCCGCAGTGTGCGTATAATTCGTCCAAGACGGCGCTGTTGTCGCTGGCCAAGAGTCTGGCGGCGGAGTGGAGCAGTTATGGGATACGGGTGAATTGCTTGAGTCCGGGGTACATGGATACGATATTGAACGATGGGGATGGGTTGAAGAGGGCGCGGGAGAGTTGGAATGGTCGGAATCCGATGGGACGGATGGGGCATCCGTGGGAGTTGACTGGACCGCTGATTACGCTGGTGAGCAATGCGGGTCGGTATATCAACGGAACAGACATTATTGTTGATGGTGGAGCCATGGTGTTCTGAGGAACGGTAGCACCGTGGACCAGAGTAGCGCTTTATTGGTTAGTGTAGCGAGGTACCACAACGTCCCCCACCTCACTCTGGTTGTATAAAAAGCTCCTTGATGCCAATAAGCCAAACTTCTACATCACCATCATAGAAAGCCACACTTTCTATAATCCGTCACTTGATGTCGTCCCCGTCCTTTCTCACGCCAAATGCCCTCGAACTACCTCGCTCGCCCGTGACCACCGCACATCGTGCTTGCAGCCGGACTTGAAGTCTTTGGCCTCAAGTTTGTGCTGCACGATGAACACTGTACTCTGCGCTCCGGCGTATTGATCACTGCGACCGCGATCGCGGACTAATCCCAGTCTAGGTAGGAGCCTAGAGTATCGAAATGGAACTTAATCTTCGAATTACGAGAGCCCGAGCATTGTCACAGATACACAAGTAGAAAATGGTGAAGAGTCTCGAACGGTCATACATTCAATCATCCTCATCTGGCGGAGGAGGCGGGATACTTAGGTCCTCCAGGCTCCCGCCATGATATATCGATCCGTACGCATCCTGCGTCCTCCCGAAGATGGGACTACTCCAATCCCCGATTCTCGACTTCGCCGGACTTGGAAAGCTACTTGGGATAACAAGAGGGGGCGGTTTACTGGGCGAGAAAAAGGGCTGCGAATTGGCCATTCTGTGGGGCGTCACGCTGGCGCTGATGATTCGCTGCGTTCTGTTCCTCTTGGGGGTAACTTCATCGACCGTTGTAGCCTGACTCATGTGAAACCCTGTTGGCTGCACAGGCTCATTAGGTCTCGGAGGCATAGGGGTAGCATTGTAGCTGAATGTATCGTGTCCGACGTGCATGCTTGAGGACTGCGGACGGCAACCTTTGACGTATTGAGAGTATGAACACCACTCATTCTGCAACTGTTGTTCCGCCTTGCTAGAGTGGGACTGCTGTGTTTCTTGTTGCGCCCGTGGGGAGGAGGCAGGTTGCATGGACTCATCTGGCCTTTGCGCAAGCTTCTGAGGAGCCGATGCGGATGGCCTGGAAATTGGCCCGGCATTTTCGTGTGGTGGTGTAAGGTCTGGTTCCGAGTCATGCAAGTCTTCGTCGTCCGATGAATCCATGATGACCATTGGGGTGGAAGGACAAGTGTCTTCGATGGGTTGTTGAATGATCGGTGGCGAAGAAGGCACTTGGGTACGTGGAAGAGGTAGCTCGTTCTTGGGGCTCGAGGCTACATCTTCTGCACTTCTTAGTGGGTCCATGGGAGATTCTGCCTCGACAGACGGTGCAATTGCATAGCTATCTTTCGGCTCTCCTTCAAGCGTAAGCTCCTGCTTAATGGCAGTGGTTGTCGGTGATTCTGCGTCCGTAAATGGTACCACTGTGAGACCAACGTTCATTGCCTCTTCTTGCATCGACTCTTGTTTGATAGCAATGCGTGCTGCTCGATATGACGACTGCTCCCCGAGCTCAGGCGAGGGCTCGCGGTGACCATGGGAGAGTATCAAGTCGCCCAGCTCTTCGGAGGAATCTCGACTCGGTTCATGTGCTTCATTGCGAGCACAGGCGTCATCGATCTGGGCAAGAATTGCCTGCGTCTCGGTTCCCACATCTTTGGCGCTTGCAACACTTTCGATACCCTCTACCAAACCTTGTGTATGCGCGCCAATATCTTTTCCGGTATTGTCATCGTCTGCTTCGAAATCCTCGTCCTCGTCCTCAGAGTCCTGTATGACGCTTCTGAATTTCCTGAGAGTGCGTGGTGGTGTTGGCTCCCGTTTAGGCTCCAAGAAAGTCACCTGCTTACGCTTTGAGGGTGTTTCTGTCACCTTTACTACATTGGCAGAGCGCGCATTCAATGGAGACCGCCGCATCTTCGTAGGGGTGACTTGCGTTGATAATGGCGAACCAGGCGGTGATTGCGAAGACGCTATCTCGTGCACTCGTCGTTTTTCTGGACTGGACAGCAAACCGAATCTGGATTTCCTGTTCTGTTGTGTCACTCGCCCGGATTCAGACGTTGGCGGTTCCAGCCTTTTTCTTTCGCTGCTGCGCCGCGTAATCCTCGTCTTTCTCGTGGCCGTTTCCCCGATAAATTGGGTCGGATGGTAACTGTCCTCGTCATCGTTCAACGAATCATGACCCATAGAGCCTGCGATCGCCGGTGACACCATCGATGTTTCATTTGCGTGCTCTCTTTGCTCGTACTTCTCAATCTCGGCTGGCAGCCGCGCTTCAGTTGTGTCATCACTAATCTCCGTCGCATCATCAGCGCCGCGCTTCATCAATCCATATTTGGCAAGTCGTGCTGTGATGACCTCGCCGTAAGCCTGACTGTCTCTTTCATGTGCCTCGTCGTCGCTCAGTCCCTCTTCAATGTCCTCGTCGGATAAGATCTCCAAGGGCCTCATGCCGGGAATCATCTGTGTCAACGTGCGTTGCTTCTTGTCGTTTGCCTTCTTGCTTTGCCCGCTCCAGCTCAACCGAGGACTTCGCTTCACTGGATTGAATGCTGGCTCTTCTGTGTCCAGCGGTGGCGCCCGACCTTCGGCTAGTTGTGTCATAGTCGACTGTCTTCTGAGCGAGCGGTCCTTGACCACTTTCTTCTTGCGCGAGGGCTTGTCCTCTGCTCCCGATCCGGACTCGATCCGCTTCGAGGACCTGCTCTCTTTCGAGGTGCCTGATATTCGTCTCCGCTTAGGTGTTGGACTAGTACCCTCCTCATCCTCTCCTTCATCTTCAGCTTCCACGCATCGACGTCCTCGTGTCCTAGTCGGGCAGGCGGATTTGAATTCGGGGCGTTTTTCACAGCCGGGTGCAATTGAGGCCTCCTCATTCTTGACGTGTTGTTCTTCTTCCATATCTTCGTCCTCCTCTTCAGAATCTCCTACAGTGTCCACCCTCTTGATCTTCATCATCTCAGGCAAGAACTTGAGCTGCCGTTTGTCCTCGACCGGGCGCACCGGTCTGCGCACCGTCTTCCGTCTATGCGGAAAGTGGACCTGCTGCGGCACTTTCTTTGGATAGTAGACCTTGTAGTCGACATTGCCGTTATTTTCACGCGTCCGTGGCGACATGGTGGTTGCGTGGTTGCGATCGCTAAATGCACGTTGCCGAAAGACGCGTCGACGCGTAGAGAGGTTCTTGGCGCGAACCTGACTAAGTCAGGCGTCATTGCCACTCCCACCAAGACACGTGACATTCTCTTGTATCACTTCCAAGGCTGTATTTAGATTGATGAGGAACGATCATGGCGACACACAAAGATATTACAGAAATATGATCCTATCATCCTGAGGAGGCTCGTTTACTACCAGCGGAGGTGTCCAAAGATTATTAGCATGTGCGGTCCATGTCCGCACGCAATTGGCACCAACGAACGAGACACAAACTCTACATATCGCTGGTGACTCTGATAGAGATGCCTGATAGGAGTTCGCGTTCACTGTGTTTTCTTAGAGCAATTGCATATGATGAGTTGTGTAATCACGCGGCCCCACCACAAAGTGGATCGAACCGTTCAATCACGGGCAGATTTTCCAGAACTGTCATGGCTGCTTCCGGGACCTGAATGACCCGATACATGTGGCCATTCAACGGCGTCCAGTTTCTCGGCTCTTTGTTTATGTCGATCGGACCAGGGCTCACAAGTCCAAGTGCTCTGCGCTGCGGGGCAAACTCGAGAATTAATCTCGGCGACGGCCGAGATACATTCATAACCGGAAAAAAGCAAATAACGGCGACCAAACATCGTAGCCAACGAGACAGCAAGCAATGACAGTGACAAACACAATGACCCACCTGTCAGCCACTGGCACGGTGGCCCCCACTTCATCTCCGAAGCTTGGTTGCGCCGGACAGAGCTTATCTTTACTTGGCATCACACCCTTGCAGCTCGATCCCGGTGACCTTGCTCATCCCCGACGCACAGCTCTTAGCGTTTCACACCGACGAGCCTGTGGCTTTGGCAGAATGGTGGCTTTGGCAGAATGCACGGCAGAACTGAGTTCGTCCAATCCCAGGACATGGAGCTCAAACACCATTGCGTGGCTTTGTGACGAGCCACATCATGGCGCGGTGGCGCAGGACGCTAAACACTCGACCAGCGCTACACGAGACGTCGGAATCGTTGGACCGTGGTCCAGCTTTGGGACATGCGGCCCAAACATCGGGAATAAATCGTCACAGTGTAGGTGCAGTACGTGGCAGACGGGTAGCTCGGATGTACGTTGTGCTATATGCATCTGTGTAGACTCGACGTATGATCTCACCTGACCCTTGGAGCAGGCAAACTCTGAGATTAGATTCAATAGTGTGAACTGGACGGCTGTCACTCGGCTGTGAAATAGCCCTCGCTCAAAGTATATGCGCCGTCAAAAATAGACAAAAAAGAAGGGGTATAATCTCGTAAACAAGCAACTCCCCGAATCGCCGAATCGGCTCTGAAATGATACGTCTCTGATACTTGAATCGGCAGGTCTTTGCTCAAGTGCTGTCAAGCTGAGCCAGATGTCGTCGGATCATCTCTAAGTAGGGCTCAGGGACAATGCCTGCAGCGTCCACACGTTCTGCAGCAAGTGCATTGCCTTGCTCCTCTGTGCCGGGGTCGAAATCCATCGTTTTATCCCGACGGCCGCCCCGGACTCCCAGATCAGCAGTAGCATGAAGTATACGGCCATGACGAGACGGTGGCTGAACGGAGGGTGGCACCCGCACTGTAGAAACGATGTCGGCCAAGATGCGAAGATCTACAAACGTGAGAACATTAGAAGGAGGTACAACAATTGATCACAAGGCGGGATGGCGAAGACGTGATGCTCATGCGCTATTCTCATGGCCAGTCTTTTGTCAACCCACTTGAGTCGAAATTGTTCCCTCCATTGCCATTGGGAGACACTGAAAGTTGTTGCGCAGCGGCCGCAGTAGCTTGCGCTTTTGCGGCCTCATTGGCAGCAGCCATGGCAGCGGAGAGATCGTGGTCAATCTTCGACTGGTGAGACGAGTTGCCGTTTCCACCACTACTAGCTGGTCGTGCCTCGGACCCGGCGCGCTCACCAACTGCAGCGGCGGCTAGGTGTTGTAGTCCAGCCATGTTCGGCTGGAGCATCGATGAATTCTGTTCCGCGGCGTTCATCGGTGGCGATGGAGCTCTCTTCTTACGCAAGAGATCCTGGAGAGCATCGTCCCACCCAAGACCATCGGCGCTGCGATGTATGATCTGCCCATTTGAAAGCGCATCATCCATCTCCTTGATGCTGGCATGTGCTTCTACTTGGGTTTCTAGTCTGTCCGACAATTCGGTCAAAGAAGTTGCCACCAAACTTGCAAAGATGTGATGGAGGGGAGTGATAGCGCCGTTGGTCAGCCTGGACAGTAGTTCTTTCGTTATACCGAGAAGCTCGGTTGGTTGCGCCGGAAGAATCGAGGACCGCGTTGCAACAAGTCGTAGATACTGGTAAGCGAGTTGGGGAGGGGAGTTGCTGACTAGCTCGGTGATATCGATCGATTCCCGAAAGCCGTTTAATTGGCCGTGGAGGAAAATGACTTGAGGCGATGTGCCACTTAGTGTGGCGAAGGCAAAAGGTGAAGCCGGATCAAGATTGGGCACACTGCCAGCCCGTTGCAAGAATGCCAATTGACCCACAATTTCGGCGGCCCCTGGAGGTTGTCAGCAGGCACCAGGGCAAATCAACATGGGTACTTACTGGCCAAGTGGTAACCCGAGTCGCCTCCCAATGCGGCAAAATCATCACGCAATAGTCCACTTGAATGGATTGGTAGCATGATGTCTTTGTTGTTTGCAGAAGCATGAAAGCGGTCCAGGATGAAAGCAGTCCAGAAAACCTGGCGAGCTGTGACATATATCTCTCGATCTTGCTCCTTGAGTATGCTCAACGTCCCCGGATCATTCAAGCCAGCATCGTTGATGCACCCTGCAAGTTGACCGAGTAGCTGCGCAGTGCTCCCTACCGTAGCTGGTCCAGGACGGTCAGAGGCTAGTGCAAGCAGCAACAGGGACTGACAATATACGAGGCTGTTGAAAAACTGCCTTGAGCTGTCTGCGTCATGCAACGTGTGTTTAGCAGCGTCGACTGCCGTGCCGCTTTGCAATAAGAGTTGGTTCAAGCTGATCTCAGTCTGGGACAAGGCCCGTGGTGCAATCGCACGAATGGAAGCTTCAAGCGAAAGGAAGAATGCTTCTCGAAGTTTTGATGGACAGTTGGTAAGCCGACTCAGTGCTGAGGAATCATGGGGCAAGATTGGCAACGTGGGATGTATCACGTTGGCATATCTATGCATGTTAGTAAACGGAATCTAGGACCAAGATGACAACTCACGCCTTGAGAACATCTTCATTTGAACCTGTCACGAGGTTGCCAATCATCTCCCCAAACGAGGTTCGACGGTTGCTGCCGTTCAGTGGTAGTTCTTGATGAGTCAGCACAGAGGGTGTGATTTCTTCGGGAAGATAACCATTACCACGGTCCTGGGCGGTCCAGCTCGGCCGGCTGAACACGTCCTGGAACTCGTCTGTCATGGAATGCGTTCGTTTCCGGGTGAACTGGGGCGGACTTTGATTGCTTGCAAAGTTGGGGTCGCTCATGCCTCCAAAGTCGAAATTGGTGGACGAAGCAGCTGGATGTTGTATCTGGCTTTCAAGCGAGTTCAGTCGATCTGCCAATTCTTTTATATAGCTGAAGAGCATTAGCAAACATGGGTGTTTGTGCGTTGTTGCCTCAGGCATCGTACCCTTTACTAGGTCCACGCTTCATCGGTTGTCGACTAAATTGGCAGCGTGCGCCCGTCCTCTTGCAGCTGGAGCAAGATTCTGGGCCATTCTCGCTTGTTGCATCACACCTGATCTGCTACGTATCAGCTGGGGCTCCCACCTCGCTTGTTATCTTCCCACGCACCTTCTTACGACGGCACTCGTCGCAGGCGCGAGACACCTTGGACCGCTTGCGGCTCGGATCGTTGGGATCGTATGGGTCGTGCTGCCCCTCCAGACTCATCACGGCATGTGCCATTTGCTGCGGTGAATGGACCGGGCGCGCGGGTGACTGGAACTGGTGGTGCGCGCCCATGGAGGGAGGCATCTGAGCAAGCTGTTGATACTGGGGCTGCGGTGGATGACCAGACGACATCATTTCACCGCCATCGCGCAGTTGCTGCAGGTTCTCCTGCAGGCGCAGTTCTGGGTCCGTCATATGCTGTGGCTGCTGTTGCGCTGGGGGCGTTCCATTGTGGTTCACGTAGGACTGCGCGTCGGGCTCGGGGTATGCTGACGACATGGCGGAGCGCGTCGCAATCGCTGCAGAGCTGGACTGGATATATGCGACGTCAACGCAAGAGTCTTGAGGGCAGTCCGCTTGCGCGCGTGGTACGGTGCGGTCGCGACGATGAAGTGTGAGATCAGTAAAGGTCGATCGGAGGTTTTGCGGACCTGCGCACGGTTTGGTGTTAGCGCGGCATGCCCGAATGCACCCTCCAGATATGACATTGGAAGCTGGAGCAACACCATGGCGGGCACAGTCTGTTTTAAGTTTGAGTATGCTTGTACCTGGAAAGTTGGGCGGGGTGCTATGCTCGGTCGGTGACGTTTGAAGTCGCTGTTCGGATTATCTGTCTGGCCGCCGTCGAGCATCGCCATTGTCAAGTGATTTTCACTACTCCGGTCTGGTCACAAACAATCACGAAATGCACAATGACCAGGTAGCTATCGCCTTACTGGAACCTAGCGTTCTATTGTTTTGCTTCTGTGCCCACGACGTGTAAGACTGCGAGCTATCGCAACTCCTGGGAGTGCGTGTCAACTATGGTTGGAGAGTATCATCATAGCTGGCCAACAGGATCCCAGGCACGTTGATGCAGACGATGTGCGAGACGGTGGCCTCCCTGCCCAGCTCTCTACATGTTTATTCCAAACTCCAGACCATGGATTGTTGTCGCAGAAGCCTTCACAGCGACGAATCCCAAGTAAACCAAGACGACGTGCCTACCGGAGGAACGAATCGGCACATCACAGAGCATATAGGATTGCAAGCATAAAACTCGGCGGAGAAAAGGTCCGGGGCGTTTCAAAGACGAAAGTGAGCCAGCTCCTATTGACGAGCCAGTCCACGACTTTTCGGCATAATTCGTGCTCGCCGTAGCTTAGCTTTTGTGACTTGTGAGCCCTCCAATGACTGCATCTTGGAGGCTGAGATATGATCATAATATTTTCCTTGAACCTTCTGATAAAGTACACAGATGCTATACAACCCTCTCTAAACGTGCGACATGCAAGATGGTCTACTTAACCGACTAGGGACGAATTCTGGCCAGGCCTAGTCCGCCGAGCATTCCAGAGATTTCAACGGCGTCTTGGAAAGCCATCATTACATCTCCGGAAGAGGAACACCGTATCGAGTCGCAATGAACACAAATACCCGTTGCAACCCAAAGCAACTTACAATAGACCAAGTCGTAATGTACCTGAAAGTGCTGGCGGCATCGGCTCGCAGATTCATATCCGCAAGGCGCTAGATAGACTACGCAGAATACTGATCTTCGCTTGGCAACGGTCTCTGCGTTACAGCGACTGTCCCATGGAGAAACAACCTGAGTCGACAGGCGATTCGCATCTGTCACGAAACATGCAGTGTGTGGCGTATGGTAGCGCGAGCCGACACCTGCTGGACGCACGCCGCCCACAGGCTGGACTGGAGGCAGCTGAGTGTCGTTGGCGCTCAACGGAGGGCTTCCGCACAAGTGTGGCTGGCAGGGGCAAGGTGTGGCTCGCACGGGCACTGCAAGTCATCGAGTCTGGCGTTACGGGGCGGCGGAGCAGCGACGGGATTGCTTCGACGCGGGCGGTGAAAGATGTGCTGTCGGCGTGGGAGAGCCAGGCGACCCGCGCAAGGTTCAGGGTCGGTGCTTTACCAGCCGCTGATCGCGCTTGCCTTGACTGCAGATTCCCAGGCCCGAGCGTGCACTTGTCCTTTGCGCTAGTCTGGCAGCCAATGAGACTCGGGCGCCTTCCTTCTTAACAGTTCCTCCCGCTCGCTCTTTCCTCCCTCACCACTCCACCCACAGCACACCACATAGACGTTGTTTTGGCAGTCCATTAGGGATCCGTTCCACGCTTTCGGCCAGCGCCTCTTGCGCTCGGTTCCCCCTTGACACTCCCCTCTCCACTCTCCACTCTGTCGTCCTCGGTACTGTTCCCGGCGTTCACGGTCACCACTATCCAGCATTCTCCCATTGCTCAAGATACCCTCTGGCGTTTGACTTGATATTTTCTGGCATACTTCGATTCTTCTCTGTATCTTTATTCGACGGCACCCGCCCTGTGTGCGACGCCGTCCATTATTATTCACACTCTCTTTAGCCTGTGGGCTCCACAGAACGCTCCCGCTCGGCCGCTGAGCTAGCTGCGACGACCGCAATCGGCCGTGGTTACTGCGGAATGCCTGTCATCGATGGCGAAAAATGGGCTTGCTCGTCCTGCATCAAGGGTCACCGAGTGAGCGGCTGCAACCACAACGGTATGCGAGCCCGTGCACAAAGCACATCTGCGTGCGGCAGAGCCCAGGACTAACGATGCTCTGCAGATCGCGAACTACATCACATCAACCCCAAGGGTCGCCCCGTCAAGCAATGCGAGCACTGTCGCGGTGCGCGCAAGTCCAAGTCTCACCACGCCAAATGCGACTGCGGCGATAAGAAAGACAAGGACAAGCACAAAGACAAGGGCGACGCGAAGGGTGAGGGCATACATGGCACGACTGCTCACGACGACATTAACGAAGTTCCAGCTCACGACAGTGGCTGCCAGTGCCATGCAGGCGGAAAGTGCATTTGTGGATCTGTCAAGGACGGCGTTGACCTCAAGCTTGACACCAGCAAACAGACCCTACACGATGCGCGTGCAAAGCCTAAGCTCATGACGACGCACTCCGAGAGCCATCTGACCGTCTTCGCGAATGGCCACCACAAGCCTTGTCACCGTAACAACAACTCGGCCCACGTCTCTGGCGCCCCGTACAAGATCCCGCGCCCTCACACGCTCCACGGACACTCTGCCTTTGCGGCACTGACGCAGGGCAGCAATAGTCACAATAGCAAGGCCGAGGTGCCAGCTACCCGCTCCATGGATACTTTGTCTCTGTCGAACAATGACTACTACGCAATGTTTGGCTCCGGCCAGCGCTTGACCGAAGACGTGCCAGCCACGACCATGGCAAGCAGTCTAGATGCCAGCACGTTCCAAGACAATTTTTTCGGCAACCAGACGTCTCTTCTGAACCAGGACGGCAACTCGCCCGGTAGCAACGTCAGCGAGACCTTCTCGACCCAGCAGTGGCCCTGGAGCACGACGACGATGACCCCCATCAATAGCTTGTTCAACTACGGCAGTCTCTCAACTTCTCCATCCCAGGACGGCCTACCGAATCTTGACGGTGACTGGTCGACCTCCTCCGCTGGCTTTAATCCGCTGTGGTCGGCCGGGGACCTTCCTCTGGACCCGAGCAAGTTCACTGACACTCTGGCGCAGCCCATTTCGCATAGCGGCGAGTCGAAGCAGAGCGGACCTGGTCTTACGGCTGCTTCTTCAGCTCATTCGGAAATTGGCGACCTGAACGCTTTTGGCGATCTTGACACCACCGCCCCTCAGTCAGCTGTCAGTGAGCCGCTTTTCTGGGAGGACAATCCCGTGTACCGAACCACTACGTCTTCGTCGGTTGAAAGTCTGGCAGCGTCTCTGCCAGTGCCTACCACGTCCGTCCCGTACGTCCAAGGCCTCGAGTCTGACTTTGCCAAAGGCCTTGGACCTGCCCCAACTTCGATGCCCAGCTCTACGTATGGCGACTACGTTGACACTGCTGCGATAGCCATGCCTAACACCCTTGATGACAACATGTCTATAGAACCTTGGCCTATAGAACAGAGCACTGGAGCATTTGGCGGCTGGAACTCGTTCGAGTTGACTTATCCCAACAATTGGTCCTAAACGCCTACGAGGGTGCTACGAGCTGTAGAGGGCTCGTCCCCTTTGATGACGCCATGATTTACGACGATGCTGGTGTTCAATGATACCAACTCTCGGATCACTCCTTATTATTATCTTCGACTGGCCTTGAACGGCCACCTTTCGACCTCGGTCGCCCATGTATATTCAAACCTGGCCCGAACCTTTCGCTATCCGCGTTCGCGGCCGTGCTATATATTTGCCGTCTCCAGTTTTGATTCACTGACACAGTCGAACACTGATGCGGCTGCGCATAGATGTGTGTGGTGGTTGCATGTGGTTCATAAAACTATAGACAGGGATTTAGTGTGCCCTACAATGAAATAACAAAAGCTTCAAATTCAGCTTCTCGTGTACCTGTCCTCCAACTGAACAAGTTCAATTGACTGATGCATCGTAGCGTTGCACACCCAACGCGTTCATAACGCCCGAGTGACGTCCTCTGCTGCAGGGTTCCTGCACGGGAGCGAAACTCGATGCTGTGTCCACCAATACAATGTGGGCCCACAGGCCGCCCTGCAGGCAGAGATTTCGCTGACACCGATTGATCCGATGCATCGCTCAGCACTTGCAACGGTAGATGGCCTTCTTTGGAAACCGGGACGCCATGCGGACGATAGGTCAGTCGGGCGCTCCCACCCTGACGTTGTATCAATGACTGCTTTTTGCGGCGGATCAGACCTAGGATGTCAGCCACACAGTGAACGTCTTACGAAATCTAGGCTAAGCGGGCGCTGCACGCGGTTCTCCGAGCACCATCGTCATCCCTCGACTTGAAGCTATCGAGAGTGCGAGCGAGGCATGCTGCCAGCACGCGGAGCACAACTAGACTGTCGGAACAAGGCCTCCTTGCGGCTACCGCTCGCTGGGCGCGGGCAGAGGATTGAGGAGCTCCAGCACGACCTCTTCAATCCCACGCAGCTTGTCGAAAACGAAGAGCCGAGTTGCGTCTGCCCAGCGCACAGCCTCCCCCATCGCTTTCAACAACTTCCATGTGTGTGTGATGCGGCGCGCAGCCAACCATCTCGCCAACAGCCGTCCACATCGGAAGCATGGTGCCTGGCACATGCCCAGGTGCAGCTTCACCACTTGATACCGTCATTGGCGATTGGCGCAAAGCTGTTCACGATATTCGGTATAGCGGAGAGCACTGCATCGTACGCGAAACCGATGTGTGCATGGGGAAGCGCCAGAGTCGCCTTCCAATGGCGAAAATCACTCATGCACAGCAAGGCGACAGGATCTTCTTTAGCGACTTCTCCATTTGGGCCCCGCAATAGCATCGTACAGGACGTGCTAGGCTCTAAACGACTTCACCACGAGCTTCACGTCCCTCTGTTCGCCCACGCGCGCCTCGTGCACTTTAGCACTGAGCTGCCATAGTACTTTTGCTGCGAAGTGAGAAGCATGTCATTCGTGGTCCCTGATGGGAGCTGAATGTGCGGTGAAACTACATACTTCGTATGGGCAAGCTAATTTGTTCACCGACTGAGCCCTTCACGATGTAGGGCGTGCGTAATTGATCGATTGTGCTTGCCCTCTTGAAGCTGTGTGCAACGCTCCTGCTCTTTCTGGTAGCTTGGGTGCTTCATCCCCACAACGGCTCAGCTTTGTGCCGCCCTCCACCCCACATCAACCCACCCTTAGTCCATGTGCACGACACCTGGTAGCCTGCATCTTTGTCATTGCATCGGTGTTACAAGGGCGATGCCTAGATGGGCTCTGCAAGCCATATTGCTACTATCCGCAGCTTAGCTACCTTGGCCGTTCACACTCTCAGGTACCATGCGTGCGGACAGAGCATCAACAAAGACGGCGAATGAGCCCGACGAAACCCTCGACTTGGCTGCGTTATGGCTTCGCGTATAGCCCGGGGTCCTCTCTGTAAGCATCGTCAACCTGCGCCTGCATCGAAGCCGCATGCCCCACGAACAAGAGGCGCCACCACGGAGAGTTTTGCGGTGAACAGCTGTCCCCGATCGGCGCAGGCAAACGTGTCGCACAGAGTGCGGTGAATGCACCGAAGTTTTCACATGGCCGAGCGCCTGATCAGCACGATATTGAGGCTCAACACGCGGCTCATTTCGTGGACCCTGGCTATAGGATGGGCAAACGGCTTCCGGCGTCCTCATCCGTGGGATCATCCTGTTGTGTTACACAGGCCTGACATGTTGGGAAATCGTCAGCCATTCGGGAAAAACCCTTCTTCAAGGTGGCGTGCGACTATCGTTCGCCTAGAAGGACATTTCGGGTAGCTGTAGCGAGTCAAGATCGAGTTAGAGGTCACTGGAACTGCGATCATCTTTGCTCTAGTAGTAGCCATACTACGACAATGGGGCATTGAATAATTCACTTCTAAAACAACACAACATGGTTCCAGGACGCAGGTTACGATAAGGAAGTGCTGACACAGCTCGACCAGAACTCACCAACATGCACGTAGAGTGCAACAATGCCTTACGAATACGAATTCACCGGGAACTCGCAATCCTGCCATGGTCAGGAGAGTTGGTGGAAGGCGCTCGAGCACCACAGGACAACACCACCTCAGGCCACGACCAGTTCGCCATGTCAGCAACACGTCCCCACAAAATATTCTTTGATGCTTCCAGAAATCGTCGCCCGACATCATTGACGACCAAAAAGGCAGAAATGTCGACCAATGACACACATGCCGTCATCCCGCCAAGGCTTACACCTGCATCATGAAGCGTTGAAGCCCGGAAAGCTGCCGACATTCGTCTCGAGTCATCAACTGATCGACATGTAAGGTTCAGGACCCTGCCTTACTTGTACACATCGCCACCATGACGAAGCTTTCGACATGCCTCCGTTTCAGCAGCCTCATTGCGGTCCGAAGCCGCAACAAGCCGCGTCCCACTTGGCTTGGTAGTATAATCAGCCACCTACACAGTAGACGCATGTGGGCGGATTACACACGGTAATCCGGAAGCGCTATGTTGTCTCGTCAATGTAGGTCTGACGCTGAAAATGGTCGTCCAAGTGGGTAGGACTGAAATTTTCGTACGACCATTTCGGCCGAAGAAGTACCATCGCAGGTTGTGCTTAGGACTAAGATGCAGAACCACAGCCATCTTGTGGCATTCTCGGCCATTATCCATGTCTTGATATTCGTGGACCGTTGATGATTATTGTCAACCATGGTGTTGTTCGGTACAAGCTCGGATTAGTCAGACCACGAGGAAATGCTCACCACCTTTGGGCATCGTAAGGGAAGTACCGGAGAACCACCCCTGTCGGATACGCGGTAGGCGGATCGGACCCTTTTGCCCTGCTTGATGGGTTCCCTTCGATCGTCGGCTCAAAAAATCTTATCGCGATCGAACTCACTCATGATGCACAAGAGGACAAGATCTGGAAAAAGACAAATGCTTTCAGCCCCTACAGAAACGGGAGCCATGCCTACAAAGGCAGCGACTAGCTAGAGGTATCTATATCAAGATGCGAGCCGTTTCCACATCTTACACTTGCAAAATAAGCACTACACCATAATATCCCCTGAGCCTTGATGAAGAGAAAACACCAACAAACGCCAGCCTCTACAGCTTTTCTTCCTCGGGAAGCAGTGCCTAGCCACCTCCCTCGGCAATCGCCTTGAGTAGTCCGCCCATGTAGTTCCTCAAAGTCAAGTTGTGACTCGCCACAAACGCCAGTTGGTCCTTGACGGGCGCAAACACTCGCGGCACCCATCCAGCGCTCTTGGCCTCCTGCTCTTCGCGCTCCTCGTTCTCGCGCGCTTGTTGGTGCGCTGCGTCGCTCAGGCGAGGCTTCTTGCTACCAACGCTTCGTCGGTGCTCGGGACTGCTTTCGCTAAAAGTGCGCTTGTGTGTTGGTGATTGTGGGTCCAGATCCACGACCGTCGAGGGCGGCGGGATCTTGTTTAGTTGGCGGGCAAGGTTGCGCAGGACAAGGACGGATGACAGCGGTAAGCCAGCAGCGTCGTTGGATTCATCTGTGGCGGTGTTGTAGTAGCGGAAGTTGGGGGCTGGTTGATGAGGCGGCTGTTGCGTCTCGCTCCTGCCTCTTTCTCCATTTCGCTCGTTGTACCGGCCGCTCAGACCGAATCCAGCTAGACCAACTGGCTGGCCAAATTGCGGTTGGAAGTTGTCTGAGCGTACCTGTGCCGAACTCGTCAGCGGTCTCGATTCCGATGGTGTTCGGTTGTGCTTTGCGTGGATGGCTTGCTTGATGCTGCTGTCAGGGAGATGAGTCTTGATATGCTGCCCGGCCACAAAGGCAGACTCTGTGCCTTCTGGCTGGAAATGTGTGCAGCCGCCCCAATGACAAAAGTATTTCTGGGGCTTTGTCGCGGACACAGCATCGCCGTTCTCCATGTCAATGTCTGGCTTTGGCTCTAGCAGCCATTGGCCAGTTTCTAGATCGCGCGGTATCTTCAAGTGTGCACTGACGACATGTTCCCACATTGCCCTTGCGCCCGATGCAAACTCGCCGCACTCGATCTTCGTCGTGGAATGCTTTGTGTCTGCGAAGCCATTGAGAAGTGAAGGTGGATGCCAGCAACATCGCATGTATTGCCTCTTCGTGCTTGGGTCTACAGGGACTGACCTGGGTCGGATACCACGAATGGTGTACTTTGGCTGGCCACCGACTGTGAGTACTTGCGCGGACGCGCCGGCAAAGGTTGTAGAGACGTTAGTGATGAAGTCTTTCGCAGGCATGAGCTGTTTGTAGGCAGTCGAGTTGGCGTTTACGGCCTCTGAGAAGGCAGCATTGTATGCCGACCACAGTTGGATCTGAGTGATCTCGCCACTTGGGTCTTCCTCGAAACAGGTCTTTAGCCATTGCGAGCTTCGCTCGGGCTCTTCCAAGGACACAAGGTGCTCGATGATAGCCGATGATAGTTTAGGGGCGTTTTCAGTTGGCGGTGCAGACTTTGCGGGTTTCGATGCGCTGCGCCGCTCCTCATAGGCGATTGCACCGTACTGCAGCATGCGAACAAGCTGATTTACCACAGTTTCGATGTCGACCTCGTGTGCCAGCGTCTCGACATTATCCGAGAATCCAGTGAAGAGGTACAGGAAGTCCAGGCACGCTATGCGGAGATCTTCGTCCTCAACAAGCAGCCAATCACAGATCGACCGCAGCGTCTTGACTGGTACGTTTGTGAGCTTATTCGTGGACTCGAGATTCATTGCGATTCGCGCCAGCGCCCGCAGCGAAGTAATGATGCGGCCGCGGTCGTCCGAGTCAACTTGTGCTAGCAGAGCCTGATACAGGGGCTCTTGGGCACTGAGCTCCCAGTACTTGGTGAGCTGTTCGGCAATTTCGAGCGCGTAGTGTTGTAGCTCGACACAAGTCGGATGCTTCGGTAGGGTCAAGCAAATGACAACCAGGTCGCGGATGGACGGGATCATTGCAATGAAGAGGGCGTTCTCTTTGAGCATAACCATGTTTCGGATGATCAGAGCAGCCTCGTTGACCATGTTGAGCGCCTTTGCATTCTGCTCTGGTACAAGCTCATCATGCACATCGAGAGTCTGGAGCGACTGTATCCTCTTCAACAGGTCCTTGGTCCCAGATAAACCATTGAGGATGTGCGGTTGGTCGAGATCGTCTTCGGAGTAGGAGATTTCCCAAGCTACGTCGTAGAACAATGAGCCAACATCGATGACTTTGGTTATCAGTGCTTCGGCAAGGCCAGGAAATTGATCGAAACGGTACTTGTCGCCTCGTTCATGGGAAATCTTGACCAAGTGATGTAGTGCATACGCTTCCTCTTCGGGCTCCCTCGATCGCAATGCGTGCAGTGCGCGAATGTAGATATTTGGTCCTGGGAAGCCTGTGCCTGGAAGCATCATGCCCTTTGGCGGTATCGGTCGGTTCCGCTTGTTGAGGATGTACTTTCTGCGCGACTGCACGTAGTTGTCGAGCTGGTTCGAAGGGGTCACGACGGCCTTCATGGTCGCTGGCAGGGCGGTGCGCGGTTCGTAATTCGCGATTGTCATGGCTGCGGCGCTGGTCCCATACCCGTTGACCTGTGGTGAGCTGTGTGCGCCCGCCGATTGGCGCGTCTGGCGGGTTGAGACTTCGGGTTGGAAGAGGACACGCTGCGGAGGCGCATGCCGGAGCGCTACACAGGGTGATTAGTATGACAATAATTCTGTCACGCAAAACAGCCGTACATCTAGTCGATCGCCCGACGCTGCCCGGCTCGTCAATCTCCATCTTGTCGTCCTTTGGTGTTCTCTTGACGTCGCCCTCCTCGTCGTCTTCTTCTGATTCGTCCTCTCCGTTGCGCAAACGCTCTGTTTCTCTGCTGCTGGGGGGAAAGAAGTTGTCGACAGTACGATTCAACAGGTCACCGCCCTTGGCAGACACGTCCTCGAGGATCTCTTTCGGCGGCGGCTCACGATTGTGGACGGTCGATATCTCGTAAGCTCTATGCAAGGGTCAGTGGTGGTTGCGACAAGAGCGGAGCCGTGCAGCGCCTACGCCAGGTTCTTGTAGTAGGTCGACTTGACGAGGAATGCCTGCGTAGTGAGACTAGGACCGTTGGGCAAGAATTCACTCGCGATTCTCCGCCAGGCAAGCTTGTTGCCCTTGGTGTCCGAGACCTTGTCGTATCCGCCCTCCTCGTTTACGCGTTTCCACAGACGCAAGAGGTCGATATGTCGGCTGCCGACCTTGGGTTCGCGGTCCAATACCGTGCTGCAGATCCCGTTAGCATGCGCAGCCAGCCGCGGAGCAAACAGCGGCAAACACACCCGCGCTTCTCGTGGTATTTTTCTAGCGTGTCGAGGAACTGCTCATGTTCTTGGGCGTGGTCGGGTGATGAATCCTTGGGCTTGGTCGGCGCCATGTTGCGTGTGTCGCATTCACCTGAGACTCGTCTGATGTCTGTCGCGAGACATGCACAAAGTGTGCGGGGTGCCCGGCGCAATGGCGGTTGGCTGTGGTGAATGCGCGGCGCGCGTCGGTCGCGATGAGAGATGAACACCAGAATGCGAGCAGCTCCCAACTTCGCGCCGCAGATCAGGGCCAAAGGGTCCGTGCGCCATCACGTGTAGATTCGACCGTGACTTCCCTCTCGAGTCGGACAGCATGCTCACTCCTACACTCCACTCCAATTGTTATCGTGGGAATCTCTAGTCGATATAGAGTGTCACCGTCGCCTGAGATTCGGGCTGAGGGCTCTGATCATCACTAACACAGCAACCACTCACTAACCAGCATGATCTCCCTTCCGTTGGCGAAGCTGTCGACGGCTCAAGATGCGGCAGCCGATGCGCGCAGCTTCAGCTGGAGTCACGATACGCAGCATCTGATCGTGGTGATTGACACGTTTGGGTCGCCGAGTCCGCCCTCGCAGCTCCTCAAGGTGGTGCAAGGCACGCACGTTCGAGTAAGAGCCTCACTACTCGGTCCATGCTGCATCGATGCCGTCCGTATGAGGCCTCACTGACCGTCTTAGCACCTGATCGAGGTCGAGCGTCTTGTGAGCGAAAGCAACGAACTAATGAGGACTATGCAGGAGCACGGCGTTGAGCTCAAGAACGAGCAACTGCCAATTTCAGCTCTAGTCCGCTGTCCGCTACTTGCGATTCGTTGGCAACTTTCTGATAAAAGAGTGCGCTAAATGGTGTCATGTCAGAAGGCAACTAACAGGGCTGCTAGATTCGCCGTGTCCAGCTCAAGTTCAAGAACAGCGCCGACTACGACCTTGCTTACAACCATCTCCACCGCCTTGGCCTGCGAATGAGCGCTACGGCCGATGCTCAGTCGAGATTGTCGACGCCAAACTCTGCGAAACCCTCAGCACTTCCGACTCCCTCCGAGTTGACTGGCCCCCATGGCGATTTGAGGGTGGGCCCTTCATGTCCTCCATCCAGGCTTACAGAGATATCCAATCGCCCATTTACTGCCGTGACTGCGCCTACTTCGGTCGAGTCTCACATAAAGGAGGCTACCAACGTGCGCCCGGTGTCTGCTTATACTACTCCTGCAAGCGACCCACGTGCTGGGGTCGCATCATTCGATGATCCGCTGAGACCTCCCGTGTACTTCACCAGACCTGACTCCGCAACCTCAGCAGTACTTGATCATCCATCAGCTCGACCGTCGCATTATCAGCAGCATGATCAGCCTTTCGTAACGAATGACTCATCTAGCCACGATCTGAATGATCGCCCGGAGACCGCTCTCTTGTACAATCGTCCAGACACAGCAGAGGCAATACTGCCACCACGTCGCGAGCTGCCTTTCGCCCGGTCGTCTCTTCCCCGTTCATCTGGAAGCGATACCGCCCGGCCATCCAGCCGTCCATCTACGAGCCTCATGGGGCCACCTCCGCTACCAGCACGGGTTGCAAGTCTTCGACCATCGTCCAGTCGCATGAGCAACCACGAAGCCGAGTTGCCGCCCTTACCCAAACCAACATTCCTTGATACTACTCAGCAACAGCCCTCATGGATGCAGAATCCGCCTCGTACACCTAATCAAGACGAGACGCCCCCTCCCAGCGCTCAGAGCACGCTTCTTGAGGATCGAGAGAACCGACCTTTCTCAAGCCTGAGCAACAATTCGCCTTTGTCCTACAAGAGAGCTTCAACGGCCATGATGCCGTGCACTCGTCCACTCAGCAGTCTCAGCAACGCTAGTCAGAATCGGAGACAGACGGAATCGGAGAGCCCGCTGTCTACTCCACCAACTTCCAATAGCATCCACAAAAGCTACAGCTCAAAGGGGAAAGCTGTAGCACAGGAGCTCGGAAGCGACGAAGGCCTTGCTGCTTATGCTATGCAGTCTGAGGACGGTCGACGGGCAGCTCTCAATGAATTCGTTTTCCACAGCCTACAGAATGAGAACTTCGTCACGCTTCTTGAAGATATGGAGACGTGTTGGGCTCGAATCGGGCCCAACAGGAAATGATCTATTCGGGAGGGAAGGCGCGATGAAAGCTTCTTTGCAATGTGTTGAGACGATGTGGAGGAGGTCCAAGATTGAGTTCTACAAGATTAGATTGATGTATGGCCTCACGTATCGAAAAGCGATCCAGGTGACCTGCGCATGCATCTCAAGATCCCGCACAACGGGTAAATCTACAAAATGTTGAAGCCTTTCGTGTCAACTGGAGTGCCGCTGAGAGACTCGTAATTCTCACACGCAGGGTATCTCATTCTTTTGCAAACGCAATCTCAATGCTGTCTTCCTTCTGCACCAACGACATAACCTCTCGCAATCCCACTTCTCCCTTCTTCCATCTTGGCCGCACGCGGATTTACTTCTCCTTCCTCGTCCACTCCATAGTCAGTTCCCAACCCTTGCCACGTTCGTTTGGAGCGCAAGAACTCGGCACCGGGCGACGCAATACCGCCCACGGCGGCAATATCACCGTTTGCGCGCTTTGTCAACGCTGTACTCGGCGGTGCAGATTGGCCGTTCCCGACACTCGACGGCTCTCTTGGCGCAGCAGTTCGCATTGGTCTCGAGTGCGACACATATCGTCCAGTCCTCAGATCGAACTCTGGTGGCGCCGATTCTTCTTCCGAATCATACTCTGCGTCCCCATTCGTCTGTTCGGACTCCCCATGTTCCACGCCATCCCCAGGCTCGCCATCCAACGCCTCTCCTCTGTCCTTCTCTTCCCTCAACACACTCTCAAAATCCGCCTCCCACGCACCTGTCCAAACTCTCTCTTCGTCCCCCTTGAGCGCAACCCCAAGTTCCCATGGCGTAATCATGGGCCGCCAAAACTCCTTGCTCTCGATCAAACTGCTCTCCCAGCACCCAATTACGACCCATCCGCCGACCTCACTGAAGTTAGCGACCTTGGCAGCGTTGACTTTACCCACGACAAAAGTGTAGTATTTCTTCCCTGCGGCTGTGATTTGCGCTTGCACGTGCGAAAGGATGTGCATATAGTTCTTCACGCTAAGGGTGTTGATCAAGATCCCAAATACGGGGGTCGTGTTGAGCGAGGTGAGGAGGGCGTAGCGCCGGCGGAGCGCCATGGATGTGGTGCGGTCGGCGGAGGAGGCCGAAGGAGAGGCGGCGTCTGTGGGATAGATGTGTATGGAGGCGACGCGGGAGGAGAGGGTGAGGAGGAGCGACGTGGGCGGAGAGGAGATGTGGAAAAGTGCGTACTCCCGGAGTGTGTCCGGCGAGTCTGCGGTGTCGGGTGGGACTGTTCGATTTGGCAGTAGCGAGGACGGGTTGTGGACGATTTCGGTGGCGTGGATGTCCGTGTAGCCACCCTCCTGGAGACGAGCTTGGAGGGGCAGGATGTGGTGCGAGTACGGTATGTCGGCCATGAGGATGACCTTGGCGTCTTTGGCCGTGTATGTCTCCGTGAACGCTGACACGAGAGGCTCGAGATCGAGGGGTCGCTCAGTGAAGACATAAATGACCGGGAGCCGTGACGGCGGCGAGAGGCATGATCGCCCGTAGTGCACCACAACGTCTGCATCGACGTGCTCCGCAGCCACTTCGTCCACGCAACAGGCACCGTACGACGTGTCGCCGAGGATGAACAGCCTCTCTTCTGCATCCCTTTCACCTCTTATCGTGGTCCCTTCAAGCTTCGCGCGTATGTCTTCTTCCCATGGTGTCTCACTCTGCTCTTCACTCTTGTCCAGCACGCCAGCCGGTGCCTTTCTCGCCTCTCGCAACCCTCTTGTCAGCCTTTCATACACCCTTGGCGCATCCGTCAACATGTGATCAGGGAACTGCAACGCAATCCGCTTCCATCTTCCTGCCTTGATCTCTCTGACTGTCCGGTCGATTTCATACGTGAGTGCGACTTGCTCGTCTGACAATCTCGGCAGATCCAAAGTCTCCACGGCCGGCGTAGGGTCTTCGAAGATGTGTGTGTCTGGCGTGGACAGTAGGGGTGCGGTCTCGAGGGCTTGAAACGCCATATCCGGCGGTTGTGGTCGATCGTGAGTTTGGTGGTCTGAGTAGTGGCGGGGTCGTGAACTTTTTCTGAGCGGAATGGCGGGGCGCGGGTAGTGACGCAGGGTTCGCGAAGAGCCGCATTTGATGCACAACGGTTGATAAGCGAGAACTAATCACGAATGATAGGCAGTTGTTATGTACCCATGCGTTGCGGGAAACTTAAAAGAGTCAACTTATGGTCTGTGCAGAAGCATACAAGGGGTTCGAACTGCTATCCTAGATGAAGGATCAAGCACGCGGAGACGTTCAGCGACTTCAGTAGAACACGGTAATGGTTTTCGTATCAATCTTGCAACCTCCTCATGCTTATCTATGGTGCAATGACCTACGCTACACCTCGTATACCAAAATAAGCAATCTTGGCACTTGCCCTAGATGCATCCGTACAACTACAACAAAGTGAAAGCAGTACATCATTGTTCCCAACGCCATGCAAGCCCTATAAAAGTAGAAATGCAGAAGAAGTCAACTACATCATCAAATATCCCGACACAACGGTCGCGAGCGCAAGGCCGAAGACGTTGGGCACAAACTTGCTAACACCGCTCGTCGTGTTGACTGCGGCAAGAACCAACTCTGGCAGGTAAGGCGCAGCATTTGCGACCACAGTGCCGTTCCAGCAGTACTGTGTGAAGCATTGCTGACACGCCTGAGGAATGCTCTGGCCGTTACGCTCCAAGCTCCTCGACAATATAGCGCAGCCAACACAAGTAGGCCAGTTGGACGCACCCTGGCGGGTGGAGTTGGCTTGTGTAGCAACATCGTATCCATTCTCGATCATTGCATTGCGCTCGGCAATAGTGTAGTCCAGCTTCTCGAATGTCGACGTGTTGGACCAGAACACGTAAGGCGAATTTGGAATGTAAACAACAAGCGGAGGGATGTTGTTACCCTCGGTAACGTTACTGGAGTTACAGCCAAAGAATGCTGGGCGGTTGTTGAAGCCAAGCGCCACAAAGGTGTCCTGACCTGGAACGTAAGGGAAGGCCGTATTATTCATAATGTCCGTGTTGGCACGCTGGTACGTAGCGACAATAGCAGTGCCGTTGGGCCAGTTTTTGGACGGGTTGTTGGCCTCGACCGTATCTGCAGACGAGTCGACAGCAAAGATAACGTCCACATTGCGCATGGGCTGAATTACAGGATTCAAAGGAATGTTCTGCAAGTCCTCTCCTCCGTCGACAAGGGTCAGGCGCGAATTGTTGAAGCTTGGGTTTGTGCTATTGTGGAAGCCAAAGAAGGGGTTCGGTGTGTAGTCGGCGATGTCGTTGTTATCGTCACCAATGCCACTGAGCACACCAGCGATAGCAGTGCGGATGAAGTCAGGAATACCCGTAAAGCTGTTCAAGCTGAGGAAAATTTGGTTAAACAGGGAGCTACTCGTTCCCATTACAAAGCCTAGGTTGTCGAAGCCAGCAACGCAACGCTGGTCCTGGGCAAGTTGTCCATTGGAGAAGTTGCTGCCAATGTATTTTGTTGGAGCAAACCCGTATGTCGTGGGGTCGAAAGAGCCCTGTGAAGCCACAAAGAACAAGGTCAGTAAGGAGTCATGACTTTAGGAGGGTAGCTATTGTGCAATTCGAGATATGAAAAGAAGGAGCGCCCACGTACCATCTCGAACGGATTGAATTCAAAAACCGTGGCGTTGAGAGAGATGATTGTATCGCCAGGAGCACGTTCGTCGGCTACAAGAATTGGCATGGGAGTCTCGCCGTTGGAGAAACCGGTATCGTTCTGAATAGAAGAAAATGTGTATCCCGGGCCGCCATCAGTCGCATTGATGAGTTGGAACGAAAGACCACGACCATAATAATCTGTGATGGAGGTGTTGAAATTCCCTTGTGCATCCACTTTGGATGAAACGGTATCAGCCAAGTTCTTCCAGTACGCTGCGGTGTCCAGGATCTGCACTCCACCCGTGGGAGGACCGGAGAGTAACGAGTTCTGAAACTGCCATATGTCCTTGTGATCCAGGATGTTTTGTACTGATGTAAAGTTGTTTGCGAATATGGAACCGATCATCCAGCCGCCGCCCGAAAGTGCCGCAGTGTATGTGCTTGCCTGCAACAGCCCTCCTAGATGGCCTCTGCTCGTGGCATTGGGCGTGCGACTGTCGAATGCTGCAAGCGCACCGGCGCCGTTCAGCAAAGCACGGTAACCTCCACCTGAGAATGCGATTGCAATGTTGGGCAATGCCGATGTGTTGTCTCTGTGGTTATCGATGTATGATCCGACGTCGAAGCCTGTAATATTGGCCCGCACCAAGAACTCGCGCATCGGGTCCACCGTCTTCGGTCTCCTTTGCCGTAGCCATTGTGTCTCTGCGTCCGACAGGCGATCTGCGGAGCGGATGCTCGGGCGCGTAGAGGGGCAGTCAACCTGAGCCGGCGCGTAGCCATTCGGTGCCTGGGGCGAGGCACGCTTCCATGAGTCTACCGCGTTTGATGGTGGTGCAACTCTAGCTTCTCGTGCGACGATCGCGGATGCTGTCACTCTATTAGCTGGCTATTGTGAAGTGAGGAAGTCAGAACGCTTACAGCTCGCTAAGCTGGTGAGTGCCGATGCCGTCAGCACCAAGGAGTATTTCATTGTTACGAAGGAAGTATAACAAATGGGCCAGAAAGAAGGGTATTAGAGATTAATGAAGTTTAAGAAGGAGAGGCAAACGAATGTGGAGCATGCGTCAGATTCAAGGCTGTGAATCGCAACGGCACGGCGCGGAATGATCGCAAGGCGGCTGTGTTTCGTGACCCAACGTCCGAACGAGCTACTCCGGAGTAGCGCGTCTCTGACCTCATAGGGATGGAGATCTTGGCGTGGCTGTGGGCCGTGGCCCTGAAGATCCATGTTATTTTAGGATTGGCTGCCTCATCCTAAATTTCCCTGATCCGGCCTGTCGTGTGGCCCAGCAAAGCAAGTACTCCCTCGGCTGCCGTCAACCATCGCAAATTAGGCTGAGCGAAGCGGCTGCTGACACGTCGGCTTCGTGTGTTGGAGCCTCTTGTGGGCACCAAGTGGTTCTGTGGCGCGATGTTTGGCTACGGAAATGGGCAATACGAAACGTCGTCGGCATTCGGCAACAGTTGACGCAAGGGGCAACGCTTGCTGAACCACAGCACCAGCCACGGTGACCTAGGGCTCAGCGTCAGCAACCGCCAAAATCAGCAACGAAAGGGGCCTGCACTGTGGATGTTATCCACGACCAGCAAGACAGCTTCAGCGCCGTCCAAAGCGCAACCCCTTGACCGCTCGCACCGTTTGCAGGACCGATTGTGAGGGCTTACATGGATGCGCTGGCGTGGACATCTAATGAAACTCACGTCAGTCTTGCTTGCCTTGGGTAGTGTGACACTATTCACAACCATATAAACACCCGCATAAGCGCACTATATCCGGGCGTTCCGGGCGTATATGATGACGTTCTTCCAAACACAGCCAGCAGTGTGGCATACGCCCGCATTGGCACGGAGAAAAACAAGTGGCCGCTATTGCACGTTTGTGAGGGCGTATCCGGGACGAGTACGAAGACGATGTGGAGAATGACCTTGCTGAAGATCTGTAGTGGAGCTGCATTTGCTCGATGAGCAGGCATGTCGTCGATGCAACCACGCGGCTGGGAAGGTGTTGGGTAAGAGCGCTCCACATAGCTTGTTTGCGCCACCGCCAGCTCGGAAGCGTCGCATCTTTGTCCGTAGCGCACCAATTCCAGACCACCTACGATGACACACCATCAGGCGTTACTGATCAACATTTGATTGCCATCGACGTTGGCTGAATTTAGCGGCCGTTTGCGCTAGATACCGGCGGGAGGCTGCAGATCCGGTTCCGAAACGGGTTGCAGCATTTCTCGAGGGCCGACCATGCATGCAGACGCAAGCCCACAAGAGGAGGACCGAGAATATCTTCGCACGTGAAACACATGACACATGCAGCCAAATCCGTATGAAGCCTGTGTCTGTCGATTGATTGTGATGCCTTTAACTCATCCTGTCTCATTCTCCTCCTGCGACATTCTATCCTAGGAAAGGTGTACTGTGGCTGCGTTCCTTCTCGGACTTTCGCCGCCAGCTACAAACTTGAACTTGAGCGGCGCGAACATGAGAAAGTATATTCCTCATGGAGAGCCTATCCGATAGCTCGTTCTCTCTCTTATCGACAGTACAGGGATGGTCTTGGCAATCTCACACGACCCGGTAGTTAATCAGTTTGAACGACCCCGAATCCATATGTCGCGCATGGTACACAGAGTCAATCAGAAGAGCAGTGAGATTTTGGCAGCAGGTCTCGCAACAGTTCGCGCCCAGTTATCACGTGGTGGTTCGTCTAGATTGCCGCTTACGCAGAGTTGAATAACCTCAGAGCATGTTCCTAGGATAAAGACAAGAATAATAACGTACCTTGAAGGTAATGAAGCCTCTCTCGAAGACATTCATATCAGAGCTAACAGGCTACAACAGCTCAGGTTGGACGGGCACGAATTGTCGCTGCACATAGTGTCGCTAGAAGATCTAAGACATCACTCTATGGAAGCGTGCGGCCCGACAACTCAGCCACATCAATTCAGCAGCGACTTCGTTGCACACGTCCACGTCCACCGGCTACACCATACCATAGACTCACAGTTCTTCCTCGCAGCGGTACCAAAGTATTGCGCAAGCTGTGTTAAAGTCGTCCTGCACCAATTCTGCTGTGACGTTCTCCGCTGCCATGGCTCTTGGCAGTGGGCTATCGTCCTCTGCATTTCTTGACCTTCCCAATGTAGCCGAATTAATCCCCATACCAAGAACGGCTCGTACCATTGCCAGCATGGGAATTGGCAAGAAGCAGGGCTTTCTGCAGTTCTACCCTAGTAGGATGCTGGCATGCGGAGTTTGCCAATGTTGACATAGATAGTATCTATCTAAGCCGACAGAAAGCAGTGCGAGTATAAGAGAGAATGTCGACCTAGGTAGGCCGTTCCTTGCTTCCATCTCGGGCTTGTTCTTGCTCACCTGGGCCATCATGTTGTCGAAGCTGCCGACCGCAGCCACCTTGGTGCTAAGTCTGGCTGGATTTGCATCTGCGCAATTCCCCGCTGTCCCGGAGGGTCGAAAAGTTCTAGAGTCCCGCTTTGGGGAAGGCGTCACCATCACATACAAGGAGGCATGACGACTAATCCCGTAAATGAGAGAGCATCCAACTGACGCAGGCTAGAATACTCTGTGCGAGACCAGACCTGGCGTCAAGTCATTTGCAGGCCACGTATATCTGCCTCCAGGCACCGCAGACTTGGGCCAAGGGCAGGACTATCCGATCAACAGCGTAAGTTATAAACACCAGAGACTGTACCGCGACACCGAGCCGACATCGTTGGATCCCACCTTCCCGAAAGCCTGCTCACCTCAACATGTTGTACAATTGCATGCACGCTTCCCAAATTCTGGAGGCGACGTAATATGGTTCAAACAGGAATCGTCAGGCTTGCAAATTAAGTCGTGAGGCAAACGAATAAGACAGCCCACGGTGTTCACATTGTGACATGCTTTTCAGCACTGACCACTAGGACAGTTCTTTTGGTTCTTTGAGGCACGCAACAATCCTGAAAGTGCACCCTTGACCATCTGGCTCAATGGCGGACCAGGCTCATCTTCGATGGCTGGTCTATTCACGGAACACGGCCCGTGTCAAGTGAATCCAGATTCAAACAGCACACGACCTGCTGACTGGAGCTGGAACGAGAACGTGAATATGCTATACTTCGACCAGCCTGTTCAAGTAGGCTTCTCTTACGACACCCTGCAGAATGTCACGCGAGACTTGGTCACGGGCAGGGTGACCCTTCTGAACGGAACGACCCCAGTTCCGGAGCAAAACTCCACCCTGCTCACTGGCACATTCCCGAGCCGCGACCCTAACAATACAGCGTTTGGAAGCGTCAATGGTGCCGTGGCTTCCTGGCACTTCCTCCAATCTTGGTTCCAGGAGTTTCCACACTACCTTCCGAACGACACTCGTGTCAGTCTAGCTGCGCAATCGTACGGTGGCCGCTATGGTCCTGCTATGATGTCCTTCTGGGAAGAGCAAAACCAACGCATTGAGAACGGCACATGGGACGGCGGCCCAGGTGAACAGTTTATCTTCCACCTGGACACTCTCCTCATCGTCTCGGGCTGCATTGATCGTTATGTGCAATTCCCTTACTACCCACAGCAAGCGTTTCGCGAGAATGGTTTTGGAGTCGAAGCCGTCAACGAGACAGTCTACAACGGCATGGTCGCCTCCATCCCAGAGTGTCTAGAACGCATTCAGTCCTGCCGCGACGTTGCTGCCATCTCGGATCCTGAGAACCTTGGCATCAATGCAACAGTGAATGCCGCCTGCGAGGACGCCGAGACTTTCTGCCGCGAGAACATCGTGACACCATACAACGAGTACTCAGGACTGGACTACTACGATATTTCCACACAGTCCCCTCCGCCGTTCCCTGCTGGCTTCCACCAAGGCTTTCTCAACCGCGAGTGGGTGCAGGCTGAACTTGGTGTTCCGTTGAACTGGACCGGTAGCTCTCCTCAAGCTTCGAACGCGTACCGTGACATTGGCGACTACCCGCGCGACTCGTGGCTCGATGATCTGGGCTTCTTGCTCGACAACGGAATCAAGGTCAGCTTGCTCTACGGTGACCTGGACTTTGCATGCCCATGGGCGAGCGGCGACGCGGTTGCCAAGGCGATCAACTGGACAGGCTCAGCAGGTTATGCCAATGCGCTCTATGCCGACATTCAAACCAACGACTCCTACGTTGGCGGTCTCGTGCGGCAGTATGGTAACTTGAGCTACATCCGAACGTATCAGGCTGGCCATGCGATCCCCTCTTACCAGCCTGAGACTGCCTATAAGATCTTCACGCGCGCGTTATTCAACTTGGATATTGCAACGGGCACACAATCCACGGCTGGACAGTATTCGAGTCCTGGACGCGCAGTGCCAGACACGCAGTTGGTTCCCGGCGCGCAGGATTTGACTTACTGCTACACTTATGCCGCAAGCTCGTGCTACGACTGGCAGATCGAGGCGATCGTGAACGGAACGGCCGAGATCTGCAACTGGCTCTTCGTGGATGCCAACACGACGCAGTTGTTTCCAGAGGTGATCGCCAAATGCCGCGAAGATTGGGGCCATGGAGGGAATGGAACGAACATCACAAGGCCAACTCCAAGACCAACGTATAGCGGAGCGCCTTTCCCTGGCGCAGCTGCTTCGGTTCGCGAGAGTAGTCTGAGCATAATTTGGCTTGCTGTGGCTGGTGCCGTGCTCACTTACTTCATGTAGGCAGCCACCATGTCCAGCAAGGTATCAAACAAACCTCCAGTCGCATCACTTCCCGATATGAACATAGTTGAACAAACTTACCTTTCTCTAGCTGCTCTTTCTTTTTCTTTCTTTCCTACCCGTCCTCAGCTGATTTCCTTATCCCCGACTTTGATCACACCACTCCAACACGCTCTCGCTTCACTTACCATCTCGCTACACAGAACCCAATCCTCACTCGGATCTTCATCTTTCCCACGTGTGCGATGCGGTCGCCTATCACGCATGCACGCCATGCGGCACGGCGATCCCGCAAGCGTGAGATCTGACAGCCCGTTTTTGAGGCCAGCATTGTCCCAGACAGGAAAAGGCGGAAATGCGCATGCGTGTTGAGTAATCTGGGTTGGATTAGTACATGCACTCCGTTCAAGTAAATCACCTAATCGCACAGCAGAAGCGGTTGTTCGAGTCGTGCAGACTCGAGCTACCCACGCCTCCGCTACAAATGCGTCCCAACTTTGACGGACGCCCACGTCGGGCTATGCACACAGCAGCGCAAGCGTTCTAGCTGAGTCGACTACCGTTGTAAGTTTGCTACTTAACGACGCCACCACGGTACGTCAGAGGGTAATCTGGCGAGGTAGTCGGCAAGTGCGAGCAGACAAAGTTTGAGCTTTCGCGACTAGTTTTTACACCGAACGATCCGCTGAGTCGCGTATACTTCCGCGCTACGTACTGGGCTACTTGAACGCTACCGCTCAGTGCAATGGTGGCATACACTAGAAGGTTTGCCGAGCTGAGCCCGGCGGTGGTACCCATGCATGCTACGATGCAAGGGAGCATAGCAGTGTGGTATAGAACTTTGTGCGAACAGGGACAGCAACACCATCATTTCGAGCAATGTACAATCACGGATCCATTCCGTCCCAGTTCCAAGCACATGTATGCACATTCGGCCGTAAGATCCAGCAAACCATCTCAACGTTTCGTGGCATCGCAACTGCCGATGCAGTATCGAGTACGTTCAACACTTGCAACTCCACTCACCGCCCCCGCCGTCCCCTGTCGTCAAACCATAGCGCGCATACCACTTCACACTACACGCGCCGCTGCAATGCTCGTAGACAATCTACCCCAGCCTCAAGGCAAGCCACTCGATCGCTCGCGGCCAGGTTGATCCCTCCCGCCCATGCGGCTCTTTGGTCTCGTTTAAAGTTGCAGGTCTGGGGAACCATGGGTAAGTCTGGGGACGGTATGATCCGTCTTGATGCATTGGATGTTTCGTCGAGCGAGGGTGACGAGTTGCTGGGTATTGGTTTAATGCTGGGGGAGTATGATTTGAGATACCGAGGTGGTGTTTTGTAAGAGCGGTGGTTCTAGAAGATGGGTCTTGCGTCATGTCAATTCCCGAAGGTGGACGGTGCGGATTGGTTGTGCTTGCCATGCTTGCGTTGGATGTGACTGCATGTTGAGCGTGGTTGCTTTTTCTGGCTCTGACCTCGTTCCTACACATGGAAAGTGCAATGAAAACCTCGCAATGGAGTAGAAATGTGGGTATTTGATATGTCGAGCTGGAATTATAGACAACCTCCCACGCCTTTTTGCAGACTATTTCTAACCACCTCATGCGTCTTGTGCTGAGCCTACTCGGCTCTTTCAAATGTACAAGTACAACTTTCACTGCCCAGTACTTCCTCCCCAGACCTGACGCTTGCATCCCGCATGTAAAGTGATGGGCAGGTTCGCACGCTAACATAGTAATACAATCTGCCACCAACGCCGTCGCGCACACCGTAAAAGGTTGTGATATATGCAGATATATGCAATGTCAAACGTAAAGCGTCCTGCAGATTTCGGACCAAATGTCGCGTATATGGGATGATATGTTGCTGCACAACGCCAGGACGCCACGCAGAGAAATCGACTTCGGGGTATGATGTCAACGTAAGGGNACGATGGCACTGGCGTGAAGATAGTCACATTGGCCGCTCCAAGCGCAACGTCAACGTCAAGCTCCTCTGAAGACCGCGGGTCCATCTCGTCCTCCAAATGTCGCGTATATGGGATGATATGTTGCTGCACAACGCCAGGACGCCACGCAGAGAAATCGACTTCGGGGTATGATGTCAACGTAAGGGAATTCGTCGAGCCGTATGTGCGGCAGGTGGTGAGTGATGCACCTGCTCAAGTGTTGCTGATGATCACTCTGGCGCCCTCTTTGCCGAGCACGCCCCTCTCCTTTGCCTTTGGGCTCCTGTCTCGGCCCTTCTTGCGGCTGAGGAAGCCGAGCATGCCAGACGGCTTTTCAGGAGCTTGAGGACTCTGTACAAGCGCAGAACTTTGGTTAGCCATCTCAGACCATGAGCCGGTTTCGTTGAGAACTACCTGTACGCCTCCGCCCATGCTGGTACTGCGTTGCGAACCACGCGGCCGGCTGTTCATTGGGCGCGAAAACGACGGTGTGGTGTTCTCGTGGCCGTCTGGGAAGAAATCTGCACGCTCACCACGCTGTGATGTAGGCGATCCGGTGTTTCCGGTCTGGTTTAACATGGCGGTGGCCAAGGGAGGCGAGCCGCTTGGCGACTGCGTGGTCGATCTGGCGGTAGTCGTGGAGCGCGTCGGATGCAACTCGCCTTCTTGAGACTTCGTTGGCGCCAATGGTCGCCCCCACGGATCCTGCTGCGATGTGACGGATGCTGGAGTGTGCTCGCTGTTGCTCTGATTGCTCGTCCTCGAACCACCAACAGAATCGACCGGATCTGCCACTGCCACCGCGATTGGACGGGAGTCGGCGATAATCGTGTAGTTGAATGGCTCGAACAGCGTCTCGATCATCCTATGCAATTCCTCTGCGCGGATTTCCTGCTCAGTCGCATCATCCTTGAGTGCTTCTCTGGGCTTCTGTCTCCGCGCACGAGCCTCGAGCGGCGCTTCCTCTAGCAGCAGCTCTTCCAAATCATACGTGGCGTCGAAATTAGTTTTATCGCTGGATGGGATGAAAACGGGCAGGATCTCTTTGCGTTCCAGCGCAACGAAATCGAGTGGACGGAAAAACGGATTGTCGAGGAACGACTCAAAGCTGATGGCGCCGATGCGCTTCTTCCGGTTCTTCTCCAGTAGCGAGCTGATGGCGTGTAGGCAGGGCATGGAGACGGGCGGACTTGTGACGGGGTATGTGGGCTCGCCCTTGAGGATTTTCTGTGCTAGGGAGTCGTGGCTGTTGGCCTCGAATGGTCGCTGCACCTGTTAGCGATGGGATCTTCAGTCTGGCGAGCCAGCCTACCTTGTTGTATATGCACTCGTAGAAGAGCACGCCCAGCGACCACCAGTCCACTTCGCACGAGTAGCCTTTACCCTCGTACACCTCAGGTGCGAGGTATGCGAGCGTGCCGGACTTGCTCGTCAGTGGTTTGTGGGGAGTGAAGTCGGACGCAACGTTCTGCGACTATTAGCACGTGACGAGGCACACGGGTGGGAGACGTACAAAGTCGGCAAGGTGGACATGGCCGTCCGAGTCGAGCAGCACGTTGTCGGGCTTGATGTCTCTGTGCACAATGCCCTGCTGGTGGATGTAGCGCACCGCGCAGCCAAGCTCCGCTATCCAGAAACGGACCGCCTCTTCTGTGAAGGTCTTGCGCGAGATGTGGAAGCGCAGGTCGCCGCCATTCATGAGATCCACGACGATGTAGCTGTGTGGGGTTAGCGGGGTGCGCGCTCCGTCGGCGCCATGGCACGTACAGATATTCAATGTCCTGGAAGCTGTAGCGCAGGTTGCAGAGGAAAGGGTGGTTGAGATGCTCGAGCATGCGTCGCTCGCGGATGATATTGCGGACGCTCTCGGACCGTACGACTGTGACACGACGTCAGCATGAGGTCCCTGGCGGGCAGTTGCAGTTGCAGGCACACGCACCTTCGTCCTTTCTTATGTACTTGAGCGCGAATGTGAGGCCCGTGTCTTTGCGCTCGACGATGCGCACCTTGCCAAAGGCGCCCTTGCCGACGACGCGCAGCAGGCGGAAGTGGTTGAGGTTCACTGTGGTGCCACTGTCAGTCATTCGTGCTTCCTCGACGGCGGCCGTCTCGTATGGGGCCGGACGACGTCACGACGCACCTTGGTCGGTGAACACCACGGGCTTGCCGTTGCTCTGACCCATGGTTGGGCTACGGTGGCAGACTGCCGGGCGGGATTGCAGTGATATATCACGAATGCATCAGCGGGCGGTGGGTCGGCGGGCTCTGCGGGCTGCTCTGGCGGCCGGGCGATGGAGGGCGCGGGGACGACGACGGGGACGGGGACGGGGATCGGGGCAGGCAGGTGCAGCGAGGCGACTCGGCGGGCTCGCAGGCGTCTTAACTCAGCAGCACGGCGCGGTCTGGTAGGGCTGAGGGGCAGAGAGGGCACTCCAGGCTGCGAAAGGAGACCCAGGAGTTTTGAAGCAAGACGTCTTGTCGGCGTCGCTCTTTGCAGGCTAGCGGGTGGGTGTCCTCACGACTTTCTTAGCGCACGCCGCGCAGGGATGGCCACGTTCTTGTCCTGCAAAACCCACGAGCCACAGCGCTAGCTCACGGTCCCTCAGGCTTGCACGGAGTCAGCAACCCGGTCCCTGTCTCTATCTCATGCTCGGACTGACGAGCCCGTCGTCTGTGTCGTCCGCAGAGGCTCGCGCGGCTACGGCCAATTGCTGCGCGACCGCCGTCGGGTTGCCATTGTGATTGTGATATCCCAGAGCCCGCGCTATAGCACACCAGCACCGACACCGACACGCAGGTACCGACGACGTGATGGTTATGTAGACACTTGGTCATTGTCTCGCTGCGATGCCCGCCGCGCCCGTGCCCGGCGCTGCAGCACGCTGACTTGACGTCGCAGAGCAGCGGCATCTGCCACGCAGCCTGCACGCACTGCAGAACCCTATCTGGGGCTGATGAGCACTAACCCATCCTCAACCTGCTCGCCGCCACTCGCACTCCGAGAGAAACACAGTCAGCGTCGGTCTTGCTCCTGCACTGCGTCGAGCGCTCGCTGTGCTGCTGCACCACGCCGAACTTGCTCGAGCCCAGTGGCGCCCACTACCCTGGCCGTCACGAGACATCGGCTAATTCTCACTGACCGCAATCCGTCGCGCTCCCGTCTGATCTGCATCAGGCTTGCTGCTTCTGAAACACATCTCATCCAAGGCCTGCGTATTGCAGTGGGCGACTACTACGGCGCTGCACGGAATTATAATTTCCTCTCCCTCGCCCGGACCTGATCGCAGCGCTGCACTTGTGCTCCTGCTGCAGTTTTATTTTCTTCTTGAAAGGTACCCGTACCCAAGCGCCTCCACGTGGAGTTGGGGCTTCTCCCCGCGTCCTCTGATTAGCCCGGCCTGCCTGCTGCTTCCTTGATGGCTTCGGCCCGATCGTGCATCGTGTTCACGGCGCGACATATCTGCACTCGTTTTCTGTCGCTCGACCGAAAATCTTCGGAGTGCCCGCCAGCCATGGCCATTCGCACCGCTGCTTTGACTTCGCTGCTTGGGCATTGGTCCTTGCCGCCCCGACGCCCGCGGCTCGTCGGGCACAGGGCACGTGAAACGTTGACACCATTGCTCCCATAGCGCTCATGTCTATTTCACTCAGACACGGCTTCACTTGCTGCACCTGGACGTGCGTCAGGGGGCCCGGTACTCCAAACACAGATCGGCGTATGCTGGCTTTACCCCAGCGCCTTCGACTTGCATCTTGATACCCACTGCCGTCTATTCTCCATCGTCCTTTGTTTCTTCAAGATTTTCACACTTGCGCATACCTCGGTGCATCTGTCTCCATCTCGCCTCAACGCGTCGCTCAATGGCATGTCGTTACGTGCCATCGTCCGGGGAAGGAAGGTCAAACCTTGCTCTTGCCTCTTCAGGGTCTTCGCAACGTAATACAGCAGCTCAACAGCAAGAGAAGGCGACGCCCGGCAAAGTTATTGTGCGGAAGGCATTCCGTTGGTGGTGTCCCAGCTGCTCGTGGTGGAGACATGGCGTTCGCCGGATATTTGTGCAGTAAGGTTTCGGGTAGGCGACCGGCCAGGCTAATTTTTCTACTTCGCGCGTTCTAGAAGACTTCCAGAATTTCCGAGACGCAACTCTGACACGCACAACGCGAGCCTATGGCGCGTCGAATTTCGTGGCACCTGCAGAGTGCGCGACGTCCGCCTCATGATGAGATTGCGTTCATGCTGGCTGAGGCTCGGGTCGTGAACGTTGCCCAGTGCAAGTGTTCTCCTGGGCCTAGATCCATCTTCGAACCTACACTGAGATCACGGACTGTCTGCTGGGTCGATCCATTCGATGGATGCGTTGTTCCGGAGACCACTTTGGCAATCCGCGGCGCCTGTTCTCATGGCTGCGGGACAGCACTTCTAGCTGCAGATAACGCTCCGCGGACATCACCAACCCGGAACACTCCCATGCGCAACATCACGCAACACCGGATGAAGTCAACGTTGCACCCGACTGGACGGGAGTAGACGGGTATCGATCGCGGTCAGCCGGATCTTTGGAATTCGAGCGCAGCCTGAGGATAGCACACTCGGCACACCGAACGAAGGATTACAACACGCACGATGTGTCTATGCTGTACGCTTGAGATCCATCATGATGACCCTGAGACACGATACTTGACTTGGGTTGGTGGCGCAATCCACGCCCCTTGCATCGTGGCAGTCTCACACCATGCCTCATCGTTGTTGTCTGTACAAACACGCATCTCCTTAGCGTCTGATCCTCGCCTCTTTAATTCTCCACATTACCAACATCTAGATCCCGCCTCTGCAGTGACATGCAGCCACAACACGTCCTTCGGAATCGTAGACATACTTCTTCTGCCGGGCCGTGCGCATCCTTTCGCGTGAAACAGCTTTACATGACCCTTTCTCTTCAATCCTGCACGCGAAATATATCAAGTAACCATTTGCCTTTGTATGCAGCCATGTCCGACCGATCCTGCGGGGGCCTATTATTAGGCTTTTCGGTGTTCAGGGGATGTCAAGCCAATGGCTTCTCACCTCAGAACACATGCAGGCTGCATGCACGGCCTTCTCAACATCGCCAACGAACACATGTGTTCGTCACGAGGCATTCTTCTCGGTAAAATCCTCTTGACTCAAGTCGACTGTTGTTGTGGCTGGCAGGAGCTGAGGATTAGGCCGTACCTGTCCAACGGACCGGGTTGTGTAGCTCAGCCCTGTAAACACACATCTGCTCACGTCGCCCGCGGGTATCAGCACCAGCTATATGGGCCAGCTACAGCGACCCTATACGACGACACGAGATCGTGTGTATCCAACGTGCGTCCTTCTCACCGTACACGAAGAAATTTGCCCACTATGGCGGACTCCACCTGCATCGCTACCCAATCATTTCGACAGGCGGGTAGCGAGTATGCTGTACGCCTCTTCTGGAACGTGGCTCCGGGACAGCTCAGAGGACCCGAGAACAAGAACAGATTTGGTGAGACGCATCCACGTGGTGAGATGTACTCGGTGCCATGCACCATGTCGAGCAGCTTAGGCTGTTGCAGTCACAGCGCAAGGCGAGGTGATCAGGACGATGTAAACTGACGTCAATTACACATTGCCCGGTCCCACGTAATCTGGAACACTCGAATTGGCAAATGCTGGGAGACCGATCTCCCGCTCGCTTGCGCCTGTAGAAGCGCTCCCTCGCACCTTCCTGAAAGCACCAGCATCGGGGCCAAGGGCAGGGGCCACTTCAACCGCCAGACGCCGTACAACGATGCTGCTCGTCTTGCCAAACACGCCCAGGTACCACTGCAGCACCCCACATAATGCGCGAGCGGGCATGTATCCAAATGTGCTGATCCCTTCGGCCAGCATGTCACTCCAAAGTTTCTCCGGAGAGCCTCCGTAAGTCATCAAGGTTCTCGCTCGGACAAACACAACCATACACCCACCACCCCAAATGCCAGCCTCGCTGTCGACGCCCGTTTCATCTATTCGTGTAGCAGATAGATTGCTGAGGCTGCGATTGCGGTTGCGAACTTGTGGCTTGGCGTGCTGGCGTGCCATATAGCCGGGGCTGTTAAGCAATATACGGCAGTTGGCTCCGAGGTCATTCGCTTGGATTTGACCCGGTATATCGGGCCTGGGATTTTATCTACGACACAACGAGCAAGTATCGCGCTCAACAAGGTTTGCTTCATTTGTCGCTGCTTGCTTAGAGTGGGCATTGAGGTCTTACGTGGCTGTCTCTATATGCCCTCGTGACGGTCCATCGCAAGGCTAGCAATGGAGCAATTACATTAAGCAGCAATGCTTTCCCCACTCTTGATATCCAAGGCTTCTTGTGATTTCGTCCTCAGCGGCAAGGTCACAGGAAATGGGATCAGCGCCGGGGTTGCTGGAAGCAAGCAGTGAGCACGATAGTAGCGTCGATCAAGTTTTGCAGATCGTATCGACCACATCTAATACAATTCTATGCAAGTCTACTCTACCAAATCCTCTTAGCAACCATAGCATAGCGACTAACATGGCCAAAACTCGTGCCCCGTTCTCTCTCCTGCTCCTCCTTCTTCTTGGCCTTGTCATCTCTTTCCCTCAATCTCTTCAGCGTTTCAGGATCGTCGTCGTAGATGTGCTTCCTCTTCTCCTCATCGACATCAACCACGCCCCATCCGCCGATTCTCTTGCCGCCCGTCTCCACACTCCGCATTTCCCGCTCCTGCATGCCGTGGTAGCGACGGCGCGCCACAATGAGGAGCAACATGCCGAGAATGAGCTTGAAGGCTAGGAAGATGAGGTAGATGACGAGGAAGACGATGAGCATCGTCGAGCCAGCGATGAGGTCGTAGAGAGACCAAGAAGAAAGGTGGTACCATGACTGCGAGGGTAGACCGGCGCCAAACGAGGAGCGGCCGAGAGCACGGCGGAAGACTTGGTCGATGTGTGCGAGTGCTGCGGTCGTGGCTGGCGAAGACTCGGGGTCGGAGGTGAGCGATGTAGAGGTTGCGGGTAAAGGTGGAGGCATGTGCATGGCGACGAACATGTGGTAAGTCTGTATCGCCGCGCGGATGAATAGGCACGAGAGCGGAATGACTGGCAGGCCCAGTCTTCGTGTCAGATTGTGATCGGAGAAGGCATTCGAGTAGTAGTCTTTGGCAAAAATGTCGAAAAACTTTCCATAGACGTCCGGCTTGTACTGGTTGAATTTGGTGATGTAGGCGTGCTTCAGCCAGTCAACGACCATCTCGCTGCCAATAACGAGCAAGAAGGGATTTAGGACTTGGGCGATGTACTTGGGGAAGATGGTGAAGCTCATGGGCATGATGCTCGAAGCTGTAAACGCCGCAGCGGAGGCAGAAGTCGTTGCGTTGGTGGAAGTGAACATGTCCGTCCAGGATGTGCCGCTGCTACGAATGCTCAGGCCGCCCACCTCCACAACGTTGCGCATGGCGATAATGAGCAGCATCAGCCAAAGCTGAAACCGCTCCACCACGTCCGCGCAAGTGATCTGGAACAGATTCTCCTTCTCAAATTTCTTGAAGACGGTGCCCTTGATCTCGACAAACTGGTTCGACATGAGAAGCGTGAGGAGCGCATTCGAGTAGGAGTTCACCGCCACGTTGAGGGTGATGACCTGATAGAAGAGCGCCGTGGCATGCGCAACAGTGTACACTGAAGCGAGGATGAACATACCAAAGGGACGCAGGACCTTACTTCTGCCGTCGGCATCTCGGTCAAGGGTCTCGCGAGAGAACAGGCACTCTAGCACATCTTGGCCAATTGCCGAAAGAAGGCGATCGCAGACCTCGAGGAGGTTGTAGATCACGTAGAGCTTGATGGCCGACTGGCCACGGATACCGTGATACATTCGGCTTGCATCGAAGCGCATCAGCACGAAACAGCTGAAAACGATCAGCAGGCCCTTGAGAATATCGGCCTTGTGACCCGGGAGAAGTGCAGATGGCGTGGATTTTGTGCGGCGATGACGGAAGCGCGAATTGCGGGTGCGTCGCGGTCGGGCATCTTTGAAGTCTGGGAATCTAAAGGTGGTCGATATGTCTCCGCCCGGCTTGGCTGTGGCAGTGGCTGTAGCATTCGAGGAAGTCCGTCGTGATATCGCTGGTGGCTCCTCTTCCGCAGGCGTGGGTGGCACAGACGCGGCGTCAGTCTGTCTTCTTCGCCTCCAAACACGAGGCAGGCCGCTGTATATGAAAGCCCAAATATCGCGAGCTTCCTTGATCAGCACGGAAGCCCACCACTTGACCAGGATGCCGATGGCGAGCAGAAAGCGGAGGGGGAGAATGGTCAGCGTGTGCATCCATGCGTCTAAGCACGCAAGCGCGCCAAAAGCCAAGATTCCTTCAATCTTTGCCGGTATCTTCATGAAATTGATGAGGCGCTGGTACTTCAATTCGGACGATTCGTATGGGAAATCGTCGGTAGCAGCCCGGTATATGTACAATGGCGACGGGCGGTTGGCAGACAACTCGAGAGACAGAAATGTGGGCATCGACATGGGTGGCAGTGGTAAGGCGATCCGTGTTGGCGAGAACAGATCTCGAATATCGCGTTCTTTTCTTCTGTCTTGCGGCACAGGCTTGAACGGCCCATCCTTGTGTTCAGTGCTAAGGGGTGGTAGTCCGTGTCTAGTAGAGCGGCGGTCCTCGCCCTCGTGCGTCTGTCCTGGTTGGCGAGATCTCGAAGAGGACTGCCTTCTCCGCACGACCAGAGGCGTGGTGGCAGATCTTGAGGTCAGAAGTGGCCGGCCTTGCCTGAAGTCGGTAGCTGGAGTCTTGATGACGACCACTTCTGTCTCTGGCCTTCCATCGCGCGGAACTTTGTTGTTCTTCTCGCCTCCTTTTGTGCCATTTGCCTCGACGGGTCGCTCCAAAACCACACCCAAGACTCGGCCGTCCCCCTCCACCTCTGCGAGTGCACCAGGCGACTCTTCCTGTATTGGCGTCGCAGCTCGGATCGGAATGCTCGTGGGTTCATTCGTGAGCTCCTGGATTTGCCGCGGACTGAGCTTGAGGATCTTGTCGTGCTCCGAGACGCTGCTCTTCCTGCGGACATCTCCGGGTCGTTTGATCGGCCGTACCTTCTCGCTCGTGTCAGAGAGAATGGCGTCTTCGTGTATGCTAGTCCGCCTACTAGTCGAACTAGCACTCAGACTCCCATTAGTTTCCGCCTTTGGTATGTTCGTCATGTCCTGCAACGATCTCCCAGGCTTCGCGTCATTGCTTCGATGGCTGGCGGGAAATGCCACATCATCGGGTTCTGGCGAGCGAGCCGGAGTGGGCAGCTGCTCCGTCACGTATCGTTCACCTTGTGTTCGTGTGTCTCCTCCATTCATGACGATTGAAGCACCGGAGACTGCTTGATTGCATCTTGTAGGTTGCTGTATTCATGCGCCGTGTCGCAAACGAGGTTCCATGAAGCTTGGGCTGCGCCAAGGCTCCTTATCGATAGGAATCGCGTCGGTTGAAGTTCAAACTGGCTCCATTCTCCTTCACTACTCTCTTCACTCATCGTTCGAGATTTGATCAAGTTCATGCATAGTACTCGTGGCTCAAATCATCGGCAAGAGAGCACACTGGTAAAGTAGTGATTGGCTGGCGAGCCACACCGTGACGAGCTCCATTCCTGAATGTGCCACCATTATTTGACTCAGACGACGGAATTTACACCGTTGGTCAACTACTAAAGGATGCCACAGCATCAGTCACGAAATGCTCGGCCATCGCTACTTTGATGTGATGAAGAGGGTGTTTTATGCCATACGAGGCTGAGGTTCGACCAATGAGTTGATTCAGCCCCGCAACGACCACCAGATCGACGTTACGCGGCGCAACGACTCATCTGCAAGGCAGCCACCGCTGATTTCTATCATCTCTGCACCCTCACCCAAATCAGCTCGAACTTATCCCGAAACCACTTCTTCATCATGCCTCTGTTCAACAAGCCTACACGTCCGTCGCCCGCTGGCCAGGCTGACACCTTCAATCAGATCGACCTGATCTCAAAGAACACTACCAACAGAGGTCTCGCGGTGGGCCCATCGCGCCTTCTTTCTCTGCCGAAAGAGCTTCGTCTGGAAATCTGGCAATATGTGCTCAAGGATGCCACACGAGACAAGCTCGTCCTGCGCGTGCATCGACGTAACGAGCCTTTCGTATCCGGCAAGCGTTTTCGCAATTCTCTCTACAAAACTTCGCAAGCGCCTGAGGCAGCTACAAGCTTCGAGCAGTCTCCCAGGTCACCATTGGGCGTCGGCCTTCTCGGGACGAATCACCTCATCTACAGCGAAGCACTGCCGATCCTGTACGGGAGTGTCATCTTTTGCATTTGGGATCTGGAGGGTATCTTTCCGCTCTTTCTAGAGAGGCTTTCGTCATTTGCACAATCCTCCATACGCGTTATCCGGTTAGTCGTCGATCCAGTAGTCGACAGAACAAGCTCCATATTTTACTGGGCACTCACCTGCGCGCAAGTCGCGAAACTGGCCGAGACTTTGCGCATTGTCGAAGTGCAAGGAACCTGGCCGATTGCGGATCATAGTAATTTTATACGACGAGCCATCCTGAATCCTTTGGTTAAGCTGAGGGTACCGAAGAAGTTTGTGAACACAGTGGACAGCGAGATGAACTACGAGGACGACTTTCAACGGCTCCTTGTGGACGCTGCACAAGAGCTCGCAGCAAAGGCAGACTTACGCAGGGCTTTGACCACCGCCGACATGCTAGAGAGGCAAGAACGGGAAGACATCGACTTTCTGGACGGAAAGCACTCGTTCCGGAAGCGACAGAAGATGCAGAGATTGCCCACCCGTGGAGGCCCATCCTCGGCGCAGCAGCATGTCATTCCAAGCGATGAAGGTGACATTGCACGTGATCTGGCTGCGATACCAGGCATCGATCATTTCTGGCAAGAGCTGCAGGAGTGGGACATGGTAAGCGCGAGGAGTGGCTCTCCGACACCACCTCCACCTCCTAACGACATCGACGACGATATTTGGTTGGATAACGCCTCTACTATTGCTGGAGAGCAGCAGTATAAACCATCGGAAGACAAAGATGTTGATGATTGGGAGCTGGTCGATAAGCCCTCCCCGCTTTGAGCTGTTGACGGCTTCAAAGCCAGCTACACCGTATCTACCACGGAAAAAGAGGTCCAGGAAATTTTGTCTGCCGGCTGCAACCTTTAGTTGTCAGCTTAGATTGACCATCTCCCCTTCACGACAGTTGGCTTTCGTTTTGTGTTTGCCTTCTCGATTGCGCTATCAACGGTCGTTCGACCGAGGTGTACACAGGTACCTCGAACGCTCGGATCTGATCAGTAATCCAACAATCCTGCATCCGGACCCATCTCATATAACAGGCACTGGAAAGACATTTGCATGTAGGGCTGATATTCAGTAATCCAAGATGGCCAATCCCGAAAAGCAGAATCTGACTTTGACCGATCACCTCACCCTGAAATCGATCGGCAATGATTCCTTCGAGACCGCGCACCCTCCCGGCAAGATGGCCAACTTTCCGCCCGTTGCGTACGGCGGATATGCACTAGCAACAGCATGCAAGTCTGCTTACCTTACCGTCCCTACGGGATATCATCTCTACTCCCTGCAAGGCAACTTTCTCGGCCCTGCTACTACAGATCGACCACTCCGCGCGAACGTCCGCACAGTCCGTCAAACACGCGCATTCGCAACGCGCCAAGTCGAAGTCAGCCAGAAGCGCGACGATGGCGAAGATCGGGTGTGCCTGATTGCGATCGCTGATTTTCAAGTCAAAGAGCAAGCCTCGTTACTTGAATACTCGAGACCACCCAGGATGACGTACAGCCATTATAAAACTTTATTGGCGCGAAAAGAAGCGCATCAGAAGCACATGGAGGATGGCAAGATCACCCAGAAACAGTTCGATGCACACGAGAACGCTTTTGAAGGCATGAGATTCTTTGAACAACGCCAGTGTCCCGAGGCAGTTTTTGCGCAAAATCTCTGGGGCATGGCGAAGTACCTCCCAACGACTCAAGATCACTTGCCCACGGCTTCGAAGACGAGTGCAGAGTGGTTTCGGTGTCTCGAGCCAATGGCTACGCCTGTTGACAACATGACTAGCATGACTTGGTTTGCTGACAGCGCGTTATCGATTCTGCCGCTAGCATTCAACCAGCTATGGCTTGAAGACATTAGTGCATGCTCGAGTTTAGACTTCTCATTGCGATTCTTCAAGAGCGGGGACGAGGTAGATACGTGCAAGTGGCACTTGCGAGAGATGACGACTCCAGAAGCGAGTGAGGCACGGAGCTTTGGGGAGTCGTGGTTGTTCGATGAGCAAGGGAGTCCGGTGGCCTACATGAGTCAACAAAGCATCTTAAGGCCAAGACTAAGTGGGAAGGGAAAGCTGTAGAGTATTCATGTCTGCTGACGACTGATTCGATTGCGTATAAGAAGCCACCACCTTTGTGCTAGCACCTTGCGGGCCCTTCTTGGCATACTATAGAAGCACTGGCTGGTGCACATATCTGCGCTACTTCCTACGTCCACGTTCGTCAATTGGTCCGATGTCACATTGCGCGTGCTGAAGCGAATGCCCTTTTCACTCTGGTGTCGGGAGAACCTCGTAGCCAAGACTCAAGGCCGATAGTGACCTTTTCAGAACCAGAAAGAATCAGTCGCATCGTCCTTCTCCTCAATACCTGGAGTGTGTGTGGACGTCTCATGCTCCTGACTATTCGTCAGCTCATCCTTGACCCAACGGTCGACAATAGGCTCCACTCCATGGAACCTCCTGAGACGACAGTCGACCACCTCTTCATTCAGGCACTGGTGATTCTGACAAATGTGTCCATAGATGCATTGGGCGCGACGGCATGCGGAGCCATACTGGCATGGCTGTTTCTGCGCCATGTAGCGCATGTACAGTACGACATCGGGGTCGAGCTCGGAATGGTCGAAGGCGCACCTGGAGCCCTTTTTACACTCGTTGGTAAGGTGGTGCCAGTTGCAGGGCTTTTTGTCATTGTCTTTGTAAGCTTGGCGCACGGCAGCCGACGGTCGCTTGATATGATAATCGAGGCGGAGTCCGAATTTGTTGACCGGTACACGATCTGAAGACACTTGTGAGTATGGCGGAAGATTACCTTGAGCACGAAGGCCATACGCGTGGGACTCAGTCGCGAGGACATGCTTTGGAGCCTTGCGGGTGGCAGCGGCATGGGCCAAACCACAGCGACGGTCCAAGCACAAAGACTGAGAAGCTGTTAGTACAGACCTGCTAAAATGGCCAACTTACTTACATCATCGAGTCTGCTGGCACTCACAAGCGCACCGATGGGGTGGAATGCCTTAAGCGCAATGTAATCCTCAGCCAATCTGTCTCTCGTAGAAGGTGCGACGAGAACATTCCGTAGTTCTACAAGCTTATGCTGCGGTAGCAGAATCTCAACTCCAGGACCGGTTGTTTCTCCTTGTACGATCGTCATCTTGGGGACAGATAGCTGTAGGATAGAATGATATGTGGGGTAGTTTCCCGCGGCCAAAAGAACATGTGCGCAGTTACTCTCCCGCAGTGCAGTCTGGCAAGAATCTAAGGACTGGTCAGGAAATCTTGCTCTCGAACGTGTAGGAGTCCCGTCACACGGACTCTGACGTACCTTGGATCATTTGCTCCATCGACACTGGATGGTTCAAGCTAGACTGAACGCCAACGAAGTTAAATCTAACTCTCGATGAAACGTCGTCGACGAGGAGCTGAAGTTTGTACGCGATTCCGTGATCCAGCTTTTTCGTATACCCGTACGCACGAACTTCAATGCGAAAGTTGGCGTCAGATTCTGGCTGTATCTGCGACATAGCTTTTAGAACGGCGATACCCAGATGCGACGTGAAGGTCTCAGGCGACTGAAGGAGCTCAGGTAAGAACTATATATAGTTAGCCGACATTGAGCTTCCTTCAGGGCGGGTACAGACCGGGTGGCTATGTAGATCGAGTAGAAGGAGAACGTATTGCTCATCTTGTGCCTGGCGACTGACATTCGCGGCAGACATGTCCTCGACGTCGCCATCTAATGACTGATTGCGTGCGCTGGACGTAGAACGATCCTCCAGAAGGAGCTGCTCTGTAAGCAACGACAGCGGGGCCGTGGTGTCTGCCATCCTGTGTCGCCCAGACTGGGCAGGTGGGGGAATAGTTGTTGATGTTGTAGGGAGTGCTGTCCTGGACTGAAGGCGCGACTGCCTCGACCTCGGAAAATTGTAATTTCCCTGTTGTTTCGCATTCACCTCGAGGAAAGGGCCAACTCACGTGGCAATCTGGCGATGACGTCGATGCCCTCTATGGAAAGCGGACGAAGCACTAATTCCACGTCATCTTAGAATTGAGTAGCTAGCTGTGCGGTAACTTTGAACTCATTGTGTTGTTTCAGCTTCTCAATTGTGATGTGCAAGCTGACTTCATGAGCGCAACGGAAAGGGAAGGGGCGTGCTTGCTATGGCGGTGAAGTTGTGGTCACTGCATCTTCTCGCAACAATCGATCCATAATCCGCTTCCTGGTTCTAACATCATACGCTTGTCCAGCCTTTTGCTCTATTATGATCAGAATTTCTTCGGGTTGCCTCCAATGATTTGACGGTAAGTTTTCCACCCCACAGCTCCAGCCCATGCAACTGAGCGGCTGCCCTTTGCACTTCCTCAGTTGTGCTCAGGTCAACGAACGCGTAGTATCCGTGCTCCAATGGCGCATCTCTCTCAGGCCACTTGACTTTCGACACAGCTTCAACTTGAAAGTCCTCGAAGATCCCACGGATCTCAATATAACGAGTGATTGTCAAATGGCTTGGGCAACCCACCCACAAACAATCGTCAAATTTTTTTAATGGACGCAAGAGGGCCAGTAACCTGCATTTCAATGGTCAGAGGCAGCTGTCGTGGCGATGGGCGCTCTCGCGGGCCTCGCTGTCTCCGCAATGACTGCAGGTCATCGGAATGATTCCTCGGGTCTCTTGGTCGCTTTGGGAAGCAAGACTTGACTCTGAGCGGTCGCCCGTGGAAAAGTTTACCTGAGAGATGTCGCATAGCTCGCTCAGCATCTTCAAGTGATGGCAATTCAACGAAACAGTATGACGGATTGCGCAACGTGAACGGGTCGATCGAGATGTCAATGTTGATGCTGAATGGGTTAGCTCGCGTTTCTGCCTTCAGTACGGTACAACATGGGGCAGGCATTGGAAATGATCACGGCATGCAATTGAAATCTCTCCTGGAAGAGTATTGACTCTACATCTGCCCTCTACGCCGTGTAGGACATGTTTCCCATGTATATGCGAGAACTTGACGTCAGTCCCCTTCCTCTCGCCCTGGTACTTCTTGTCTGCCTTCTTTCCTCGCTCGCCAGTTCGACATGATCGAAAACTTATTAGTCGGCAGCGTGAATTTAATGAAAGAAGTGCTTGAAAGGACGATATATCATCCAAGAATTGGTAAGTTTGCTACCAATATAGCGCCGTTTCCCAACAACGAGCATGAAAGCGCCCTGACATGATGCTGCACCAATCAAAAGACTCTGAATACAAATATCATGCAGACTTGAGTCTTTCCATTCACACGCGCCCTTGATTAGTCATCGAAGTAGCTGCAAAAAAAGCCAGCACATGTCGTCAATGCTCCTTCCTCGCATCTGCGGGCCGCCCCACTTCCTTCCCGCGGAGAAGCCTCGACTCCAAGCTCCCAGTATCACTCCACATTCAAACCCTGCTATGGCACGCTTCAACCCAATTGCTGGCTGTGTGACTGTGCTTACACAATGTTGCTGGTGTCGGAATAAGTCGGCTTCGCAAGCGAAAACAATCGCACGTTGATCGTGCGACTTTTAGTCATCGCGCACAATTTGCACGTCTTTCAGACGGCACAAATCAGGAACAGTTTTGCTTGCGAATGCGGCTGAGCATCTCAGAATAGCCATAGACGATGGTACGAGTCTATGCGAAGTGAGTGTGCAACGCAGGGTGAATTTGAAATTTTGTACCAGCAGGCCGGGTCTGGGAGGATAGGGATTCTGATAATCCCCTGCAGCAAACTGCGATCGCTGGGAACCAGTCTGACAAGATCCGATAACGAGCATCATCTCCAGGACCGTTGAAGCCGCAAAGACGACCTGCAGGCTCCACTGTCGCACCAGGTAAGGCTTAGTCTCCGAGCGAGGCTCCAAAAATGTACCATGTCACCCCTGTCGGCCCGGCGGCTGTGGCGGAGAAATGCTCCTTCCACACGTGCAACGTACGTAATTTTGCAACTGCCCGTACAGTCGAGCACGCCTCGCAGGGCACACGTACGATGGGTCATCAGATGTGATGCCAGGGTCGGCGAATCCTAAGTGTGGGTTATACCAGCACTACCGCGGAGATGTAGATATCTGCGGGATGGACAGGAAGGTGTCTTTCCTGGTGGGAGGTATATAGAGGCAGGGAAACGAAGAGTGGGGATTACCATCAGCATCAAGAAGCACAACAAGCCGACAAAGTCTGCTACTCAATCCCTGCGAACGCAGTCAGCGACCGAGACCGACTCTCTCATCCTCAATAATTGTACGGCACCGACCAATAAATATTCTCATCGACACGTCGAGCAGCAACTATTGCACCACAATGGCGCCCTTGACTCCCGCACAAGCCCAGATAATCAAGGCCACCGTTCCCGTCCTGGCCGAGCATGGAACCACCATAACCACCAAATTCTACGCTGATATGCTTACTGCCCATCCTGAACTCAAAAACGTCTTCAACAACACACACCAAGCCACCGGCCACCAACCGCGCGCTCTAGCCGGCGCCCTCTACGCGTATGCCGCCAATATCGACAACTTGGGTGCTCTGAGCCCGGCCGTGAAGCTCATATGTCACAAGCACACGAGCTTGTACATCCGAGCTGAGCAGTATGCCATCGTCGGCGAACATCTCATCAAGACCATGAAGACGGTGCTTGCAGAAGCAGCGACTGACGACATCCTGGATGCATGGGGCGCAGCATATTGGCAGCTTGCCAACATCATGATTGGAAAGGAAGATGCCATGTATAAAGAAACCAATGGCTGGGATGACTGGCGGGATTTCAAGATTACGAGAAAAGAGAAGGAGTCGGAAGAGATCACCAGCTTCTACCTGACCCCTGTGGATGCCGGACTGAAGTTGCCAGTGTATAAGCCAGGCAATTACATCAGTGTCAGCGTCTTCGTGGACGAGCTCGAGGGCGGCGTGTACCAAGCGCGACAATACAGCCTGAGCGACGCACCCGGGAAGGACTATCTGCGCATCAGCGTCAAGAAAGAGCCTGGACTGGAGATTGGAGAGCCCAAGCACTTGACACATGCTGGGTACATTTCGAACTTGCTGCACGAGACGAAGAAGGTTGGAGACGTTGTGCGCGTGTCGCATCCATTCGGTGATTTCTTCTTCGACGAGAACGAAGGCGAAAAGGATGCACCAATTGTATTGATCTCTGCTGGCGTCGGTTTGACATGCTTGACGAGCGTGCTGAACACATTGGTGGAGAAGAAGAGCTCAAGACCCGTTTCGTGGGTTCATGGAGCGCGAAATACAGACACGAGGGCGTTCAAGAAACACATCGACAAGCTGGCTAAAGAGAACGAGAACGTCCATGCATTGTACTTCAGCTCGGAACCAAAGCAAGGTGAAATCGAGGGTCAAGATTACCATATCAAAGGCCGCATCGATCTGGAGAAGATCGACAAGAGCATCTTGTTCGCCGATAATGACAAGACCCAATACTTCGTATGCGGACCGACCCAATTCATGCTCGATGTGGAGGAGAAGCTCAAGAGCTACGGCATTCCTGCAGCGAGGGTGAAGATGGAGCTATTCGGCACGGGAGGTGTACCAAGGGTCTAGATGGTCATACCAAGTGATTATGCATGGTTGTATTGTGTTGGTCGTTTCCTCATTGCGATGGTGTTGGCTTGGCAGTGGTCGACTTTCTGTTCCCCTCCCTGTTGTATTGTAGTCAGTAATCTCCCGCGGTGTTTTCGTGGCATGATAAGACGTCTAAACACAAATTCTGTTCATTGCACGCAAAGTGTTAGGGTCCGAATTCGAGCCCGATTACAAATATGCCCCAATCTCGTTCACATGTCCAATCTTTTCGGAAAGTATCGCAAGTTACACGAAATGTGTAATCCCAGCGTTCTCGGCCCCACAAACGTGTACGCTGCCTGCGCAGCCAGGCCCTCAACCGGATCTGCTGTGATCTCGTGTAACCAAAGCGCATACCCCAGAGCGGTGCTTGTGACTTCTCCAGGCTTCCGCTCCCGCAATCACGCTCCAGAGCAAGAAGCTCTGATCATATAACGCCAACCTACCGGAAGGATGCGGTGCTGCCCAAGATTCCGGTATCTCAAGCTATAACCTTGGGTCACGGTGCAACCGACCGAGGAACTTTCCTCGCTGCAGGACCGACTGCGAACGCAAATCGTCGGTATTTGGCAGATGTCCCAGGATATCCTCGCTCAGCGCCATATAGGGGGAGCGGCTAAATAGGAAATGTGCATAATCCCCATGGAACACCGGGTGGATGCCCGGAACGACACGTACGGCATGAGAGGGACACGATGCCTCCTGGGAGTTGGTAGGACCGAATGACGAACGTTGTTCTCAATGCGGTTGTACGCGAAGACGGATTCGCACGCGCTCCCGCAGCGGAGGCCTGAGCGTGATTCGTTGTTGGTTGCGAGATACACATAAACTCCACGAATAAAGTCTGATTGACATGCAGTCTAAAAGTGGTCGCCAAACGCGACGCCCATCTCGGTGTCTCTCATCTCCCAGCTCGTCTTCGCAACATGCGACAGGGCTAGTTAAAGGGGCAAAATTCTGGAAGAAGACAAGGGACCGCCGCGGACGACGGGGTCAATGACACGGGCCGCCCAAGCGCCCTTCTAGAAATTACGTGGAAGGACGCTTGGACGGTTTTAGAAGCCTTACGGTAGGGACGTGACAAGTCTCACCCTGGCTCCGGGACGTTGGCCGCGAAGGGGGGCTGCAGAGTTGGGGCCACAGCCGCTGGCCAGTGGCACGCGGTTATGACACGGGCGCATGGCATTCTGACGCACGATGTGACTGCGCAGACAAGAATAGGTCGGAGCAATTCCCCATGAACTAGGGGCACGGCGAACAGGAGATGGTGAAACAGCCCTGCAGCCCTGCGGTGCGAACGACGGTGCTGTGCTGAGGTGGGCGACAAATTTGGAAGCAAAAGGAGATTGAACAGAAACGAGTATGCAGTCTGCAGCGAATCATACCGGCTTTTTTTACCAAGTACCACAGGAGTAGTTGTTTTGCGTAAAGCGAACCACATCAACGGCTGCCGTGATGATGGCAGCTCGATGACCGAAACGCGGCGAGGCTGGTGGTGGGTCTGGCGGCACGCTCGGGGCTTTGGGGACCGTGCAATGCACAGACGGACCTGAAGGCAAGGCTGTCGAGCATCTGCGTCAAAGCGATTACACTTGGCGGACAAAGACATTTTACGTTTCCAAGTGTGCTTTGTCTGCATGCGTGTGCTACTGGCCTTATTGATGATCCAGCCACGGCGGAATAGTCAGCGGAAGACACTTCTTGGCACAACGTGGGCGCCTGTCGATGCTGACCTGCTGCAAACCCGCCCTCGTGGTGACGAGATCGACGTCGCGTAGGTGTTGATGTCGTGCTGCCTGACATTGCGGGATTAATGTATACTCTGCGCAGAACTTGTGAAAGTCCCCGTTGTGTATAAACGATCGTGGCAGAAGCGTGTGATTAGGCGCGTCTACTGCAACAATATCCAGGGGCTGTCAAAGGCACGAGCTGGGGATGCAGACTTGGTTAGGCGCCGCAATTACCAAGACACACTGCCAATGAGGGTTTCTTTGTCGTGATGTCATGCAGGCTTCAATGCGGACTGCTTAGACTGCAATATGGAGGATGCCGTCGCTTGCACTTGGCTATTCCGTGCGACTGATTCACGGCCTGCAGCCACCATCAGTTCGTGGTGCTGGGTGGGCGTCAGGGGCTGTCTGACCGTCTGAGCCTCCACCACAGACTCAGCATCTGCAAATGGGTAGCATTGCAGCAGGGCCATTGTGTTGGTGTCCAGGATGCTCCATGCTGTATGGAGGTGTTGCACATGGTCGCCCGGTGTGCGTCCGAGCCACCCATGGCGGCAGCGACGATGCATTCCTTCTAGCGGCATTCCAGAAGGCCAGCATCCTCCCGGCGTTCGAGGAACCGCTGCATCGCTTGAACAGTGCTTCATCTCCCGACGCGGCTTCAGGGCGCGCGCAACGCGAGCAAATGCCCTGATTTGAGCGCCCCTAAGTGCGCTGCTCGGACGTGAAGCTCGATGTGCTCCAACGTGTCATGCGACACCGCAACTCTGGTCGACTTCCGCTGCCGCTACGGCTTGTGGATCCTAATCTGCGCTCCAGCGCGCCACATACGCCTCAAACATGGCCGCAAGAATGCCCCAGCGCCTTGACGTTCAGCGTCGGCGGACTAGCAGGATGCGCGCTGGTGAGGCCGTAGTGTCGTGAGTGCGAGATGACCACAGGGATAGGGCAGCTGTTCAAACGTTCTCGTCGTATGCTTAGGAAGCGCGATCTACGTACTTGAGCATCCCCTGGTCCATGATATTGAAGAAGTGCCTGCCTGCCTGCCTGCCTGCATGATCTGATCGCACCCGTCCATCCTCGCGCAGTGACACAAAAAGCTTCGTCACAGGCTTCCATCCACCACAAGGCTGCAGCAGCTCTAGCGCCCTGTTGGTCTGCGCGCATTTCACCTCCAGTATCGAGTAGAAAAGGAAAAAGGACACCAGCACCGAATTACGCAAGGTCAGCACAGCAGTCCCACGCGCACATTCCAACAAAAGACACAGTCAGCGCCATGCCCTTGCTCGGCCGGCCAACCGTTACTGATACCAGATCCAGCCACGATACCGCAACATTGCTTTTCCCGGGCATAGGGAGAGACACCCACGAGGAGCACTGCGAGACTTCTGTTGGGCTCGCCAGCAATCTATCCAGCGGAACAGCCATCCAAGCGCTCCGAGTGCAGTGTTTGTCGTCAATAAAGACGTAGGTGCCATTGAGAAAGCGGAGCGGAGGCAGATCCGGGCTGCTGTGGGCAAAAGAGAACGTCAAAGAGCGCGTCTGGCCAGCAGCATTCTCCGGAACACGACCAGCGTCGTCGTCGGGATTTCCACAGCGCCGGCAGCTGAAAGAACAGCCAGCAGCGGTTAGTGGTGCCGGCACAGTTGCTGCCCGCCACGCACTCGCAGAGACAGCGTGGTAAGATCCGCAGTTTCAGCGCTGAGGCTTTGCAGCGCGATTCGGCCGTGCGCCTGCCTGCACATCAACTGTCAGGAAGGGGCAACTCGGATTCACCCGCTTGCTCGGATCGGGCTAGCGCAAATTCCACGCGCAACAAGAGGAAAGAGCACCAAGTACCTGCACCCTTCACCCTCACGTCTCCCAACACGGCCATCCTCTGCCCAACGCACCGCAGGCCCTTTGCTTTCACAGGTATGTCCCGCCGTCTCTGGCCTCGCTTTCCGCCCCGTGCAGCCCGCGCAGCACCGCTGCAGGCCCTTCACCGCCCAACTCCCCTTTTCCTGCTGCAGGACGTGGCCAGCGTGCCTGCCAATGCAGCGAAATTTTGGGCGCGACGACTCCTCTTTTTCTCCGCCGCCCCCCAGCGCACCGCCAACTCTCGACGCCTCGACTGACCACCGCTTGTAGTGCAACCTCTGCATTGACCTGCACGCGCCCTGACCCGCCAGCTCGACTCCCCGGCCGGGCCACCTCGACAGCGCTCACACCCTTTGCTCACCACCATCATCATTACTCCGCGCCGCCGCTGAACGCGAGGCTCACCGCCAGCTCGCTCCTCCTTCACTGGTGCGCACCGTCCCGTCTTTTGTTCACCGGGCCTGTTCAGCCCGCTGGCCAGCGCTCTTACGCAAGGCCTCGCCGCCGAGATGGAACTCGACACCATATTGAACGCGCGATTAACAGCATATGCAGGCACCGGACAGTCTTTCGGCATGCAGCACGCGATGCAGCACGACATGCAGCAGCAGCACTTTGGTGCGCCGCCCTTTATGAACGGCAACCGCATCAAGTCGGAGAATGGCTCGGAGCGCGGCGTCTCGCCTCACCCTTCAGACTCGTCGCGCTACTCGTCGCAGCAGCCACAACAACCCCTTCCCCAGTACCCAGCAATCCCGCCCCAGCACATGAACGGCCTGCAGCGATATCCGTCCCCGTCCCAGATGCAGGCGCCCATGCCCATGCTCAATAACAACAACTACATCCCGAATCCCCCAGACCACGCGTACGGACAGCCGCAGCCGCAGATGTCCGATCAGCAACAACATCAGGGTGGTCGTCCAGCGTCCGACACGGGCCCACCCAAAGCCTTCGCGTGCTCGACGTGTGGTAAGGGTTTCGCGCGACGCAGTGACCTCGCACGTCATGGTAAGGAGCTTGGGCCGCAACATCAAGAGCACGCACTGACTCCTCTGCAGAACGTATCCACAGTGGCATCCGTCCGCACGTGTGCGACTACCCCAACTGCGGCAAGCAGTTCATCCAGCGATCGGCGCTGACGGTCCACCAACGCGTGCACACTGGCGAGAAGCCGCACATGTGCGAGCGATGCGGGAAGGCACGACTCTCCCCACCCTATGACTGTACAAACACTAACACTCGATACAGCCTTTTAGTGACTCGAGTTCTCTGGCGAGACATCGTCGCATCCACTCCGGAAAGAGACCGTACAAGTGCCCATACGCGGATTGCCAGAAGACATTTACGCGCCGCACTACCCTCACCCGCCACCAGAACCATCACACTGGCACAGTGGAAGAGGCTGCCGCCGCCACTGCCGCGGCGCTTGCTTCGCGTGCCGCTGCTCCTAGCAGGACTGGCCGCTCAGATGGTGGCGACTATTCTGAGAACGCCTCTCCTTTGAACACGCCATCGCCAGGTGACCGGACCCTTTCTCTCTCGCCGGCTAACGGCATGCCTGCGGGCGTCGTTCCGGGCATGCACCGTCAGGCCACCGACTACGCATACATGGGAGGCATGAACGTGCCACCTCACATGCGCAACGAGATGCCTCAGCCCAGCCCCCGTGCTTCGCCTGCACTCACGACGCAGTCTTACAACTCAAGCGTCAGCGGATCTCGTCCAGCGATCACCTCTCATCCCAGTGCGTACGGACCCCCGCCGATTCTAGAGCCTCCTGCGTCTGCAAACCACAACCAGTCCGGCGGCACCACCAGTGCCAACGGCAGCCCCCACATGTCTGCCATGGGCTGGCAATCACCGTCACAGCAGGCCCTCCCATCGCCTGGCGGCGCCGACCACGGCTACGTGTACCCCGAGCCCCAGTACGGCAACACCCAGAACAGCATGTACTACCAGAACAACAACATCCGCCGACCCAACAGCACCGAGCCGGATCACTACAACTCTAACCCGCAGCGCATGGGCAACGAGATGTGGGCGCCCGCGGTACAATAGGCTCCTCCGTGTCTCTTGTAACACTAGTACATTTGTCCCAGTTCATTACCCCGGTGTTCTTCGGCAGGAATTATACCCTGTGTTCTCACAAAAATTTCCTTCTTGCTGGCAGCGTGTTATCTCGATTGTCCGGTTGTCCTGCATGGCGGGTTGCAAAGAGCTGTGCAGGATCCCGTCAGCTATTCCCCCTCGTCACTCTGTCTCTATCAGCGGACTCATTTCGTTTGTAATGCTCAAATTAGCTCAGATTTCTTATGTCGCAGGGTTTCACTTTCTGGGATGGGTGACACTTCTCATGCTTCCATCACAGGACCTCACACGGATGGTGAGCAGGAGTTTGGCGTCCCTGGACAAGACTGGCAATGGGGGGCGTCGGCTCTTTCAGGATGTCTTTGCAGACTTTCATTGGCCCTCGGTGCGCTTTCCTTTTATGCAATATCACAGGCAACTCTCATTAGACTGGTACTTAATGAAGGATCTACATCCGCCCCTTTCTAGACTACTACACAAKATTATCTGCGCAAGTAGAGACAAAATATGAACACTTTAGTAATGGCCTTGGATCTGCGGAGTGATATGGGTGTCATTTGTTGTGAATTCTGTGATCACTTCAGACAATGGTAGGCAGCGATGAGATATCAACATAGATCTCGGTCCAGACGTGCAAAATAAGGCATAGCTCCAACCGCACTTGCTTCGACTCAACACCACAAGATAACAATCACAACACGGGCCCGTTGACTTCCAATCGTCTTAATGCCGCTCAGGCATCTGATGCTGCCTCTTCAGATAACTCGTCTGCCATTGTTAGCCATGCAACCAGTCACCAAAACACCGCCAGACCTACCTCATCAAGCACATTCATCAGCCTCCCCTCCTCCAAAACAACCCTCCTTACCGTCTCGCTCACACATCCCTCCAACGCAACACTACACCCCCTTGGTAACCACCGGAGTATATGAAACGCATTCGCATACACGCTCGTCGCGCCGCTGACTCGTCCATCATCCGGCAGACTCGCCTGCAATATAATCTTGAACGACTTCAAGCCCCAACAATACCGCAAGCCGAGGCGGACCAGGTCGGCGAAGCCATCGAGGATGTCGTGGTGCGAGGGGATGGTGAGAATGACGTGTTTGATCAGACTTCTGCTGCGTTGGTGTAGGGTCGAGAGGGTGTGTATCCCGCTGTGGAGGCTGAGGGTGAAGATGTTTTCGGCGTACATGAGTTGGCGAGCTTCTTTGTGGATTTGTTTGTTTAGGCGGAGAATCGCGGGGATGATGGGGTCGTCGAGGGGATGGCGTTCGGGGGATGGGGAGGCGGCGCGGGTGCGAGGGCGCGGGAGCTGGGGGAGGTTGTGTGGTGCGTTGGGCATGGTTATGGGGAGGGTGTGTTGGGTGTCTGGAGTAGAGAGGACGAGGGGTGTGTCGGTTTCTTCGGAGGGAGCGGGGCGCTGGGCGTGCAGGTAGAGGGGAGTTGGACGGACGAGGGCCATGGCGTAGATGTGTAGACGAAGTTCGGCGGGGAGGGCCATGAATGGGAAGATGTCGCGTTGTGAGAGGGGCGGTTCGGCATCGAGGGGATCTGGGATTTGTGATTCGGTCAAGACGCTGGGCTCGGGCGTGAGAAGGCCGCTTCGACTACGAGCCTTTGGTATGGAGCCTTCGTGTTCAGCGTCTTCGGTTCTGGCTTCGATGCGCTCGTGTCTTCGGGCCCGTGAGCGTTTCGGTGGAGTGTTGAAGTCTGCTGCTGCTTGAGGCGGGTCCAGGGCACGCCGGCCACGCTTGCCCAGTACCCTGCGCACTTCGCGCTCCATGTCTAAGCTCTTCTTCTCAAAATCCTCTTCAAATCTATGTAGTTAATACGAACAATGGTGATGCCGCGGCATTCGTGTCGGGGTCGCGGCGGATGGTAGGAGGTAAACTTTGCTTTCCAATCCGGTAGGTGAACTTTGAGTGAGCACGCAAGAGCGCTAGATCAATCAGACGCGTATCCAACAATAACAGAATTTGCGCGATAGTGTGTTGAGGTGAAGCAGGTACCGGACGCACCCTCGACACAATGCAAGGCTCCGCTGCGGGGACGCCGGGGTCTCGGGCGGGCTGTCGCGCATCAAAAACTGGGCACGTGCTTCGCGACAATCCTCGTCCGCCGGAGCATGCATTCGGCTAGTGCCATGTAGGCGCACACAGACACGCTCTGGCGAGCGGATCCTGGTTCCTTTCTTGATGTAAAGAAATGCATCGAGTTCAGGAGGCGCATTTTGAGAAAATGCAACACGCGTCTGACCCGCACTTGAACTAACAATAATCTTGCTTGAAGGGAATCACATAATATCTACAACGCACCCTTCCCGATGAGCTTCAATCCCGAAAGCTCTCCCTGCCCGCCGCTGCAATAATCGCGAGAAGCTTTTGAAGCACCCCACCCGTTCAATGATAGTGACGAACAAGAGATCGAAGAACGCTCGACAATGGCACTCGACCAAGCAAATAACTAACAACATCACCAGCCTGCCGCTTATAAGTCTATTAGGTTGTTGCCTCCAGGCTGCCGTTGTTGTTGCTGCTGCTGCTGCGCACCGCCGAATGGATTGGCATTTCCATACGGGTTGGCGCCAAAGTTGCCGACAGGTCCAGTCTGGGCAGGCATAAGTCGATTTTGCTGCGGCAATCCCGTGAATTGCGAATTGAGGAACGGGTTGTTACCGGTCGCGTTGGCATTAACACGATTCAATCCCGCACCGGCCGAGTTTACGAATGTACCTGGTGCAGTGTGTTGGGCGGGAATGCGGAGATTGCCCACGTTGCCAAAAGTGTCCTGGCCATCTCCAGTGGCAAGTAACGCGTTGAGCCTGGCGGCGTGCGGGTCCATCTCCTTCTGCGGCTGCGCTTGCTGAGGCGTCGAGAATGGTGCAGGCTGTTGTGGCGAGAAAGAGACCGGTGGGTTGAACGAAGTGTTGTTGAATTGTGTTTGAGTCTTTTGCTCTTGCAATGTGCTGAGTGTTGGCTGAGTCTGTGCTTGCGTGGGCTGCGGTCGATTGAACGATGACGCGAACGGGTTGTTGGAACCTGTTGGCTGGGGCATCAGGGACTCCTGGGGTTTGTTGGATGCCCAAGGGTTGTGGCTGCCAGGCTGGACCGTGTCTTGCTGCTGGAGGGGCTGCTGCTGTTGCTGGTTCGCATCGCCAAACCCTCCAAATTGGCCGTACGGGTTGTTCATGTTGAAAGAGGTCTGCTGTGGTTGAAGAGTTTGCTGAGGCTGCAAATACTGCTGCTGTTGCTGCTGGTTGCCGAACTGATCGAAGCCGGTAGGCTGCTGCTGTTGCTGGAACCCGCCGTAGCCTCCATAGCCATTCTGGAATCCTGTTTGCTGTGGCTGCATTCCCGTGGGTTGCGAGTAGGCGTTGTTGAGAAAGCCAGTATTCTGCGGCTGCTGTTGGTTCTGGTCCACGAGATTACCAAACCAGTCCACTTGGCCTTGCTGCTGGTATCCCTGGTTATTGCCCGTGGGCTGGTACGAAGTTGGCTGTGCCGGCGCATCGCCGAAGAGGAGATCGGCATTGGTCTGCTCCAGCTCCTTTCGGCGCAATTCCTCTTCTTCTTTGCTCAGCTTGATCGCCTTTGCGAGATCGTCGTCGTCGCCTTCGGTTGCAGTGTTGCGCTGCCTTCTCTTCTTCTCCTCTTCCGCCTCGTTCTTGCTGGCCTCCAGGGCGAGCCTGAGTTCCAGGTCTTCCTCCTCGGTGCGGCGATTGCGGCGCTGTTCTCGACCCTGGGGGCGCCCTCCCGAACCCTCGCCATTGTGCGCGCCGACGTGCGAGCCCGGATATTCTTCGATGCCTGTCACGCGCGACTTCCAAGACTTGCGGTCGGCCCGTTCGGCACGCAACCGCTCCTCGTCCATAATGAGAGATGTCAGTTCCTTGGCCGCCATCCGCACTGCGCCATTGTTAGCTGTGCCCGCCCGTTCCGTGCACGATGCGCCTACCGTTCTGACCGACATCGCGGCCCTCTTCGTCAATGTACTGGAATTCGCGCAGCGTCTTGATGATGTAGATGTTCTTCCGCGCCCACGTCACGACCAGTTCCGAGCCCTCGTGTAAGCAGTAGTCGAGCACCTTGAGCGACTTCAGGACGTGGCGCCAATTCTTTCCCTTGTCGTTCAGCCGCTTGTCGAGCATGTCCATGACCTGGTAGAAGTCGGTCGAGCTGTGGCGGATGTTAGCGCGGCTTCTGCGATGCGGGCGGGGCTGTACTTGTTGAAGGTGATTTGTGCGATCTCGGCCATGTCGGAGCCCACGGGACCCCAGGGATCGTTACTGGTCGCTGCGACGGTTAGCTACGACTTCCAATGGCTCATAGGGGCATGGCCTACCATTGCGCACCTTGACCTCGACGGCCGAATACCCCTTCGTGACATTCTGCGGCAACCGTCAGTGCGTGTGGCTCGTATCCGTGACTACAGGCCGCGTACCTTTACGCTCCTGACGACCTTGGACATGGTGGAGACCGAAGACGAGAGCGGGCAATATGCGCGACTGCTCGGAGTGGTGCTGTGTGGGAGTGTGGTGCGGTAGGCTCGGTCGAGGCGTGGAGTCGGAGGAAGCTATGCTTCGTAGCGCAGCGGGTGACGTCGACTGGACCCTAGCTTGGCAGACGAGAGCGGCGGTGGCAGGAGTGTGGAGGGCCGCGGATGGTGGTGCTGCTGGGCTGTGTATAAGACGGTGATGGCTCGCCCAGACGGAGTGAGTGCGGCGGTGTAGTGGCAATTTGGCGGGTGCGTGAGGGACAGCAGCTGCGTAATCTCCAAGAGCGAGGCTGGTGAGCTGTCTTGGCCGCTAGCATTGGGTTGGGATTCGGTCCGAGCGCGCCGACGTCAGGCGTTGCTGGACGGTCGCTAAGGATGATTAATGGTCTGCATCGAGCGTCGCCGTGGTTTCATCAATGCCTTGCACACATGAAAAGGAGAGTACATGCTGAAGTTCTGGCGAGATGGGCCTGACCACATGACACTGCGGACCCAGAACAACACGCAGGAAGGCACATTCACGAGCACCTGCCCGGCATGCAGCAATGATAATCTATGATAATTCAAGCGCTACTATATACAAGTTTCACACACATCTAGCTCTATTTTCTTGAGCCCTTGAACACTTTCTCAAGTTCTGCACACACTGCGTCAGTCACTTCCTGTGTGCCCGCCTTGCCGCCGAGATCGCGTGTTCGCACACCTCGCTCGGTAACTGCTTCTACGCTCTCCATGAGCTTCTTCGCCGCTTCCTCTTCACCGAGCCAGACGAGCATCTCCGATGCCGTCCAGAAAGTCGCGACCGGGTTCGCAACGCCCTTGCCCGTGATGTCGAATGCTGAGCCGTGGATGGGCTCGAACATCGAGGGGTTCTTGCGAGTGGGATCAAGGTTGCTGGTAGGTGCAATGCCAATAGAGCCAGCAAGTGCCGCGGCAAGATCAGAGAGAATGTCGGCGTGCTATGAATGTCAGTAATTTGTTGCGATAAATCGGCATCATGACTTACCAGGTTTGTTGCAACAATGGTATCGAGTGACTTCGGGTCCAGCACCATTCTGCACGTCATCGCATCCACCAGCATCTTGTCCCACTTGACATCGGGAAAGTCTTTTGCAACCTCGGATGCTACCTCATCCCACAGGACCATGCCGTTGCGCTGAGCATTGCTCTTGGTCACTACCGTCAAGAACTTCCTCGGCCGCTTCTGCGCAGTCTCAAACGCGAAGCGAATGAGCCTTTCGACTCCGTGGCGTGTGAAGATGGCGACTTCTGTTGCAACTTCCCATGGCTGACCGCGATGAGACCGTCCACCTTGGCCAGCATACTCGCCTTCGGAGTTTTCGCGTACGATGACCCAATCTAGATCACCATGCTCTGCTTTTCGCAGCGGCGATTCCGTTCCACGGAAGATCTTGGTTGGTCGTACATTGGCGAATTGCTGGAATGGCTGACATATTGCCAATCGTAGGCCCCAAAGTGAAATATGATCAGGTACATCTAGCTTGACGTCAGCAAGTCTCAATGAACATGATCAGCTGGAATTGACATACCAGGCGCGCCAACAGCTCCGAAGAGGATAGCATCGTGCTTCCTCAATTCTTCAAGCCCACCGTCTGGTATGTATTGGCCAGTCTTCTTGTACAGCTCAGAACTCCAGTCATAGTCCTTGAACTCCAGATCAAAAGTGCCATCAAGCTTGGCTAGTTGTCGCAGGACTTGCACGCCGGCATTGACAACCTCGGGGCCAATACCGTCGGCCCCAATGGTAGCAATCGAATGTATGCGCTGAGTTGCGATCGGAGACATGGTGCGTTGTTGGATATGGTCAGTATGGTAATGACGAACCGAGACTTGTTGATGTGAGTGTTGTTTACAGCATGCTCGAACGTGTCATATATCTATGGTAACTAGCTCACGTGTTGCGGGCTTACTATGTCCGCTTCTCGACCTTCGCAGTTGTCGATGTCGGCATTTTGCGGGGTGGCAAGCGACGCGGGGAAGTGGAGATTGTCCGGAGAAAGAAAGGCCGGTGGATTGTGCCTCCGTGGATTCTGAACACCATCGTCACGTTATCAAAAGTCTGCTCTGCAATGCCTTTATCGCGTTTGAAATCGCATTGTGTTCAATTGAAGTCTTGAAATATATCCCAGTGCTGATCTTGATCGAACCAGAAGGGGATGTCAAATCCCGAGAACGGATCAGGGTTTTGAGCTAACCCTGCGTTGAGATCCTGCTCAAAGACATAGTTCTCATTCATAAAGGCATGAAACATATCACCGTCGTTGTCGTCGGCGGTGCTTTGGTTTCTCGTCATGTCGGCGACCGCATCGCGCGAGGGACCGAGAAAGTCGCTGCTGTCGGTCACAGATGGAGCAGTGTCGCGCATTTTACCATGCTGGGTCACATCGGGAAGTCCGTACAAACCACTTGATGACTGGTAGCCCGTTGCGTCCGTTGTATTCGTTTGTGTTGGTGCTGAAATGAGAGCTGACCCGTACTCTTCCACTTGTCCCATCTGACTTTCACGGCGCCAGCGAGTGTCAATTGCCATCTGAGCTTGATCGTTTCGAGGCTCCACCAACCTGTGGCGAAGATCCCTTATAGCAGCAGCGCTTGCCTCTGGCCAGTTGCTGCCGCGCCGTGCGAGATGTTGTAGCACTTGCAGACTTCGATCGGCCAACCTGCAACCTGATTCAGCCAACATCATATACAAGTCATTGCATGCTTACCTCGTCACGACCTCACGTGTGAGATAGTCACCACTAGCCGCGTAAAAAAGGATGAAAGTACTAATCCAGACTGCCCACGTGCATGAGGGCCACAGTAGAGTCATCTGCCCGAGCTCACCACGGCCTTGGGCTGACGGAGTGATTGACTTGTGGAGAGTCGTAATAATGGATCGAGCGGATCCAATACAAAGGTGAAGAGCGGCGTCATAGTCTGCCCCGCGACGGGAAGCAGCGAGGATTGGGCGGTGTAAGGAGATGATGGATTCATGCTTGAGCAGTGTGAGAATGGTCATATGATATTGTGATATGCCGCACTCTTCTTCGGCATCGCTGAAGCTTTCGACCCGATTCCACCACTCAGCAAGCTTCGCGCTGATGGCGGTGGCTTTGTCCGGGTCTTTGTGGACGTATTCGACGGATTTGTTGCGTAGCTCAATGATCTCGCCACGTAGGCGAGACTCGCGTGCTACAAAGTCAATAAGAAGAAGCCTGGGATCTATTACTATTAGCGGATGCTCGATATGCATTGAACTTCTTACCCGAGCGTATGTCAGTCTCGCTTGCATGCATTTCGGTGGTTGGAAAGCACACATCCACGTCGTCATCTGCGATACCTAACGGAAGTCCCATGGACTGACAGATGAAGCGGTCGATAGCGTACAGCGACCAGAACAGGCGCTGGCGAAGTTGTTTGTCGTCAGTGGAGAAAGAAGAGAAGCGACCCGCACAACGGTGAAGGCCGAGCTGGAAGGCCATTCTGCTGATCAAGCCTCCTAGTCGCGACGCTGCATTCAGACGAAGCATGGAAACCAGGAAGAGCTGGACACTGATGGCGGCCTGAAGGCCGAGAATGGAGGTAGGCTTAGAGAGAACGTGCTGTAAGCTGTTGACTGCATCGTCGTACGAGTGGAAAACGAGCTGGGCTGGGTATCGCGCAGGTGCTCGGCTGTGGCTTTGGCGATGATCTGCGAGAGATATTGACATCACAGATCGGAGGATGATGATTCGAAAATCCGAATGGGAAGCTCTCGATGGCAAGCCACTGGTTGACATCGTCTGAAAGTAGCCCAACACAGTTGGTGCGTGCAAAAAGGGATATAACGGCTGCCAGTTTGCAAAATAGCTTCCTGTCCATTCGACAAGCTCGTCGAATGTAAAGTGAACCCTACTTTGCGGATCGATTTCGGCAGCTCTCCACAATCGATCTGAAGTGTCGGCTTGGGCCGCAGAGAGACGATCATCTTCGCCAGGGACAACGTCACTACCTGGGGTTTCCATGTGTGCTGGGGAAGTGGGTTCCGTTGGACGGATCGCTCCATAAACACTTCTGATGAAGTAGATGCCACTAGCACTGCCGACAAAGCCAGAGAATTTGTCTCCCGGGATGCGCATAAGTCCCACCTCGCGATGCAGCGGCGCGGAAGTGCGCCTCCGCTTGCGGGCTGGCTCGCCTTCGAAATGAGGCTCCATGTCCGGTACTTCGATGCCTAGACTCGATGTGGATGCCATTCCTGCTTGCTGTCCATCCCAGCTGAGTTGTGAAGGGTTCGTGGTGTGCAAGACGTGCGGAGAAAGAAACCCCGCTTCAGCTGGATGACTCAGCATCTGGTCCGATTCTTTGTACTCAGTGCCCTACGCACATTTTGCATCAAAAGTAGTTGTCGCGCCACCCATTGGAGGAGCCTGCGAGCAAGATGTTGGGTGCCATGGGCTGTTTGCAATTGCGCAGTAGCTCAATCACGTGTTCGCATGATGGAGGATCCGAGAACGTGGGTGTGGCCGCGAAAGCATGCTCCTTACCATGTGCTGATGTTTTGGTATATTCTAAAGGATCCCAAGATGGCGGACCTGGTCGTCTACTTTCGGTCGATATTGCGTCGTTTGTGCGACTTCCATCGCGATGCTGCTCCGTTTGCTCAAACCACGTGGCGAGGTCTTCCCCTGTTCGCAGCGGGAATTGCTCCCATTCCTTTTGCTTCTCAGCTTTCGAGCGGGGAATCTGCAATACTGGAGGGTCCTCGATCGCAGCTTCCAGCAATGCCAACGACTGATTGCCCTGTTGCTGGAGTGCCCCAAGGGACGCGTATAGCGCATTCTCTGTGTGTCGCAGACGAGTTTCCAAGCTGATCATGTATGCAGCCGGAAGACCTCTCTTACCACCTTCCTGGTAACGGCAAAGGGATGGAGAGGATTGGCACTGAGAGCATAACGGACTGGGGAGGTTAGCGACGATCAGATCACCGCTGACCTGGGGGAGGTGAACACACAGCTTTCGATCGCATTTGCATTTCTTTGCTCGGCATGGCTCGCACGCAATCGGATTGAGCTCTTCCTGCGCCAGAATTAGTGCCACATCATTAACACTATCATCCGTCATACCATATCTGGGGAAAGGTGAGTGACGGCAAGGGAGCTTCGCGGAGTGGAAAGAGCCATTGGATGGAAAGGGCTAGTACCATGGCACGTGCACATGCTGGACTCCACTGCGGTAGGTGCAATTGATTTCATCAGATCAGTTTTTTTTTGGGAATTACGATAGTCTCAAGAGTAGTTTACAGAACATTGCGCACAATACCGGAAACATTTTTCTTGAAGCCCAAAGACTGCTCAACGAAATTCTTCTCGGCAGCAGTCGCGACTTTGCTAATTGGGGCCTCGGGCTCAACCCATGCGCCTGCATGGTACATGCCTGGCCAGACGTGAAGTTCGCACGAACCGCCCGATGCCCAGATCATACTGGCATAGGCAACAGCACCATCTCGAAACACTTCACACTCGCCCACGTCGATAAACACCGGTGGCAGCCGAGACAAATCAGCCGCTCTGCCAGGGGCTTGCAGCTCGGTCGGCGCATCCCGGCTCTGGGCGAGAATCATGTCCCAAGCATTCCTGTTTTGTTTCCCACACCATAAGGTTCCAGTTTGAAATTGTTGATGTGAAGGGTAATGCTCGCGGTCGTCCAACATCGGAAAAGAGAGGAGGGCTGCGCGTAGCGCTGGATATCCTCGATTCCTGGCAAGAAGACATGCTGTAGCGACAGGAGCTGCTCCGCCGGATAGGCCATGAACCAATATTCTCGATGGATCGATGCGAAGCTCAGCAGCATGTTCTGCCAAATAGACGGCTGCGGAGTAGAAGTCGTACGCTCCGGCTGGGGCAGGGTGTTCAGGAGCAAGTCTATACTCCACAGAAGCGAAGACGAGGTCGTCATTGACGGGAAGAACGCGGAAGAACTGGTCGGGCCCGAAGAAGCGATTTCCAGCAATTTGACCGCCACCATGAGCATATAATATTGCGGCTCGATCCCTGCTAGTGGACGTCTTGGTTTGAAAGATGGCGACGGTGACAGGTTCTCCCCCAAGATCTTCCACACTTGGGATAATGACATCCGTGCAGGTGAGGTTTGGAAACTCGGTAAGTATTGCCTGGGCGGTATTGGCATTAGTGCCTGTACGTAAAGCATCTACACTTGACACATCAGGAGCACCTGGGTAACCTCCTGACATCTTGTATGCTGGATCAAAGCTCGGTCGTGACATTATTACGGCTGCGCGTCGTGGTATGTTGGAAATCCTCAATCATCGAAATCCCTTGAGCAGGTGGTTCAAGCACTTATTATATCAGAACCATTGCGGTAAATGTGGGGTGTCGGAATGATCGTGCCGCTCTTACTTCTAGCCGTGGAACGTCGCGGACAGGTTAGGTCCCGGCGCCGGCCAGACTGTCGGTATTACCTCGAACCTTTTAGCACAACGAAGAATTTCCTAATGCGGAGCACCGCCAGCGCCAATGTGCGAGGCTAAACTATCGACGTGGTGCGCAGCAAGAAACCTTCGTTGAATATTTAGAAGCATCATCCCAGCGAGGGACCGGTATGGACCGTACTAGAGGTCCAGCCTAGAATGTCCGTTCACCTCCTTTACACCGGCTTACAAACCAATGTAGACTCGACTGTCACTCGGCCGATAGCAAAGAGTACCCTCTAAGCATTCAGCAGCGCAAGTGTGGGGACGGATGGAGAGTCGCAAAGATACTCGCGGTAGTTGCTCGCAGCCAAGTAGTATGCGACGGACTGGAAATAGCGGTCGAACTTGCATACGATCGGCGTGGTTGGTAATTGTGGTGCTGTGGAATGCCTTAAAATGATCCAGTGAACGCCAGGTTCTCGACCAGAGGTAAAGTGCCGATGTCATGATGGCGTGTACCGTATGGCATACAGATCGCAACTTCTTCCACCTCGACAATTCATGGAGGACAATGACATACATTGAGGGCTACTAATTGTTGCCTTATCAATGTCGATTGCACCCTGAGGTGAATCGTGCGATGAGTGCCAAAGCGAAGTTGGGTTTCACCATGTGACGACTTGCAAGCGGTGTTGGCAGAGTTGTGCGCATGCTGAGACCTTGCAAATCAGATAGAGGAAGCCCCATCGACCAAGACCAAGCATATGAAGTGTCAGAAGTGAGCAACACTGTGTTGTCGCGGAGGTTTGCGGAACTCTGGACCGAGATGTCTAGCCAAATCCCAGCCAGTCAGCAAGATATGTGGCTAGGAGGTAGAGGACGAGTGCTTCCACGAAGTACCGTTACTGAAGAGGGGTGCGAGGTAAGCTGAGTCAGGGAGGATGCCGAATCAACTTATAGCAGATGCCAATAGGTCTTAGGGTCGAGTTGGGATCAGTCGTGGTCAAGCTTGTCTGGTTCCACGCATGAGGTATGAAACAGCGGAACTTGGTTCCGAATAAGCGGTGCAAGGTATGCACTATTGCTCAAGCGACATGAGCTTCCGAGGCAGTCCTTGCTTTGATGTCCATGCGTCCACAGGCTTGGCGTAAGCTTGGTACCAGAGTGCTTCCGGCCTGCCGCTTTCGGTAGTTTACCCACAGAGGAATACGTGAAACTAATGTCGTCACCCGTGATTCCAGAATCTGATTGGCTGAAAGTGCGGCCCAGCCAAATGTAACCTTCGTCGACGCTCCTGGATGGGGCGGTATCCGCCCCCAAGTGCCCCAGATGCTCTCTCGCTTTAGGATGCCTTATTTGATCTAGTGGGCTGTCGATGCTTCTCCTTTTACGTTCGCTTCAAACACGGTGTTGGAGCACTAGGAAGAAAGCCACATCGGCTCTTCAGATGTATACGGCACGGTTGAGGGCCTGAGTTTGGAGGTCGAAGAAGTACTACGGGGCGCGTTAGCGGTGGTACTGCCGTGACAAGGCGCAAAGTGTACCTGCAAAGAAATACGAGTCTCAATGCGGCCCAGGGAAATGCCCTTGGAAGTATGAGGAGGGAGCAGGCAGACTCACGTTGGGAATGCCGGGCGTCTGATTCTGCGGCCCGGTATAGTGTCCGTATGCCGCGAGAGCGTAGTTCTCTGGACTCGGCGCAAAGTGTCGAGGTTGATGAAAAGGGCTGTGGACTGGATCGAAGCTCGTCTGGCTCATAGACGTCTCGAACTGGAATGATTCTGATCGCGGAGGTGGAGGCGGAGGGTAATCTACAGGCGCCCATGTGGGCATGGTCCACGCCAGGTTCACTGGTGGAGGCGGATCGTAGACTGGACTACTCCACGACGACTCGAATGGCGGATACGCTGGTGTGGTAGGAAGTGTGTTGGCGTCAAATGTAGTGGTGTTTGCTACCAGACCATGGTTCCCCACGGTTGTGCTGCTTGTTGCCACGGGCTGGAAGTCAACGTTTGCGTGAAGCATGAATGGCGATGAGCTTGGTCCAGCCTCATAGTCTGCCGATAACGGGCGAAGGTGTGCTTCATGCTGTTGTGGTGACGCCTCCGGTGTCTGCTCGTCGTTCGATCCATCCTTAATCAGTTGCTGCAAGTATTGAAGCTTTCGCTTGCGCTTCTCTCCTGTATCACATTGTGTCTTAGTGCTGCGCACCCACTGTCGAGAGGCATGGTAGAGGACGTACGGTAGTTTCGGGAGGCTATCCTGTTCTGCTGCTTGCGAATCTCGCTGTTCACCTTCTTGGGCTTCTTTCCAAGCTCCTCGCCTTCTTCTGCTCGTCTAGACCGCCGACCAGGTCTTGAACCAGCTTGCGACTGAAGTGTGGTTGGAGAAAACATGGCTCCAGTAATGGGATATCTAGCGGGGGTGGAATGAAAAGTTAATCGAGACCGTTGGCAGAGGCTTGCTTTTACGGAAGTGATCAGTAGGAATTGTAGATCGCCAAGGTTACATAGCACAGTTGACAGACCTCGGGCGCGACCCGCGAGGATAATAGCTAACCCGAACGAGATTGCGTATTCCCAGTGTCCTTTGCAGGCCTGCTGATTAAGAGTTACAAGAATAGCAGCTGGTCAGATTGGCAGAGGCAAGCGAGTGCCAAAATCAATCCTGCCGCAGGCAACCTTAACCTTAATTTCGCCGCATAGCAGAGGTGATGTGAGCATCAGGGGTTGCGGGTTGACGGCCGAATGATTTCGTTCGAGCCGTTTGTTCGTCATAGAAGCCGAGAGCAAGATGCCGACACAACTCAGCGGCCGCTCGGCCAGCGGTCGCGATTATTTCTTGCTGCATTCGACCTAGTCAAGCGCACTCGTGGCTGAATCATCTCGTGAACGCTACGGCCCGAGCTTGGTCCGTGATGAATAGCTCGCCACGTGAGACGCAACGCAACGGTGTTGAAGGCAAGGCTGTCGCGCCGCCTGCAGCGGCCGCGCCGCAGTAGTGGCGAGACTCGACATTGCGATGCATCGGACGACGCGCGACGGTTGATGAGAAACCAAAATTGTGGCCCGACAAGACGACAAATGCTGTGTGGTCCGCGCGCCGCCCAATCACAGAAGTGGCGACTGCTGCGTAAGCACGCGCGACTTCAATCTCACGCCGCTCTTTTGCTGTACAGTCACGACTTATACAAGCTGAACTACACAATCTTATTTGGAAGTTCCTGTACCAGATGCACCATACCACCCGAACAGGCAAGACGACCTTGGTGGGCGTGGAGCTGCCTTTTTCCGGCCGAGCGGCCGGGACAGTAATCGATCACGCCAGCCTCAAGACTTCAGCACCGTATCACAACGAGGTACGGGTGCATCTCACAGCCCTATTCCAAATAGTTTGAAAGAGTGGACTCGCCGCAATCGGCTCTCAGGAGCTGTCTATGTTTGCCGGCGGAATATGGGCACACACATGACGAAATGCGGAATTGAGCAGCCTCCTACAAACTTCTTACTCAGCGAGGCGGTGTATTCGGATTACTCGGTGACTACTGGTAAGTTTTGGGCTTGTCTGTGTCTTACAAGTCGCGTGGACAACACTCGGCAGAGTCTGAAACCGCCTGACTTGTCTGAAAACCACCCACAATTAACACTTGGCTTCTGGCAAGGCCATAGCGATTGGACAGGTGGGTGTGGGAACTGCAGCAGCGTTTGATCGGTCATGGAAGTTTTGAAAAGCTCCATTTTGCTAAGCCTTGTGGGAGGTAACCGTGCGGTCACCCGTTTCTAGCAGCAACTTCACCTAGGTCTTATTTGTCAGATTCGAGCTTATGGTGCCTCGACTTGGGCGAAACCCACCCCGATGGTCACGCTATGCCCTATCTCCTTCGATGAGTGATTCCCAGGGAGGTGGGCCGCGTGGGTAGGCGTGAAAGAGGCAAATGGGAGCGAATCCATCAAGCAGCGCAGTGAGCCCCGCCACGACCATGTGCCTATGCCCTTGCCATGAGCACTCACTACCGCGAAGGGCTGGAAATACGAAGCTCGCTTCCTGATCGAGCAAGTCTTCACTGTCGGGTCATGAAGCACCGGATGCATGTATTCGGGCGAACACAAACCAAGGCATGAGAGTGGCAAGTGGACGTACAGGGTAGGCCTCAATTCCTAATATTAGCGGCCTCACCTCGAGGTGCGCGAACGAATCCATTCGCTGGTTCTGCGCGTTGCAGCTTCCGCAGCACACAAAGACGGCCGACGCTACCCTATCACACAGCGATCCGACGTGAAAAGGGATGTGGAGCCCCTGGGAATAACTCATCTGCAGGCATTCTCATCAGCGATACGGGCTTGGAGGAAATGAGCGTGGCTTCCAATGGGCGAACAGCACGTTGATCAGACGTGACAGCGTACCGGAAGACCGGGTAGCCAGGCACGGGGTAGATGTGCGGGCTGGGATGGGCTGCACATGGCCGTTGCTTCTGGAGAACGCTGTTCCGTGCGTATCGCTGCAGCTCTTGCACGCACTAGGTATTCCGTGCCTTATCACCGAGTTGGAGCGACTATTGACGATCCAGATCGCGGTGTCTCATGAATTGCATCCTCACCCTTCTGGTCTGCGGTCTTCGCATTACCCTCTCGCTGACTTCGGCCGGCATCTCGGCCGGCACGGGACAGTGGCGACTTGTAGAGGCGCTGGCTATCACTTGTTCTTCGCCTCATCTTGGAATAGAACACCGAGCAATTAGCAGCAACTTCGCTGGACACTGGACAGCACACCCTGTACGCGGACTCTCGATTCCGACGCAACCTTGAGCAGATAGTAAGCTGTTGTCAACCCAGGGCAGGCAACGACAACAACGCGTTCTGGCCAGAAGCCCCAACACGCCCTGCCGCGTCTCCAAACCAAAGGCGGGCCTGCCAGCCACTCATGAGAAACTAGGGCTGCTTGACCGCAAAGTCCAAGCGCTAAGTCGCAGTATTACACTGACTCAGCTGCAGGGCAATGCCCTGATCTAAGGTTTATCTGCCAAAAGTTCTCCACTACCCTTCACGTTTTGCGGGTAGTCATGCGCGTAGCGCACCCAGACTTTCACCTCACCGCCTATGTCGATCTCACCTCGTCCTATATGGTGATCTGTGTAACGAAGGACACTTTTGTCTATGCTGACAAACTGCATTGAAGTATGGTGAGGGTAGTCAGGCTACTGTTTCAGCACGATGGTATCTAGAGACTTCGGCTTGGATAATGCTGAGCGTGGACGAGTCTGATCAGTTAGTGATAGCATGTGCAAGTGCGGTTTGGTCAGACTCTTCCTGAGAAAGCCAGATGTTTACAATAAGCCTAGACCCAGTCCGCGAGCTGCGCAGGGTCGTCGATTGACCCACGCTGGAGTCGGCGGATGGTTCTTGGATTGAATTTCCCTTCTTGGAAATTAATGTGTTAAGGGTATGGTCCCAGGCTGACGGTTGGACGGACACAGCATCGCAAGGATGAAAGGGGAGGAGTCACACGCGAAGAACTCTGCACAGTCCGAATGTGGTAAGTAACCCATAACAGTCGATAACATTGTGCAACTACGGAAAATGCTGCGATAGGTAGCAAGGCCAGACCACTCTCTCCTACCACATCGTGCCCGTCCTGCCATATGGCATTCTGGAACACATCGTCAATGCCATACCGATGACAGCTAGCGATTCGACAGCTGAAATTCTACAAACTCGCCCTCTGAACTTGCCCGTCTTTTGAGCAGCATCGCGACATTCGTGTGCCAGACCGGGTGGTGAAGACAGGCGCAACGCGACCATTGAGAACCTGTTGACTTCTCGACGATTGCTCCTTGAGCATCATCGCGAAAGCCACCACGCAGTCTCTGCCGCCCAAAGCTTCTCACTGAGATGCTCCATCGCATGCCATCGACCACTCTGGCCGTGACAATGGCATCCTGAACCTCATAAGAGGCGGCGTAACTATGGTGACGCAGACATCGTCCGCGCCACCAGGGCTTGAAGAGCCTGCAAGCCTCCCTCATCCTTCACCACCTTGGTGAGTGCAGGAAGTTGAGCCTCTCCGCCGATTGCTGCTAGCAATGGTTGCACCGACTCCGCCAGTGCAGCTGCAGCTTGAGCAGACGTTTCCCCGCCTAGGGGCTCCAGCTGAGAACTGACCATGTCAGACCCTCTTGCCTTCGCCCTGAGTCCAGCCGGCCCGGCTTCGAGCTGCGATACACGTTGTTCCGCGCTCTGTAGCTCAGCCCTCAAGTCTCTCGGCGGATCATGCGCAAGCTTCTCTTGTGCTATAGTGTGTTAGCTGTGTGACGGCGCAAGGATGGTGAACTTACTCTGCTCATTTTGACGTCCCTTGGCCAAGGTCTTCTTGACACTCTCGGGCAAGACGACGCCAGCGGCCTCCGCGATCATGGTAGCAGTCTCCAATGCATCGCGGAGCCGATTCAACTTCTTAACTGCAGGGTGAGCTGAGTCGTCGCGCTCGAGCGCCGCGCGCTCGGCCTTCAGGTCCGCCAGCTTCTTGTCAAGGGCGGCGAGCTCCGCATCCTCTTCATCGCTGTCGCCGATGAACTGGCTGAGGTTGTACTTGGCTCCCGTCCTGATTCGATACAGCTCTCTATCTGCTTCAGTTTCAATTCTAAACACCTGCGTATACTTCGGGAGCGGCATGCTGGCAGTTGGCGTGGAGGGTGTTGGTGTAGTGAAGCTTTAGATTGCGAGAAAAGGTGAGACCTTTCGCTGTCCCCGATCAGGAAGCCACCACACTCTCACTAACAAACCTCACCCCACACCCCGCTCAGGCCAACTCAGGACTGCCTAGTCTTCCCGCATAGTCTTAGCACCCCGATGCTGTCCGCTGAGCACAGCGCGAAAGGCGATCAATTCGATCTGCCCCCGCGGGATTTCAACCCACTACTGAAATATGGAAAGATCTCGGCATTTGAAGCAGCGGAGAAACCGAGTAGCACTACATGCTAGACGCCTTTGATTGCTATTTTAGATGCTCAAGCTTCATGAGGCGGGCAGACGGTCTGAGGCAGACACGTCGTCGCGAATGAGGAGGAGCTGTGAAGCGAGAGGTAGTCTGATCATACCTGCATAGATACATGAAGCTAATACAATGGCTCTCTTACTTCCCCTTGACTTGTGCGACATGGAACATGCCCTGCCCTACACTGATGGCAATGTGCTTACCGCTTACTCACGTCCCAGAATAACGGCCCACACATGCAAGTCATCTCGCCCGACGCCCAAAACACCTCACACGAGTAAGTAAGCCAGCTGGACGGCATACATCGGTGGTAGCGTCCTTCCTCACTCCACTGCGGAGTTAATGCAAGTCATGGCGCAATTGAGGAAGCAAGATGCAGGCGGAGACTGACATGCTGCAGCCCGTCTATTCTCAGCGTTGTTTGTGATGGTCATATGTCGAGGGGAAATATCTCGAGTACATTCAGGCTCCTGTTTCATGCTAACGTGATGGGTGCCCGGCTTTGAACTCGGAACGTCGCCGGCGACTAACCCTAGGGCTACTATCGCGAGACTCATTGGATTCCATCCTCGATGACCCCCGCTTTCGAGAACGGTCTGTGGTTGGCTGCTCAAATACCGCGCGTCGTGCAATGGTGCTCGACCGGGCGCTTGAGGGGCCAGGCATATCCAGCATTTGATCCTCAGACTCTTCTGGCGCATCGGTGAACTGAATCTCGACGTCTTCAATGTCGAAGGAAGCGGCCATGTTGACCACTTGTTCAGCGAGCTGTATCTCACCGCCCGAGTAACTGCCTGGTTGGCCTTCTGGCCCATCTTCCCAGTTTCCGAGCCATACCCATGTGAGCACAAGATCCGGACCTCGGATATGCTGCCGGATGATGGTTTGAACCGTGCATTGTTGGCATTTCCGTTGTTGACCTTTGACGCGGCGAGGGCGAAGCGTGCCTCGAACTTTTTTTGCTAGGAGCGGCTTGATGTCTACTTGGACTGTAGCAACCACTCGGTGATCTAGATAATCGATTAGATCAAGCTCGGTGACGACCGCGTGTTATATTAGTAACTTGCCCTTATTCTTTTCGTGCGTAATTTGATACCGCTCCGGAGCCTCGCCAGTCTTTGCCACGATGGTTGCTTCGAGTGGCCAGGCAGTTTTGAAGCCCCAGAAGGTATAGTCGCTTCGGACATCTGTGAACGTATAGTTCTGATCAATAATTTCGTTCTACGTAATTAGCTTCCACCGATCCGTAAAGTCGCGGTGAGAAATGTACCTCGCGGATGATCCAGTGAGGGATACCTCGTGCCTCCATGTCACCAGTATCTTTATTCTTCCATTTCTTGGAGCCATTTTGAGATAACTCATCCTCATTCTCATCGTAGGGAATGTCTTCCAACACCGCATAATTTGCAAGCGCCTTCTGCGGCGGCGCATTTGCGCGATCGGCCGCGGCTAGAACAAGCCCGCGGGCGACATATTGGCCGTGATGCTGCCTGTACGCTGTCAGTGGATCAAATTTCATCAGCTCTACGTATGCTAGGCTTACATGACATTGGGCTCTAAAAATTTGTAGACGGGGCCTGAAAATATTATCACAGCTTCCTCAAGAAAGGGCTTCAAAGCTGGCTGACTCGCGCCACCTCCAATAAGTGCGATATGCGCAGCTCGGTGATGCACTCCCTGCATTTTCTGTAGAACAGTTCTAAGCAGGTTCGAATTGCGTTCCAACCAGGGCAGAAAGACTTCGTTCAACGTCTCCTGTCTTCATTTTCTTGTGTCAGCAGTGACAGGGAAGGGTAAAATTGAGTGGCTTACCCAGTGATAGTGAATTCGCCGTCTCCCGTACATCCATACGACTGGTGACGTTATTGATACAATCCTAGAAATTTGAAGTTCATCGCAATGTTGAGATTCATGAGCGTGTTCCAATCCTTCCCCGGTGTGATCATTCTTTCAAAATGGTCGAGAATATTATTTTCGATCAATCGCTTTAGGGAAATCCCGTGGTTGTATCGTTCCAAATGTTCCCTTAGTGGTTCGAGTTTCCTCAACGAAATCTTCTCGAGGTTTTCGTTGAGGCTGTAAGAGCCACAACTATCTCCTACATATTGATAAGCGAGAGGCAAGATACTTCCTGATTACTAGGATCTCTTACCTATAGGTTCGCTCACACGCTTGCATCGAAAGGTGCGTCGGTTGACATGGTGCACTTCGAATGCAGCATAATCAGCTGTGCCGCCACCGATGTCACCGAGGATAATTGTCGCACCGTTCTGTTGCGCTTAGAAAGGTCTTCGGCCAGACAGAAGAACTTACCAGCTCCTCGCCCTGTTTAGTGGACAACTGTTTTGCCAAGAAATACAAAAGTGCGGCGCTAGGCTCAGTGACGAGGTACACGTTTGCGAGATCGTCCTTGTATGCACTTTCCACCTCATACACAGCCGCCTCGGCATCCACGACGATGCCATAGCTAGCTGCTAAGGAATTTCCTAGCCTGGCTTCACCAGCCGCCCTTGCTACAATCCGCTTTAAGCACTCGCGCGTCTGGCGGTCGTACTTCACTGGACAGCCGACCACGATGGTGATCTTGGATTGTGGCGAGACTTTGTCAGCGCCCGCTTTGAACGGACCGCTCTTGCTCGATTTGAAGATCTCGAAAGCCCACTTGAACAAGTTGGTTTCCACGTCCTCGTCGTGCTCGATCGCACAATCGCGCTTGAGATAAGCCAGCGTGTCGCCATGTGCCTGCAACCAAGCGCGGCTCCTCGCTGGATCATTCACTGACTCGCGCTCGTTGTCCGGGATGTAGCTCCATGACAAACTTGTCTCTGGGTACTTTTCTCGGGGCTTGAAACGCCTAATCAAGCCTCGCCGGAGTCGATCAACATTACTGCCATTCGCCGCGTTCCAGCCATGCTCAACTGTAAATGTCTTTCGGTCGTCTGAAACTTGGTACAGGCTCTGTGTCGGAGCCTGTGTCAAGGTTAGCTTCCCAAGGGGAGCTTCGGGGTAATCCTCAATGTCCTGAATGTCGTCATGATGAATTGTTGCAGGATCTTGGCCATCCCGATATGTTGCCCATGCCATCTTCAACATTTCAAATCCTTTATCAATGCCTATAATGATATGATGTACTGGTTGGTTCTGAGGGCAGAAAATCTCGTTTCTTGCAGCGGCTCGGGTTTGGTCCGAACATTCGCCCTGCGATAAGTTCGATGCATTGATGGAGCTGGCCATCCTTGGCATTTCTCAGATGTGCGATGGAAAGAAAGCTCAAAGCAAGCTAGCAGTGTGCATCAGCGAATGGACTGGTTTGGGCGCAAACACTAGAAGTGAAGGTGTTGACTTACGGAAACTTTTGGCGATCCAATATCAATAGCGACAAGGAGTATGGAAAAGTGGCTTCCGTAATTTGGACGTGGTACACGATAGGAGACCGAGAGGTGGAAAGGGGTCGATGTAGCTACTTCAATGAGCAAATAGAGTGGCGCTGAAGCGAAGTTGGATTGTCTTGCAATTCAATGCGACTGGAGGACTTTGGCGACGAGTTATGGAGATATGTGACCGCCTGAATGGCGAAGTTTGACTTTGCAGCGAGCGGCTTGACACTCTTCCCAGACCGCCTTTTTGACACATTGGTTCGCTTGATCGCTAGGCAGCATGGGCTGATGCCGCTCTCCGAAAGCCTGTTGCATGCCGCCTGGCAGCGTTGACGGGACGACATGTAATTTGACCGCCCTGCTGCAGATACGGGCCCGCGGCTGGATACATGTGTGAAGTCGCCCAAATGGTAGACGCGTGCATGCGAGGTCGCACAAATGGTAGCCGCGTGCATGTGAGGTCACACAAATACGCCATCAATTTGGTAGTTGTTTCAGTCTCCACTCCAGACCAAATCACCGCCTCCTCAATAATGTTAGCTTGAATTCACATATACTGACATTTTTCCAGCTTCTGGATTATTCACAAGTTGCCATCGTCACACAAGCGGATCGCGATGACGTCCAGTCAGATCAAACCCAGCCGCCGATGGAATTGGACGGTCGAGATGAAGATGTATCTGCTTGCATACATTGTCCATGGGGTCAAGACGCAGGGCATCAAAGAAAATATCTGCTACAAGAGCGCAAGACAGGCTTTGCTCGCTAAATTCGGCGACGACGACAGAATACTATCAGAAGGCGCCATAGAAACAGCAATTAGGCTCTTGTCCAAAAAATACTGCCATACTGGGGGCGTTCGGAATCTCAGAGCCGTCCTATTCCGTAAAGGCATTGACGCGATCGCGTCTCGAATAACGTCGGACGAAATCCCGCTTGTCCAGGAGTACCTAAGCGTCGACTTCGAGGCACGAGCAATTCAGACCGAAGGTGAAATTTCCGTAAGCCAAAACATGGGCCGTACCGCCAGGAAATCACATCTTAACGACGCGCCCGAAGATGAATTGACGAACGAGATGAGTCCTCACACTGAACTAGCCTCCCTGAGAAACACGCCCAGCGATATCTTACAGCCAATTCCCCAACGAAAGAGAACCAGACAAAACTCCTCCTTACCTTCAACCTCTCATCCTGAGGCCGCCAACGAATCAGTTGGCCGGATGCCAGGGCAGCTACTCAAAGGACAGGAGCAGAACAAAAATCTCAAAATACCATTCAACGAATCGCAAAAGCGACATAAGGCAACACATCCGGAGCCCACGAGGCCGGAAACAGGCAGTAATGATAAGGGAGCGAAGATTGCAGAAAGAAACGGCGAGATTGAAAGCAATAAACAGCTGCTCATGGAACACGAACTTGCGCAAGAGCGCGCACCGATTAGTCGACAAGATCCGGCGGAGGTCTCCCTCAGCAGGATAGCGGTATATGGTCGTGACGAAAAGTCTTGCAACTGCGAAAACCGTCCCCAACAGGTGCTCGATGGCTTAATGCGAACCATGTGGATACCCCGAGAGAGCGATAACTCCCTCGATCCGGCAAAGGTGGCTTGTGTATGGAATAAATGTGAAGAATTCCTCGCCGCTATCTTCGTGGATTGCGTTCTTCGTCAGCCTAGCGCGGTCGACAGCACCCAGGTTGCGCAGGACTTCTCATCTTTTCTGGTGAGGCTTTTCGGAACAACGGAGGTGTTTTCAATCTACGAACCCGGCACAGCAATACGAAGCTTGGATCCGAGTTGTTTAAATCGCATTCTTCAGGCTTATGCGATGGACTTGCTCTGCGAGAAGATCTTTCTCCATGATGGATGGTACAGTTCTATATTCGGTGAATCTACAAGTGGCATGTTGGCGCAGATGAGGAGACTTATATCTGCAACAACGGGTAAGTGGCATCTCGTACACCCTGTCCGAAACACAACTAATACGTGTATCGACTAGGTGGCATGCAGAATTTGCGCGAATTGGATGCACGGGCGTTCAAGCTGACCTTTGAGGAAAGACGGGATTATATTAAAGACAGCTTCTTGCCTGTAGAAGCCAAACAATTCGCGGACCAAGTCTGCAAAAGACTTGCACCATTCTTCGCGGAACCTCCGAACATTTACGAAGAGCGGCTGCAGGCTTGCGCTCGAACCCTCATGGAGCTCAAGTTCGAGCTACTGTATACGCCAAAGCAGTATACAATCGAACGCACGCCGGCTGGTGTGGTCTTCGACTCGGACAGCATGGAAAGCAAGCACAGCTATGGTGACGGTAAGGAGCTCCAGGTCAAATTTTGCTACCACCCAGCAATGAAGGAGTATGACGCGGCGCCGATCACCCACTTCGACGAGGACAACTTTGAGTCGGTTCTGACATGTAAGAAATCGTTCTTCAGGAAACAGAACATGTCACTCAAGAACGGAGTGGTCGTCGCGAAGAGCATGGTTTTGCTCAACCCGGCCACGGATAGGTACGTCCAGAGTGCCTCGCCTGGAACAATTGTGATCGATGGATGATAGAGGTCTCGCGCATGCTGGATGGATTGTGATGCTTCGAGTAAACATTGCAGATGAGGGTGCTGTGTCTGGCATGGCAGGATCGAGTGCAGGAAGGAAGCAGCGGGGAGGGACGAGCTCTTGACGTCATAGCAAATAATGCGCCAAAGTAAGCTCGCTGCTGGTCAAAGAAAGGAAAATTGCTAGAAGTCGTACTGTCTCATATGCAGCGGAGTTTCCAAGTATCTAATGCAAGTAAGGATCTATCCTCCTCTTCCACCACCGCGACCTCTACCTCGCCCACCTCTGCCGCGTGCGTGACCCCGCCCTCGACCTCTTGTAGGACCCTGCGGAATCGCACCCCGCGTCCAGCGATGGCCCTCGTCTCTCAGATCCTTCCAGCGCTCGTCGAGGTCTTGGTTTGGCGTGCCACTCTTGTGGACCAATCTCTGAGACGCCGCAGCCGTCACTCCGTCTTGTACGAGTAACTGCATCCCCAGGCCCTCTTCGCTTCCTTGCTCGTACATACCAAGATCCAGAGCATCCTCTCGCGGGTTATATGAGGCCCCAATGTCGACTACACCGGTCTCAGAAAAGCGCACGATTCCTTGCGAGAGGGCAGGGTCTGGGTGTGGATCTGCGGTGCCATGGAAAGTAAGGCTCTGGACAGCGCCTTCAAGGCCGGCGTAGATGGTCTGCGAGGTAGATGACGGTATAGACAGGCTGTAGACTGGCGAATCTTGGCCGCCGCGCCAATAGTCTTCGCGATAGGCGCTACGTTTCGGGGGAATGCGCGGATTGAGGTACAAATTCCAGCCTCCGGAAACTATAGAAGCATCGTGCTTGCTGCTACTGACAATGGCATTGTGCGCTCGATCTTGACTGCTCGGCTTAGTCTTTTCTCGCGCTGGAGACGAAGCGACCCTGTACGCGTGCGATCCTGTTGTTCGCAGATCAAAGACTTTGATCATGCTGTGCATCGAAACGCCTGCAACGATGCGTTCTAGTCCATGCGTGGCAAGCGAGTATACCGGCGAGTCATTTGTTGGATCCCAGAACAAAGTCTCAAAGTTGTGTGGGGATCGCAGATCGTGTAGTCGGATGATACCATCGTAGGCTCCCGAAAAGAAGACATTCCCTCCTTGCGAGCCACCTTGTGCTGTAGCTGGTAGTGGCAGAATGGGGTACACCGAGGTATGTCGTGAGGCGCTGCGTCCCGTCCTGGGGCCGTCCGAGCACTTGGACTCAAGACTGAACGACCTGAGTGGCTGCGCAAGGATTCCCTCGGATGTGACCTGGTGCACCTGCACTGGCGCAAAAGAAGGCCCCATGCCTATAGCCACCTTGTCGTCGGACAGGAAGTTGCATGACCAGATCCGTCCCGCTGCAGCGCCCGGAGCTACAGCGGTGACTTCTGAGAGCGGCTCGATGACGGCCTCCGTGTCGCGGACTACAGGGTACAGAGCTAGTACCGAGTCTCCGAGTGCTGCAGCTATCATCGGCTTACTCGCTGAGGAGAGTGAGAGTGAACCCACGGACCGTGCTGCCGTGTCGTATTGCTGTTGTCGCGTCACTTTCCCAGCCGTATTCCAGCTCAGCATCGAGAGCTGACCCGATGCTGTGCCATATACTAATTCTTCGAACGGTGCACTGCGCTGATGAGGCCGGAGTAACTTCATGCTCATTATGTCATCCCGTCCTTCAGCACTGTCTGGAAGCTTGTAAGAGAACCAGGAATTGCGATGTCCATATGCGTCATTTGTCGATGTTGCATCGGCGGACGAAGCGTCTTGTTCTTCACTCCTTGATCTTTGCGCTGCTTCACCGCACTCTTTTACACGTGCAACGATCTGCGTTCCTGCGGACCAAACGAGCACTTCCCTACGCTCCTCCCACGCCCCAAGCATCTCCTCGTAAGAGTCGATGCTCGGCTGATACCCCATTGTCTGACCGCGCGGGCCTCTCCAACTCTTCCTCTGCCACGAATTGATACTTGTTGTCATTGCGGCAGGCTCCACGTATCTCGCAATCAGCCCCTTCCGCTGCCAATTGCGATACAACGTGGTCAGGCCATGCACTGCGTTCCGAGCGTCTGGGTCGAGTCCATTAATCCCAAAGCGCCCTTTCAGAAATGCTTTCCAGCCGTCGAGCTTTGCAAACTCACACAGACGACGGGTGGCCAGAGACAGATTGAGTACATCCAAGGGGCGCTCCATGTGGCTGGTGATGAGAGACAGGATCTCATTCGGCAGCGTGTCAAAAGATGCCATGGTGGCTGTGGGCGTGCTTTGAGCGCGCCGATATTGCTATGCTGTGATAAATTGTGCTATTTGGGTTCATTGGGTCAGAACAAGGTGGCAGATGCGCATAATACATATAGTCAGCATGTTGGTGGTTGACTGAAAATTGAATGACTCTTCGAAGATGACGACAGACGTCCGTGTAGCGCACCAGCCACAGCGCTAAGCCACCGCTAACGCAGGCGTACTTTTGATGGAGAAGGACAAACAGTCATCGCGAGACTCATCTCCACATACGAGATCATCCGCCCAGTCATGATTGCGATCCTACGACTCCGAGGACTCAGGGGCACGATCTCCTTTCGAGGATTGCGCCTCTCATGGTGCACGGATCTGTTTCCTAAATAAGCTCGAGCTAGCGCACGTGTCGAAGACGCCATATTCACCCTAGACTCAGATCGACGCGCGCTCGCGCAATTGTGACTACGCCGCTCAATTCATGTCACTTTCACCGCAAGCACGCATCCTGTTCCAGAGGTGTGGCTTCACCATGGTACCCCGCTATCACCCAGCATTCGGTGTGGTTGCGACCGCTGTCGATCCCCGCACATATATTGCTCGTACGGAGAGCGCCGCATATTTCGGTGCTTATCCGCTCACTGCAGCCAGCCGCAGACCTAGCGCTCCCAGTGGAGTGTCGGCAGCCGTCCCGTGACAGTCGTACTGGCGCCAACTTTAATCCTAGCGAACCGGACTCTACGAGTTGTAGTTAACACCTCCTTTGCCCATGCGGGCACCCGCAAGTTGACACAGCTTCCCGCGTCGCGTTGCGACATCCGCCTGCGCAATGGCTGACTCGCAGCCCAACGAGAAGGCAGTGTATGCGCTCATTGCGGCTGTCGCGAGCAACATGAACCGACTGCGGCAAGGTATTGACGGTCTCCGGCAAATACACAACCGCTGGAAAGGCAACGATGGTATCTCGATCAACCTAATCGCGCAGCTAACGGCCCTTAAATCGAATCTCGGAAGCATGCACGACTGGCTGAATCATGCGCTGTCCGACATGCACCCGCAGCTGCTTTCCGACCTGGACGTCTTGATGTCGTCGTGTAGTTTGCTGGTACGGCACCTGGACGCATTAGTCCGCCGGTTGCACCAGCGGGATCACGACTCCATTGATTGCGCGACTAGGCTGAAATATGCGGTCGGCGGCCGGTCAATGGAGCGCTTGCGCAAAGTCGCACAGCTACAGAACGAATCTGTAACCCTGCTTCTTGCAGCTTGCAAATGGTGGGCTAGCCAAGATTGTCCCGCCTTCCCTTCAAACACTCTAACTACAAACAGTCATGCATCAGCGCAACGCAAGATCCTACTGCACAAGAGCCGCCAGATACGACGGGAAGATGCAAACTCTCTCAAGGTGCTGACGCGCTCGTCCAGAGTAGATGGTAGCTGCATGGGCGCCCTGACGCAAGCATCGGCCATGATCCAGTGGTTCAGATATGTCTTCTACATCAAACTCTTGCGAAACCAGGCCGAGCACGTTCCTACTGAGGAGGACTATGATCTCGAGGCTGCAGCGATTCGGTCCGATGCGATTGACCGCGCGCTGCAAGACGATGCGACTACTCTGCGGCGCGAGACCAAATTGGTCATGATGGGCAACGTCAACAGCGGGAAGGAGCTTGTCATGCATCAAATGAAGGTTCTCTATGCTGATGGATATTACCCTCTCCAAGATCGCAAGCCCTACCGCTATGCTGTGCGCTCAACCGTCCGCTTACTTATTCACTCGATTATCGATTTACTGAAAGACACCGGCATATCCTTGCCAAGCGAACTGAATCAAGAGTTCGCCATCTTGCTGCATGAGGTTGAGACGGTCGATATGCAGTTCATCTCGAAAGACGCCGCACAAGCAGTGGAGCGAATATGGACTTGCCCTGAATTCGCGACACTATTCATCAAGAATTTTGAGATCGACTTCCCCCAATATGCATCATACTTCGCACAAGAAGTACAGCGGATGGCCAGCCCTGACTACATCCCCACCGAGGCAGACATTATCCGGCTGAACCAATCCATAGGCGGCATCAGCGAACTGCGCTTTCACTGGGACGAGCTAGAAGTCCATCTCTTCAATATCAATAACGGATACATACCCGGTAGTTTTCGCAAGCGGTGGTTTCATCAGCTTGAGGGTGCAACCTCGTTGGTGTACACTGTCGACGTCTCACAGTACGACCGCCCATACCTCGGACAGCCGACCGAGTCGCAGCTTCTGGACGACTTTGCAACCTTTGAGCAGTGGGCAGGGTCCGAAAAGTTTGCTGACTCCTCAATCATCTTGCTGCTTAACAACTTCACACGCTTTCGCGAGAAACTTCCTCATTCTCCGCTCGAGACATTCTTCGCCGATTATGTACCCAGCGAAATTGATCCAGAGACATCGGCTCGCCAGTACATCCTGCGCCGTTTCAAAGATGTCAACCGCAATCGCCTCTCCATCTACTCGTTCTGGGTCGACCTCGACCTTAGCGACAACGCGCATTTGTATGCTGCATTAAAAAAAACACTCCAACATATTCAGCAACGCAGAGCGAGAGAAGAGGTGTGGAACGCCAGTTCTACGAGTATGGGATCAGGAAGCAGATCTGGTACTGGGTTGGCTAGTAGGCTCCTTGCCAGCCGCAGCGGCACGTCATTGAGGAAGAGAGCGGGTACCGACGCATCACGGGTCCTCAGTCCGGTCCAGAGTAATTGAGATGCTGAGAATTAGGAAACCATACAGCTTCGAAGGGCTCTTTGATGTTTTTACGCTTAGGGTACTTGGTTACAGCGGAGAGGGGTTGAGTTTGGCCTCTTTGGCCTCAAAGGCGTTCTGGACACGAGACATGGGCATGAGATACCACAGTGCGACGGCGTTTGGGATGATTTGATTTGATCGTTGCTCACAATATCTGAGTCATTAGGCGCTCAGATCAGAAGCTTAATGTTTTTGTATCCATTTCTGCCGAGCATACCCGGAATTCTTCATCCCACAATAGCGTCACGTTTTCCGCATACATTCACCAATCGCGCATTCCCGCACTCGTGCTTTAGGCGCCACAACCAGCCCCAAGCCCTCTAGCCATGTTTGCCACTCTTTACTTCGGTCCAGGGGATCTGGAGTCGTATGACAAGACCCACCACGCGACATGGCAGTTCTGGGGTGAGTGTGGGGACCCCGCAACTCGGAAAAAGGCTACCAGAAGTGTGACCCAACGTCGCCGATCTCCCGCGATGCAGTTGTGATGCAGTACAAAGTAGGATGGAGTTGTCGCACTGCAGGATGGGGAAAGTTGTATTGGTGTTCCCCATCGCTCTCCACCTTTTGCATCGCCGGCCTCTGAAATTGCGTTCGTCGGTTCATCATGGATAAGTCTGAGCCATACTCCCAACGCATCGAAACAGTGTCGAACTCTTCTCCCGCCATGAGCGACGCCGAGAAACAGCAGTACGATGATGCCGTGGGCGCAAACCTCGAACTCGACGAGAGCTCGCTGCCACCAGGCTACTTCACGTCCAAGTTCTTCATTGGCTCCATGGCTGGCATCGGATTGGGATTGATGGCAGGTGTCGCCGCGTTTGGCTATGCTGCGCCAATCCTTGGCATAATCAACGCAGATAGTGGCCCTGTAAGTACATCCTGTGTGTTATCGCGTAGTTTTGAGCTCAAATGGCATCCTTACATACGAGCGTGTCGATTTACAGTGCGGTGTCGAGCTCGAAATGGCATCCTAATTCACGCTCCTGCCTACACTGGTCACAGTGGTGAGTGCCAGATAGCTTACCAGACCACGTGCTGACGACGACAGGACCCCAACATTGTCTGGGTTGCTCTTTCCTACACACTCACATCGGCCGTCACGCTAACCATTATCGGTCGCGTCTCCGACATCTTTGGCCGCCGCTGGATCTTCGTTGGAGGTGCCGCTCTCGGAGTCGTGGGAGCCATCATCTGCGCAGTCGCACAGAATGTGACTACTCTCATCGTTGGCACGACAATCATGGGTATAGCAGCCGCAACACAGCTCTCCTACTTCTACGTCATGGGCGAACTGGTGCCCATGAAATATCGCCTCGCTGGCAATGCTTTCTGCTACCTCTTCTGCATCCCGGGATCTGGTATATCGCCGGTAATCTCAACAAGCTTCATCCAGTACCACCCCAACGTTGGATGGCGAGGCTGCTATTACGTCCTCATCTGTATCCAGCTCTCGTCTTTTCTGTGCTGGTTCTTCTTCTACCACCCGCCCACATTCCGGATGAAGCACGGTGAGCATGCTAGCGTCCTGAAGTACATCAAGAACTTCGACTATGTCGGAACCACGCTGTACACTGGTGGCTTGTTGGTCTTCATGATGGGACTCAACTGGGGCGGGAATGTATACGCATGGTCGTCCGCATACGTCATCGCTACCATTGTCGTAGGCTTCGCTGCGCTTGTCGCATTTGTGTTGTATGAGAAGTACATGGACCTCAAGGAGCCACTCGTCCCGATGCACATCTTCAGTAACTACTCCTGGAATGCTTCAGTCATCTTGACCGGACTTGGCGCGTCGGTGTACTACGCCTTCGCCATCGTCTGGCCGTCCATGGTGGGAGTCTTGTACGGCGACGGAGGCCCAATGGCAAGCGCCTGGCTATCCTCACTGGTGGGCCTTTGTATCACTATCGGTCAGATCGTTGGTGGGTTTAGTGGCAAGAAGATTGGATATCTTAAGTGGCAATGTGTGGTAGGCATCACCCTGGGTGCTATCTGCTTCGGTAGCATGGCAACGTGTGGCGTTGGCACCATGCCTCGCGCAGCCACTTTGCTATCTTTCGGAGTCTTCTTTGTCGGTTGGACAGAAGGCGCCGCCATCACGATCGGTGGGTGAATACATGCAGTATCATGCAACACAGCTAACTCTTCCTAGTCACACTCGCCGCAAAAGACCAGTTCGCTCTTGGTACGGCCTCTGGCGTCGCTGGCTCCATCCGCTTTCTCATATCCTCCATCGCCGCAACCGTCTACTCCGTCATCCTCTCCAATCGCCTCACCTCCACCATCTCCGCACAGGTCCCACCCGCGCTCATCGCCGCCGGTCTCCCCGTGAGCTCGATCCCATCCTTCATCTCCGCCTTCGCCCTCGGGCCCACTGCATTCGCCGCCATACCTGGCGTTACGCCTGCAATTCTGGCCGCAGGCACAAGCGCCTACAAGCAGGCCAACGCAGATGCATATCGGACCGTTTTCCTCAGCAACATTGCATTTTCTGGCGTCGCAATCATTTGCAGTCTCTTGCTGCCGAATGTGGATCATTTGTTGACAGGACAAGTCGCTACGACTTTGCATCAGGGACGCGATGAGGGGCATATTGCGGGTGAGAAGGAGTAATAGTGTATTGAAGACAAGCAGGTTGTTATCGTGTAGCTACTAATAATCACGCGCTTGACGATGAGGCCAGCATATATATATTCAATATCATAGGCGCCTGATACCAATTCAAGAATGGATGCGTCGCACGCCACTGCTGCACCTTGACGACTGCCCGAAAGCACTCCTAGAGGGCTTTTCACTTGTATAACGCTGCGATAAAAATTTGTGCCCCACTGAGACCTCCTCGCTACCGCGGTTCGTATGCAGATCAAGACCTGGCAGTACTTGAGACTATCCACGCTCGACTAACGTAGATTAGCACGTAGCGGACGAGTTGACCCGGGAGACACGGGAAAATGAAGTACTATACCCACACCAGTATTCACGTGAGCAGATGTCGATGAACTTATTGTGGCTTTCTCGTCGCGCTCCGAGTCTCCATGGCTCAAGCTACCCGTCTGAGCCTTGCAAGCTGTGCACATACACATACCACGCCTATACTCTACGTCCGGACGGCAACGCACATTCACATTCTCCATACCAAACACAAATAGTAGTCGGTAACAAATTTCATTCCGTCATAACTCATCCCACCCGCCCTAGTCTTGAATAAAGAAGTCGATAAAGTGAAGTAGAAGAAGAAGCACACGAATCCCTCGACTGCACATCAGCCCAGCGCACGCCGTATAACAAATATTGCATGCATATGACATTGGCCTTGCGCAGACCCCTCGCACATTGCTTTGTAGATAACGATATCTGTCGAAAAAACATGACCCATTCGCCTCGAATGTGTGATGGATGGAGAATGGCTAGCCCAGCCTCAATAGGAGAGGATATAACCTGTAAATGTCGTCTGAAAACGCCGATACCCATGCCGTGATGCCTGCGCCATGCCGCAGAGAACTACCGTTGACAGAAAAGTTCAATCTCGCCGAGTTGACCGCCACCGGGGTTCAGGTCTCGTTGCTGCTCTTTCCAATTTTCAAAAGCCTCCTGGACGTCGTCGTCACATTGGATGCTGACGTAGGTGTTCTCGCTGTCGAGGTACTTGAGTTTCACCTGGCCGGATCCTAGCGAGACTGATGTTGAGCGCTGCAGCTTGGCGTCGATTCTGTCTTTGAGTGATTGGAAGCTGATGTTGGTGCTGACAACCAGGACCATTGTGCTGCCAGCCGATGGACAGTGTACCTTGACCTTGAGTTGCGTCGGTATGCTCGACTCTTGTTGTGATAGTGGTGGCGACATGTTTCGCGACTCCATCGATGCGGGTGTAAGTGTTCCTTGGCTTCGCTCGAAAGATGAGGCTGGTGTCATTGTCCTGGAGAGCGGCGGCTGGTAGCTAGGATCCCGTCGAAGAGCGCCACCATGGTAATCTGTGTTTGCCAGCTCGGCGGCGGTTCGCTGCTGAATCAGGCGATCTCGTTGTATAGCGGGCGACTGGGTGGCAGCTCGAGGCGGGGGATTGTTGGCAGGCGAGTTGTTTGCGCTGCGATTGACGATAGCGGCATTATAAGCGTAGTGTGTCGGAAATGGAGGCATGTCAGGTACTGGAGGTGCTTGTCCGTTTTGCATCTTTCTGTTCGGGCCTAGGGCCGAATTGATGTCGGGGCTGCTAGCTGCCCTCATTCGGCCTTGAGACGACATTGCGGCGTTGGGTGGCAGCGATGGTCGCTGGCTGCGTGCCTGTGCATACTGTGCTGATCCGTCTCGGGACATGTGATTGCGGGATTGCGCAGGGGCTGTGTAACGATTGTTTTCCTCATGCGAGTAGCCATTAGGCGGCTGTTGGCGGGGGAAGGGGAATGTGCCGGCGGAGGATGAGCTTGTCCGCGCGTTGGAGTAACCGGACATTGGTGTTTCGACGGTGGGAGAGAAGTACGACTCCTGTGCACCTCCATTCTGCAGCTGCTGGGTGCGTAGGGTTAGTGGTGCCTGAGCTGAATTGCTCATTGGGAAGCGGGAAGGCGGTACCCTTGGATCTCCATCTATCGGCGGCCCGCTCTCGCCAGTGGTCGATCGAGACCGCATTGATGCACTTGAACTGTTGTGCGCAGCTCTGTAGCTATTGGTGACTGTGTCGACATCATCTTCACCGTCATCGTCATCGTCCTCGCGGTACGGGTTTTCCAGGACTTGGTCTCGCATGTATGCAAACTGGGTGTCGGAGGGCCTGGAGTGTGTCGTGCTGGCACTCGATCGCGCGTGGTCTTTCCAGTGGCGCCTTTGCATGTCCACTTGGGTTGCCCACTTTTTCATTTCGGCTTCAGTCGTGAATCGGATGATGAAGTTCTCGATACCAGGATCACCCTTCCAGAATATTTGACATGTATATGAACCTGGCTTCGCGTCAGAGAGTGTATTTGAAAGGGTTGAAGTGTTGCCTACCCGGCTTTTGCAAGGAAATTGTCTCTGTGACGTTTTGCATGAAGATGCGGCCCTTGAGCTGCAACTTTGGCTTTCCGTCCTTGGTGACCAGTGTTCTCGTCGACATCTTGTTCTTTGGCTTGTTGATGTTGATTTCTTTGCAGCAGAGCAAGATCATCTCAAAGAGATATATCTTATACTCGCGCTCTTCATTCTTCGAGGTCATGCTCTCGCCTTTGAGCACCGTGTACTGCCCGTAGAGGAGCAAGTCACCAAAACCTTCGATTCGATGGCCCTTCCAGTCTTCCACCAGAGTCTTGAGCTCCTCTACAGCTTCAACACGCTCCTCGCGCGCAATGGCATCGTTGGTGCCAGCAAGCACAGACGAAGCCGCCTCGATACCTCGGGAGATGTCGTCACGTCGCTGCTCGTCAAGGTCACCCTTGTCACGTAATTGCTGCTCGTTTATTAGCACTATATTTGAAGCACGCGCGGGAATCGAGTCATACCGAGAGTAAAAGTGGGTACTTGGTTAGTCGCTGAAATGGCTTCAAGAGAAAGGATGTGAGATGAGTCGGGGATTCCACCATCTGTCGCATCTCGGGGGATCCGCCCGTCTCTTTTAGTTTGTCGAACTCCCGCATCGCAATCTGCTCGCATTTCTTCTGGTTTGCGATGTAGGGTTCGTAGACCTTGAAGGCTTCCTTATACAGCACGAAGAGATTGCCCCAATTCTGCTCGGAAGCTGGCTGCGCATTGGTCTGCTCGACGCGGATCAGGAAGCGGCGCTGGAAATCGAGCAGCGCATTGAGGTTGAGGAAAATGTCGTGCACCTGGTCGCCGCTGATGACGCCTTTCTCCTCTACCAGCTTTTTGAACTCGTGCAGCAGCTCCAAATGCTGAACATATGTGCGCTCTGTTCTCACAAGCTCGTCAATGATGTGCTCTCGCTGCGTCCGCTTGCCACTGCCACCCGATCCATCTTCGGAGGCCTGGGTGGCGCTAATCTTGCCGAGTGCTACGAGGGAGTCTAGCACGCGACTGACTACATTCGTGACCTGTCTGTATTAGCCTTGATTCAACCGCACGTGGCACAAGTCTCACTTTGACGAATCCAGTCGTGTCGTCGCCGTACAGGTCTCCAATGATGAAGCAATTCTCCTGCGGGATGCCCAGCTCCGTGACGCAGCTCTGGATGAACTTGTAGGTGGCCATCTTCTCGTTCTTCTTGAGGCTCTTCTCGTCGGTCTTGGCGTTTGGGATGCTCAGCGGGACCCGTGGCTCGAGGGCGTTGTACAGCTCCATCAGCGGGTAGCCGCGGCGGAAGGTCCTCCACAGCAGGGTGACGGGGTCGGCATCGTCGTCGGCCTTGCTCTCCTCGTCGGCCATCCAGCTCGCGAAGCCGGGGATCAGGCGCAGGCGCAGCTGCAGACTCAGGCAGCGCTGGAAGAGGCCGGCGTCCTTGTCGGCGCGCTTGTTGAGGACATTGTCGCTCGCCTCGATGGGGCCGCCATTGACGGGCGTCGGCGGGTAGTTGGGCGGCGGCTGTCCTCCAAACAGCGTCGAGCTGCTGGTGTGCTGGGTGCTCTGGGTGTCGCGGGCGCTGCTGTGCGAGTAGCTCGAGTACTGGCTCTGGAAGCTCTGGTGGGACATGAGGGACGGCGGCGGCCCTTGGTTGCTGGCGATGCGGGAGTGGGCGGCGGCTTGGGAGGCGTGAGGGGGAGGGTGCATGTTCATCAGCCCGGAGTGCGCTGCAATCTCCATGGCGAACTAATCCTTCATCTCCTTGCGCAGGTGCAGTCGGGGAAAGATCCAAGCGCTAATCGCTAGGCAGGGTCTCGACAAGGGTGGCTTTTGGGGCGGGCAGCTGCGATGGAGCCTTCGCCGCTCGTTTGCGCTGCGCTGGCGGCGGTCAAGGACGACAGACGGGGCTGCGCGTGTCTGGCGGTGATGGCGACGTGTCGTAGGGCTGCAGATACTCGATCCAGCTGCGGCGGGCGTGGTGACGAGGTGGAGGGCGGCCTGCATAGGGGATGCGGCGTTTCACAATCATCCGTCGTCGGGCACACGCACGTGACTTGGGTCTGCAACAAGGACAGGGCCAGCGACAGCGACTCATGCATATGGCATGGCGTCTTTAGCCGTCCGCACATAGTCTGCTTCACACTCCAGGACTTGCCTGCTCAGACGCCACCGTCGCTGGACGGGCAGCTTCGCCGACGTGCGGTCCGAAGACAGGGCCCGCGCGTGGCTGCTCCAGTGTTTCCTGGGACAGTACATACCGTAAGAGACGCGACTCGAGCGTAATGGTACCTTCGTCGCGATGCTGCACGCTCTGCACTGCGTGCGGCGTGCCTCGCGACTGCATCTGCCTTGACTTCTTGCTCTTAGCAGCATCGCACATGGCAATTCTATTCGCTGCTTGCATGTTGCTTCTGTCGGCACAGGCCCTTGTTCGGGCGCGATCAACGTGCCGTGCAGCATGCAAGTGCCGGAGCATTTGTCTGCGCATCAGGACGATTGAATGCGCTATCAATCTTGACTACATCAATCACCAAGCACAACTCCGGCACGACCTCACCGCTTCTCGCCAGGCGGGTGCACAATTGTTGCTTTGGGCGGCCTTGTACGCGCCAGGCCTCGCATCACGTCTGCGCTGGCGATGTATTGGCCAGCCTGAGCGCAGCAGCGGAAGTAAGAGAGGTCGTCTGATCAAGGGCGCTTGCAGCCCTGCCGCAAGAGGCAGAAGTTGAGTGTGCGCGATTTGAGAAGAACCCAAGTGCTGCCAAACAATGCCCGACGCCATCCCACGTCGCGTGGAGAGCGAGTCTATTTGTGTTGATGGTGTACTCTTGATCACGGCGCGACACTAGCCCACCAGCACGCCTTCACGACCTGGAAACGGGTGGTAGTCGAGCGCGCTATAGCTGGATGGCTGCTGCCGAAATATGCGTTTCAGACTGGCCTGTTAGTGGAGCGATCGACCATCTGAGCGTGCAAGACCCGACATTCCGTGGTTCCGCGCTAGAATCGCGATGAACATGAGGTGATTTCGGGCGTCACCCAGAAGGGCAGGCGTTCATCATGTCTATCCCGCGGTGGTTGTGTGAGAGCGTCACATGCTGGACAAGCCAAAAATGTTTGCCCGTGTTTCAGAGCAGCTTCTAGCAGCGACTAGAAGCCTGGTCGGGTGGATACGTGCACGGGTAGCGGCAGGGTGGAGGAATATGATGCCTCGAACGGTTATTTTGACGAAGGCGCACGGACCCGGTCTAAAGGCGGGAGCGACGACGACAACACCTCGAGGCTCACACCAAACGACGACTCCAGGACCCGGCGTTGGACTCATGCATAGCCAAACGACTGTCAAAACTGAACTTCACCACCAAAGTCGCAAACAACCTCGCGGACCGGCTTTGCACATGTTTTGATCCTCACCCGCCAGGCAGCACAGCGAACACCCTGCAGTCCATGCACCACCACCTCTCGCGTCCACCCTCTCCGCCACGGAGCGCTCAGATTTCCCATACATCACCTCTCTATTCATAACGTCTCGTGCTCCTCATTCGCGCGCCGAAGCATGGCAGGCCCACTCGCGAACTCTGCCACCCAACTGTCCGGCCCGCCGTATATGCATCCTTTCCGCCCCGCGTCCTCGATGAGCGCGAACAGGTTCGACGAGGGCTACTCGGAAGACACACGCAGCCAGACTGGCAGCGACATGGTTATGCGCAGTGACTTCAGGCTGGCGGACGAGGGGCCGCAGCCTGACTCTCCGCTCGCCTTGCCCGACTGGGTCATGGCTCTGAGCGAGAGCGAGCGCAGTGGTGAGTTTACTTGGACAGGATCACCTTGTATCAAGCTGACATGGCCTCAGAGTTTGCGTATGCCATTCTAAGATCGCTGAGGACTTCGTCGATAGCGGGTATAGTGGAGAAACTAAATCCACTATTACACCTCGACCCCGTGCTGCACCTTCCGCCCGAAATCACCTTTCAGATCCTTTCGTACCTTGGTCCCGAGACCCTGCTGCGGTCATCAACACTTTCGCGGGCATGGAGAAATCGGGTCCTGGACAGCCCGCTGTGGAAGCTCTTGTTCCGGCTGGAAGGCTGGAACAGCAACTTTCCACAAGTGCGTGCGTTTGAGGACGCGGAGAGGCAGAAGCGCATTGAATCAAAAGAGAAGGAGCGCAAGACACGGCCCAGAGCGGCCGAAGACATGGACTACGAGAAGCCTTCAAGTAAGAAGCGCGTGCGAGAACGACAATTATTTGGCGATGGCCCATCCTCTTCCGATCACACTATACATGACAAATTGGAACCACTATCGATTGGCGGGGCTGGAAATGCAACCTCGTCTTGGAGCGAGCAGCACGGCGCCGTCGAAGCTGACGACAGCCCTTCACTCAAAGCAGAAGACAAGATGGAAGGGCTGTCTTTTGACAGCGCCTCGCCAGTGCTTTCTCCAACGGAATCCCAGCGCGAGCGAAGACTGGTTGCTCCGAACGGCAATGTCTCCCCAAATGCAGATGGTCTCAGCATACCAGTGCGGCCAGCACTTCTACTGCCTGGCTTTGAGCCCAAGATTAACTGGCAGTATTTGTACAAGCAAAAACGACGGCTCGAGGATAATTGGAATGCCGGCCGTTTCACGAATTTTCAGTTACCACATCCCAGCCATCCTGACGAGGCGCACACAGAATGTGTGTACACGATCCAGTATTCAGGCAAATATTTGGTCAGCGGGAGCAGAGATCGAAGCATCAGAGTCTGGAACCTCGACACCCAGCGCCTAATACACAAACCGCTTCTCGGCCACACAGCGTCCGTTCTTTGCCTCCAGTTTGACGAGCGACCCGAGCAAGACGTCATCATTTCTGGCGGCTCTGACTGCAGGGTCATTCTCTGGCAGTTTTCGACGGGTAGAATGCTCAAGGAAATCGAAAAGGCACACTCTGAATCCGTCCTGAACCTGCGCTTTGACGACCGCTACCTCGTGACGTGCTCAAAGGACAAATCGATCAAGGTATGGAATCGCAAGCAGATGTGGCCCACCGATGATACATATCCGTCGTCAACACAGAAGTCGGGTGCAAAATTCCCTTCCTACATCATCAACATGCAAGACCAAGTGGAAACACAGCACTTGCATTTCAAGCCGCTCCTTCCATACAGCCTCATCATGACCCTCGAGGGCCATGGCGCTGCGGTCAATGCCATTCAGATCTTGGAAGGACAAATTGTGTCTGCATCGGGCGATCGCAGCGTCAAAGTCTGGAACGTGCGCACGGGTGCCTGCATACGAACCTTCTCTGGCCACAGCAAAGGCATCGCTTGTGTTCAGTTCGACGGACGGAGGATAGTTAGTGGAAGTTCAGACGAGACTGTTCGCATATTTGACCGAGCCACGGGTGCTGAAGTGGCCTGTTTGCAGGGTCATTCCAACCTGGTCCGCACAGTGCAGGCCCAATTCGGTGACCTGCCTGGAAACGAAGAGGAGCTCGAAGCTGAGGCACGCGCAGTGGATCGCGACTTCTTCGAGGCCCAGAACAGAGGGCTTCTGACACAAAATCTCACCCGGGACCAGCGGCGAGCCCGTAACGCTGGCTCGAGAGATCCAAAGGCCATTTTTGCTTACGGGGCGAAGCTGCCACCAGGCGGAGGCGGCAGCAAATGGGCCCGCATTGTTTCAGGGTCATACGACGAGACGGTCATTATCTGGAAGAGGGGGCCTGATGGAGCTTGGGAGAAGTCCCAGACACTGCTGCAGCACGAAGCTGTGCGTAACGCCGGCGGCCGACCGAGAAGGCCAGTTGTCCCGGTTCAGGCAAATGCAAACCAAGCAAATCAGCCAGTCAACCAAAACAACCAACCACAAGGCCAAGGCGCAGCGCAAAACAACTTCCAAGCACTTGCGCAACAAGCTCAGGCACAAGCTCAAGCGGCGCAGACTCTGGCTCAACAGGCACAAGCTTTGCATGCGGCTTCACAGGCTGTCCAGGGGAATAATACGACCGCTGCCAATAACACAACGACGGCAGCAACCACTGCTCCTGCAGCTCCCGCTGCGACTAATGCAGCTCAAGCAGCTCAAGCAGGAGGACCTCCCCAACCAGGGCCAGCACCGAACGCTGCGCCACATCATCATCACCATGGGCATCACCACCACCACCCGCACCCCCTCGCAGGTCCTCTTAACACACAGGGTACTAACTCGCGAGTGTTCAAGCTTCAATTCGATGCGCGGAGAATAATATGCTGTAGCCAGGATCCCACAATCGTCGGTTGGGATTTTGCCCAGAATGATAAGGACATTATCCTGGCGAGCCAATTCTTTAGCGACTCATTCTGAGCAGATCCGGAGTCGGGCGGATGTGCTAACTCGACTGCATGACAAAGGAAGCATTGCCTTTGTTATCGCCCATTTTTGTACTCTATGAGGCCATGATGTGCACGATCGTGAGCAACGAGAAGGCGTAGGATACACATGCATAGTCATTTTGGAACTCAGCGGCATTCTGGAAGTTGGTCGTTCGGGTCAGGCGCTTATATTTGAACAATTGATCATCGAATTCTATCTACACTGACGCGTTCCAACTGAACTTTTGTTTTCGGCTTCCGTAAATTTCGAGTCCCTAGCTCACCTTGTACTCAGATGCGCTGTCGTTGCAATAAGCTCGGTAGTGCTCACGGTCCGCGTCCCGGCGTGGGTATGGCACGGCGGAATCCACGGCAAGTAAGACATCGATAACCTCAAACTTTACTGCCGGAACATGTCCATGCTCTTCACCCCCGTCAGCCCACGGAAAAGTTCCTGTTGCTGTCGGACACCCAGTTGTAGCTGTAAAGCTCGTTCCAGTGCACAGGGCAGGCGCAACTTCGAGTCCTAGTCCCCAGCGTGGGCATTGGAACCAGTGCTGCGAGAGATAAGAAAGGCGACGGCGCATCCTAGGGCAAGCTGCAAGGCCTGATTAGTCGAGCAAAATGCGACCAGCGAATCGCAGTTTCAAAGTGGAAGCGGACAGGCCGAGTATGCGACGCGGTATACCTGCTAAATTAGTCCTCAGGCTGAAATTCCATGTCAAGTAATGCGAGAGAGTCAACCCCGTACGCGGTGTCTTAGCAACTCCAGTCACACAGACGACAGTCAGACGAACTACAGTCAGACGCGCAGGGCGCAACTCGCGACAAAAAGCCCTCCTAGGCAGGCGTGGGTTCCACAATATGTACGGTATGTCGAGGTCGGTAGGCGGAAGAGATGCAATCCGGATTCGAATCGCCGGATCGCCGACCCACGCAGGCCAAGATCGATGCAGCGTCCGCAACCTCCCGGATTGCGCAAGCAGGAAGAAACGTCAGCACGAAAACAAGGGGGAACCGGAAACATATGAAGGCAGCGCCGAGACGATAGGGCTGAAAAGTCGCCGCGTGGTGAACCGGCTCCCGGAAACAGGGCGCATCCGCGGCTATCTAGGAACGGCAAGGCGCACCGCTGGACGGCTTCCCTGGTGCAACCACGTTTGGCAGGCGGGGCTCCACAGTACAGATGAAGCCCCTAAGAAATGCGCTTTTCGTCCGAATGAAAACCTTGAGAGTCTGGAAAATGATGGCATTGGCAATGTACGATGACGAGTGTGGATGCTTCGACGGATCTCGACAGCGACGTCCACACCATAGTGGCACCTCACGAGAGCCGAAGAGCACCCGCGGCTCCTCGACCACCTCAAGCACCTCATGTCGCGAGCGCCATCGATGGACAAATGCGCATTCTGCACCGTTTGCGCACACATCCCCATGCTCTGGTTGCCGGGGGCGCGCGGCGCAACCGCACCAACAGCGCGGGTCCTGCACAAGTCATTCAGATTCATCACCGGTCCGCCTGAGGAAAGAATCGGACGAGACGGCGAACGCACTTAGCGCCATCTGATTGGCTCGAATTCGGTCTCGTCGCGTTCGGTATCGTATGCAGCGTATCCGGGCCCTCTTAACCTTGCCGCTTCAAGCTACAGCGTAGGCGCAAGCGAGGTCCACGCCCGGACAGCAGGCCATCCGCACCCGTCGCAACGCAAGCCAAGCCGCGTTTCCGCCGCTGCTGGACGAAAGTTGCTCCCTGAGGCGACCTGGGCGTGCCTCATTAGTGCCCTTCTGGAAGTTGTTATCGCACGAGCTCCCCTTGTTTATAACTCTGTATCCTACACATTCCAGTCTCTTTGCCCTCCACATTCCAGTCTCTTACATAACCCGCCCTTAATACCTCTTGTTTCTTGTTTCTTTTACATCAGTGCGCTGGATACGAAAACGATCGCCGACATCGTTGTTCGCCTAGCATGAGTATAGTCGGCAACTTCAACTCCAATTACGACCGGGAGGCCTACACCGGTGGGGTCCCAACCGCAGAGATGGCAGCACGCCGTCCCTCTCAGTCACATTTTAATGAGCAGGAGCGTGAAGCTTCAGACTCGGATACGTCCACAATAGCTGCAAACATGGACGGTTCGCCCCAAAGCCGCAGGTATCACGCAGAACACAAGGATTCCTACCAGACAGCACAACAGGGGCTCGAAGAGGAAGACGCTGCAGAGATGGAAAGAAGAAACTCGGCTGTACATGCACTTGCGAGACGACTTACGACACAAAGCCATGCCGCTGCATCAGCTCAGAATCCGTTCAATGCTGAGGCAAATGGCCCCTTGGATCCCAATGGTGAAAACTTCAACGCTCGTGCCTGGACCAAGGCCATGCGTAACCTACAGCTTCAAGATGCAAATGCTGGTCCCGCCCGGACAACCGGTGTCTCATTTCGCGGCCTCAACGTTCACGGATTTGGTGCCGATACCGATTACCAGAAAAGTGTAGGAAACGTCTGGCTAGAAGGCCCTGGACTGTTCCAAAAGCTGAGGGGTAACAAAGGTCGCAAGATCAACATCTTGCAAAACCTTGATGGCCTGGTTGAGGCTGGCGAGATGCTTGTCGTCCTGGGACCTCCTGGCTCTGGTTGCTCAACCTTCTTGAAAACCATCACAGGAGAAACACACGGTTTCTTCGTCGACGAGAATTCGCACCTCAACTACCAGGGTGTCAGCTCCGAGCTAATGAACACGAATTATCGTGGTGAGGCCATCTACACGGCCGAAGTCGACGTCCATTTTCCTTCCATGACGGTTGGCGAGACGCTCTATTTTGCCGCTCAGGCTCGTCGTCCACGCAACATTCCCGGGGGTGTCAGCGTGAAGCAGTACGCTGAGCACCAGCGTGATGTCATCATGGCATTGTAAGTCGTGCGATGTCTGCAGTCATTTTCAATGCTAATAGGCTCTTCAGGTACGGCATTTCCCACACTATCAACACACGTGTCGGTAATGATTTCATCCGCGGTGTTTCCGGCGGAGAGCGAAAACGTGTCACTATTGCTGAGGCATCGCTCAGCCGTGCTCCTCTGCAGGCATGGGACAACTCTACCCGTGGTCTCGATTCCGCCAACGCGATCGAATTCGTTAAGACGCTCCGCATGGAGACTGAGATCAGCGGTACCACTGCTTGTGTCGCCATCTACCAGGCCCCTCAAGCGGCGTACGACCTCTTCGACAAAGCCCTTGTGCTCTACGAGGGTCGCCAGATCTACTTTGGCAAGACCACTGAGGCCAGGGACTACTTTGTCAACATGGGTTTCGAGTGCCCTGCCCGCCAAACCGACGCCGATTTCCTCACGTCCATGACCAGTGCCCTTGAGCGCATCGTCCGTCCTGGTTTCGAAGACCGCGTTCCGCGTACGCCTGACGAGTTCGCCCAGCGATGGAAGGACTCACCCGAGCGTGCTGCCTTGCTGGCTCAGATCGAGACCTACGAGCAGAAATACCCTCTTGGTGGTGACGAAGCTCAGAAGTTCGCCGAGTCCCGCAAGGCTCAGCAGGCGCGCGGACAGCGCGAGAAGTCGCCATACACCCTGTCGTACACCCAGCAGATCAAGCTTTGCCTCTGGCGAGGCTTTGTGCGCTTGAAGGCTGACCCAAGCATCACCCTCACGCAGCTCATTGCCAACTCCATCATGTCTCTCATCATCTCTTCCGTTTTCTACAATTTAGATTCTACCTCGCAGAGCTTCTATCTTCGTTCGGCTTTACTCTTCTTCGCGATCCTCATGAGCGCCTTCTCATCCGCCCTCGAGATTCTCACGCTTTACGCCCAACGTCCGATCGTCGAAAAGCATTCCCGCTACGCGCTTTACCACCCGTCCGCCGAAGCTTTCGCTAGTATGTTGACGGACATGCCATACAAGATTACTAACGCGATCACGTTCAATCTGGTACTGTACTTCATGACCAACCTTCGCCGCGAACCTGGGAACTTCTTCTTCTTCCTGCTTATCTCGTTCACTCTCACAATGGTCATGTCCATGTTCTTCCGCTCCATCGCCGCTATGTCCCGATCACTTGACCAGGCATTGGCACCTGCTGCCCTCCTCATCTTGGGTCTTGTCATGTACACCGGTTTCGCTATTCCACCCAACTACATGCTTGGATGGTCCAGTTGGATGCGCTACATCAACCCGGTCAGCTACGGCTTCGAATCACTCATGATCAACGAATTCTCCGGCAGGAATTTCGAATGCAACCAGTTCATCCCCTTCGGCCCGGGTTATGAGGATGTCAGTGGTGTGAACCGCGCTTGCTCGGCTGTGGGCTCCGTCCCAGGACAGCCCTTTGTCAGTGGCGACCGATACATCAACGTTGCTTTCGAGTATGAGGCCAAGAACAAGTGGCGCAACTACGGCATCCTCTTGGCCTTCCTCATCGGCCTCATGTGCGTCTACATTGTCGGTACGGAATACATTACCGCCAAGAAGTCCAAGGGTGAAGTCCTCCTGTACCGCCGTGGCCACAAAGCCCCCAAGCCCCAGTCTACCGATGATCCTGAGGGCGCACCCGCCGGTCGCACTGTTTCCACTCAATATGACAACTCCGATGAGATCGCCATTATTGAGCGTCAGACCGCGATTTTCCAGTGGCAGGATGTCTGCTACGACATCAAGATCAAGGGACAGGATCGCCGTATTCTCGATCACGTCGACGGTTGGGTCAAGCCGGGTACTTTGACAGCCCTCATGGGTGTCTCCGGTGCTGGCAAGACAACTCTTTTGGATTGCTTGGCCACTCGTACAACTATGGGTGTCATTGCTGGCGAGATGCTGGTTGACGGAAAGCCCCGCGACGACTCGTTCCAGCGCAAGACTGGGTATGCTCAACAACAGGATCTCCACTTGGCCACTTCGACCGTCCGCGAGGCGCTGACATTCTCCGCCCTTCTCCGTCAGCCCGCCCATGTCTCTCGTGCAGAAAAGCTCAACTATGTCGACGAGGTTATCAAGCTCTTGGAAATGACCGAGTACGCTGACGCCGTTGTTGGTGTGCCTGGTGAAGGTCTCAACGTCGAGCAGCGCAAGCGTCTTACTATCGGTGTCGAACTTGCAGCCAAGCCAGCTCTGCTTCTTTTCTTGGATGAACCCACCTCCGGTCTCGATTCGCAAACCTCTTGGGCTATTCTCGATCTTCTAGACAAGCTGAAGAAGAACGGCCAGGCCATTCTCTGCACTATCCATCAGCCTTCTGCCATGTTGTTCCAACGCTTCGACCGTCTCCTCTTCCTTGCCCGTGGTGGTCGCACCGTCTACTACGGCGATGTTGGTGAAAACTCGAAGATCCTCGTCGACTACTTCGTCCGCAACGGCGGGCACGCATGCCCGCCTGCTGCCAACCCGGCTGAGTGGATGCTGGAGGTCATTGGCGCTGCTCCTGGTTCGCACACTGACATCGATTGGCATCAGACATGGCGCGACTCCCATGAGTACCGTGAAGTCAAACGCCACCTTGCTGAGCTCAAGTCCGAGCGCAGTCAGCAAGAGGCTCTTCAACGCACTCTTTCCGCCCAGAAGCGAGAGGACAAGGCCGCATACCGCGAGTTCGCCGCTCCCTTTGGGGAGCAGTTGCGTGAGACTACCATGCGTGTTTTCCAGCAATACTGGCGCAGCCCGTCGTACATCTACTCCAAGACCGCTCTGTGCTTGTTCTCGGCTTTGTTCATTGGATTTTCGCTCTACATGATGCCCAACACCCAACAAGGTCTCCAGAACCAGATGTTCGGAATCTTCATGTTGATGACCATCTTCGGCCAGCTCGTCCAGCAGATCATGCCCCACTTTGTCACCCAGCGCTCTCTCTACGAGGTCCGTGAACGCCCAAGTAAGACATACTCGTGGAAGGCCTTTATGATCTCCAACATCGCTGTCGAACTGCCCTGGAACTCCCTCATGGCCGTCATCATCTTCTTCTGCTGGTACTACCCCATAGGCCTCTACCACAACGCCGAGCCTACCGATGCAGTCAACCTCCGTGGGTTCCAGCTCTTCCTCTTCGTCTGGATGTTCCTCATCTTCACCTCCACCTTCACACACATGGTCATTGCCGGTCTCGACAGCGCCGAAACTGGCGGTAACATTGCCAATCTCATGTTCTCGCTCTGCCTCATCTTCTGCGGTGTCCTCGCCCAACCGTCCGACTTCCCTGGCTTCTGGATCTTCATGTACCGCGTTTCGCCATTTACCTATCTCGTCAGCGGCATGTTGTCCACTGGTCTCGCCAACTCTGATGTGACATGCGCCGATCGTGAGTACGTCATTTTCGACCCGACAAACGGCCAGACATGCCAGCAATACACCGCACAGTACCGCAGCGCCATGGGCGGCTACATTGCCGACCCCAACGCCACGGAAAACTGCCAGTTCTGCACCATCGGCTCAACAAACACTTTCCTCGCCAGCATCGGCTCAGACTACAGCCTGGCATGGCGCAACTTCGGTATCCTCTGGGCCTACGTCATTTTCAACATTGTTGCTGCCCTCGCCCTCTACTGGCTCGTCCGCATGCCCAAGAACAAGAAGGAGAAGGCCACAAAGACTGACGGCGCATCCAAAGGCGCAGCCCAGGAGCCCGTCATTCCACCAGAGCCCAGCCGCAGCGCAAGCCACTCAGTGCATGAGAAGCACGACGACGAGGCTGCGCCGGAGATCAGGCGATATGCGAGCATCACGGGGGATGTGACGCCGCCGCGCCAGGAGAGAGATGCAAGTGAGAAGGTGTAGATTTCTAATTTCTTTTATGTCATCTGGGACGGTTATGCTTTAGAGACAGATTGTTCCAATATGCTCAAGCGCTGAGTAGCTACTGCACTATGCATCATTCCCTATACTTTTTGGCACGGACGGGTTTTTCTCTTGATTTGCGTTCTTTGTACCTTGTAATAAGATAAAGTAATTTCAATGGTTGGCCTAAACATCTTGCTCTATCATCTATGCCGTTGCCGTTGTTGAGTGCTCAATTTGCACATGGTCTTGGTATGCTGCTCGGATCGGGTTCTCCGTGCTTTCCGTCCGTTCTCTTCCGAGCCGCGCACGGGCCTCGTCGCTCTCGTAGTCGCGCTCGCAATCGTACTCGCGGTCAAAGCATATCGGTGACGTCAACGCTTACCTGCAGCATCCCACCCACATCTTCCCTCTGCAGTGTACCCCTCGCAACATATCAGCTCGGTTCCCTTCCCAAAATGCCTCCCAAGATCGATCCCAAGACCGGAAACCGCATGTCCACACTTCTGCGCTACACCTCGCGCATCAACGTCTTGTTCCTGGCGGGGTTTGCGGGCGGGTATGCGATCAACGAGTACATGAAGAAAGAGGCTGGGAAGAAGAGTGTGCTTCTGCGGGAGCCTGAGGGCGATGGAGTGGCGAAGTGAAAATTGGCGGGCTGCTTGGGAGGACGAGAGCTGCTGCGCGAAGACTGCTTTGCCGTAGAGCAGATGTACAGCCCCCTTCAATTGAGCTGCGCCTCTGCGGTGGGCGAGGCATCCAAGTTCATATCTTATGTCCACCACCAGCGACACCGCAATCTCCAAACTCTCTGACGATCGTTATGGGGCCGCCTGGATATCTCTGGAAGTTTTTCCAGCGCGCCTGGCGCTTCGCGAAGCTTCCGTTTGGTGTTGACCGCTTTTTGCCTTTCCTGCCACAAGGTTGGAGCTTTTCTTTCGGAATTTGGGTTCGGTTCTGCGTCGATGAACCGTATGTGCCGCCGTCCATACCTGTGAGTCGCCATGAATACCGCCCAAGGCATTGCGCTAATCGGTAACTACAGCATGAACAAGGCTATGGCGGCCTTCACCGCAAACTTGATCATACCAAGAATGAGATTCGTTTGATCATCCTCGAACCAGGTCAACCCGGCGAACGAATTGTGTTTAGTGCGATCCATGTGCAGCTATCCAAAGAGACAGACTACGAAGCCCTATCCTATTGCTGGGGTAGTTCCGGGAACAGCAAGAGCTGCATTTGGGATGGGGTTGAATTGCGCATTCCACTCAACCTTTACAATGGTTTACAACAGCTCCGCTTGCCGGATCGTCCGCGACGTTTGTGGGTCGATGCACTAAGTATCGATCAGCATAACGTACAGGAAAGACACCATCAAGTCCAAATGATGAGCAACATCTATCGTTACGCCACGTCAGTCCTGATTTGGCTCGGAGCGGAAGATGCAAAAGGCACGGCAGTCCATGGTATGGAAGGACTGCGATTCTTCGTCAATCCTGGTTCTGAACCCACCAGCGCGCCGTGGTACAGCGATTTTGCAGAGGAGACAAGCGAAGGCATGCGATATGTCCTGGGCGCTCAATGGTGGAAGCGGATCTGGACAGTCCAAGAAGCCGCATTGGCAAAAGATGTGCAACTGTTTTGTGGTCCACATGTCGTCCGATGGAAAACGGATATTGACGCGCTGCGTCGGATCAAGTTCATCACCAAATTCGCCGCAACCTCACCGCAGTGGGAAAAGAGTATCTTTCGTGACGTCAACCTGAACCCGCTCGTTGAGGTCATTGAGACCCAGCTGCGCGAACGAGAGGAAGAGACTGGTATTCGGTATGAGAAGGACATTCTCGATGTGCGTTACGACCTTCGTCACCGACAATCTGCCGATCCTCGGGACAAACTATTCGCCTTCCTGAGTCTCGCCGAGAGCCGTAGGATCAATTTGGGAGGTAGAAGCATCGTGGATTATTCCGAGACGTCTGAGCAAGTACATGCCAAATTCGCACGCATCCTGCATCAATTGTACCCTGGCGGCGGTGTGCCCTTGGGGTGGGGCCAGGGCTTCCTATAGCAACAGGCTAGGCAATAGCACGAATTGCGGCGCCGTATGCGAATGTCGCTTGGTATCCCCGATGCATCAGGACGCTGGGATAATGATGGAAAATTTCCTCGACGTTGTGCGCCTCTCCGTCTTACGATTTGGCCTTCATAGTGGCAGCACTTCTCCTACTCGCTTTACGACACCGCTCAAGATGCCTTGCGAAATTATCTTTCCGATCCCATACCTTCCCCGCACTCTTGCAGCCAGTATTCGAACATCGCAGCTGATTCTGAACACCTGAACATCTCTCAGCTTGAAGCTTGTGTACGGTGATTTGATGGCGCTTGAGATCAGCTCCGAGATTGAACGTCTTCCCACACTGCGGACACCTGAAACGTCGAATGTGCTTGCGGTTCTCGTGCTCTCTCCGCTGGCCGGGCGTACGAAATTTCTTGTGACATTGAGCGCATGCGTATAGCGGCTCATCGTACACCACCAGCGGTGATGCAGCACTGTTAGCGGAAGAGCTCGGCGGAGACGTATCGGAAGCGGTCGGGCTTGTGGACGGCTGATCTGGAGTGAGATCTCGTTTCCTTCCAGTAGCATTTGGCAATGTAGGGATGAGCTTGTGGTTGTCTGCGTCAAAAGAGGACGGCGCTGATACGGGAGTCATTCTCCGGCTGCGGCTAGGAGCCCGTATTGATTGTGTGAGCTCCTCATCTAGGCTTTCGCTCTGACTGCACAGGTCCCCTCCAACAGCAGGTAGACTGTCTGCATGGTCCATTCCTGCGGAAGAGGCATGTATCGCAACGGATCCGGATGCGGCGCTGTCGTCGCAGGGGCTAGGATATAGGATCAGATCTAATTCACGAGATGTGTCGGGCTCTCGGTCGGCATTGGTTGAGACGACCTGCTCAGAAAGATGCGCAAAGATGACAGGATTAGGCTCGTACTCTAGGGCAAATGGATCGACGCAGTAATTGCTAGATGATTCACCGATTTCACTGGCCTGCACGGAGTACAATGGGCGAGCGTTGTTGACCTGCTCTAGCAGCTGGCGTATCAACATTCGCCTATTGATCGAGGTATTCTGTCGAGTGTTAGCTTACGGACAATTCATTTGAAGCCTAGTGCATGTTATGGCAGGTCTCTTACCCGTGGAACTTCCCGTGATTCTCCCTCGTTTGGAAACGCGGAATCGTCGTGCGCCATGATAGACATTGACGTACATGTCCTATCAAAGGATAATGGGCGCAGATGCTGCATCGATTGGACGTGCGGATATGCATCTCTACTTAGATTACTCGCGATATACTCCTGAGTCCTTGGGGTGCGAGCATGGGTGATAGGTCCTCCAGCGTGCGAGTCTTGTACTACTGTTAGTCTGCGTAGCATATGCCTGGTGGATAACCCTACCCTCAACCCCTCGCGTCTCGCGTGCGTAGAGCGTCGAAACGCCTTCTAACGTTTCATAATGCCTTTGCCGTTGAACACCCCCGTGGCCTTGAACCCTATCACCACCTTCTACTTCATTGGCTTCTATTCGGCCAATATATCGTTGCGAAGAGAAAGGCTCTTGCTCAATGGGTTGGGTACGCAGGCTCGACTCCAGGTCCGAAAGCTTCACTTTCATATAATTCCCTTGGTCTCGTGCCCATGATGTTGGCATTCTCAAAGCCCTCGGTATTGGGACGGGACTTGCGCAAGAACCGTCACGATCCCGTCCGCCATGGTGGAGTACGACGGCTTGTTCATCCGCGATGAGATTGCGTCCTTGTGGAAACCCTGCAGACGAGCCACATCTTACAAAAGCTTTTGCGACAGAAAATTGCTCCAGCAGTTCTTCCCCGGTTCTGAGTCCTAATCGGTGTGAACTGTAGGAGAGGCTAGAGCTGATGTTCCCTCTTGGAAAGGAAAACTGTGGCAGTCGTCAGTTCATGCACGACTTGGTCAGCGTTTTCCTCAAAGCGGGGAGTCTGTCACCTGTGTTGGGTCAAATATCTCTTCGCCGAGCTCGTGTTTGTGATGTTTCCTCCAGTCCATTCGAATGTAGTAACAACCAGCTGCCAGCAGAGCAACGAAGCTAGTCGCACCGACGGCGATGCCCGCAATGGCACCATGGCTGAGCGCACCATTCGGAGGCGCACTGGCTCGATGGACGAGATGCATCTTGGTCGATGTAATTGTAGTTGGCTGGTGGAGGATGGAATGGCCATTCTCGACATCCTAAGTATGTAGGAAGGCGTAAGGCTGAGCTCCTATGCCTCCGAAATCTCAACCAATCACAGATGCATCAACTTCAGCCTCATCGCAACTTCCCTGTCGTCGTGCAGATGCTCTACTGATCGCGTTAGTCAGCTCATCTAGCTTCCTGGAGGTATACACAGCGAGTCACGTGAGCAAATCATGAACAGGAAGGCACTGTCGTCGTCAAGAGAATCTATTCTTACACACTCATCCCACCTCGAGGCTACTACAACCCCATCTCACTCCTCCATCCCAACTCCCAAATCACCTCCCACCACCCACACTCCTTCACTCCTTCTCCCTCCACACCACCACCTTGCCCCGACCACCTCCCACCGCCTCCAACCACTCCCTCCACGCCCCCACATCCACCCTGTACCCCTCGATCAGAGGAATCCGCCCCGCCTTCTCCATCTTCCACACCTCGCGCAACAGCGTCAGCGCACCGGGCTGCACCACCTCAGCAGCGCCATCTACACCCGGCAGCACCGCGCTGCTCGCAAACCGCAGGTCCTGGCGCACGCGCGCCGCGTCCCTCGACCTCGCGGCCAAGTTCTGCAGCGACGCGAAGCGCTTCAGACCTTTTGGCTGCGGCGCAGCTGCGGGCTTGGGCGCATTGGAGCCGCCTGGGTAGATGGTGTGCAGACACTTTGATGCCCGCGTCACTGCTGTGGTGTGCCACGCTATCATAACGTGTGGCGGCACCTCGCCCGGATACGCGTTGGCGTGCGCCTTGATGAGGATGTATGCCCAGCGGCCCTCACCGATGTCCCCGCGGTGACGCATGGACATGTGGTCGACGTGGGTCTCGGGGACGTTGAGCTTGAGGGCGCGCCTTAGAGCGGCGACTTTGGAGGCGTGGACGGAGAAGGCGGGTTTGTCTTTGTAGCTGAAGATGTCAACTTCGTAGTATGTCATGTCGACTTTGTGGCCGGGGCCCAGGAAGCGGATCTCCTTGTGCGGAGTGGATTTGTCATCGTAAAAGGCCGCAGAGAAAAGTTTGTGGGCGATGGGCGGCTCAACGCGATATGGGAAGGCGGCGTTGATAGAGAAGCGATATGCATCGGGAAGCTGAGCATTGAGACGCGTCATGCTCATAGACCAAGGTATCATGATTGTCATGAGCGCGTTGGTATTACCTGGAAACTCCTCCTTCCACAGATGCTCTTGATCGGCAGCAAGTACGGGCAGGTCGGTAGTCTCGTCAGTGAGCTGCGGCTTTGCAGGAGGAACCTGGTCAGATTCTGTGGGACGACGCTTCTTGGAGGGCGAGGTCTTGGTAGGTGACGGTGCCTGGATCTTGATCTCCGGCGGCGGCAATACCTGCTGACGCTCCTCAAGGAATGGCATAGGAAATGGCGGTATGCCATGGATAGCAGGGACATATCCTCCCGGCACAAAGCCTGGTGGAGCGATATTACCACTGCTTGTTTCGACAAAGTCCCATGAAGGCTTGCGCTCAACTTGAGGTGACGGGAACAGAGCACGCGGGGCAGGATCGGTCGACTGGGTTGGATTGGTGGAACCACTGGCCGAGCTGTTCTGGAAGCCGTGACCGTAAGGCAAGTCGGTTTGCTGAGTAGGCTGGGCGGCGCTCGGAGGATTGTTGGCAGCGGAGTGCTGGGAGCCGGGGGAGTAGGGCGAGCTACCGAAATGCTGGATAGGTTGAGCAACATTTGCAGAGCTGGTGGTGTCCAACTTCTGAGAATCGTGGATGTATGGCGATTCGCTGAACTGCTGAGCCGACTGCGCAAAGTCTGGCGAACTGCTAGCTGCAGCATGCTGAGAACCGTGATTGTAAGACGAGCGGTCGGGCTGCTGAGTAGGCTTGGGCTGACTGGCGGCTTGCTTCTTCTTCTCCTTCATCTCAGCCTCTCTGGCCTCTCGAATGCTATCCAGCGGATTCTTTCCCATCAACTTCCTGTCTGAGCCGTACTCCGTCAAGCTCACCATGAACCTCTTCTCCAAATCATGTGGCATCTCAGGAGGTGTCGCATACGGCTCAGGCGGCAGTGCACCAGTGACTTGGTGAAGACGACGTGAGAGCTCCTGCGCGCCAAACAACCTGCCGAGCATGTTAGTTCTGCTCAGAGGCGGCGTCTTCTCTTTGAGTTTCGAGTGGACGTCCGCGGCCGGTGCATCTGAAGGTGTGGAGGAGCCGTCGTACTCGTGGCTATTGTCGTTAGGATCCATGGAGGTTGCTGTGTGCGCTTCTAACTCTGGTTCTGTGGGATCTAGTGTGAGACCGCCAAAACCGGCAACTGGCGTTAGATCCGAGGGAGTGACGGTTAGTGAGGAAGTCGACTCTGGCGTGTTGACATCAGGGAGGGTAGCCGGAGAATGCAAGTCAGTCACAGCTGCTGATGCCTTGTTCTTCTTGTTTTTGCGGTTGTTGTGCTTGTTCTTTGCCATGTTGAACGTTCAGGCTCGTCCTGTGCGGAGTGGAGTGCTCAAAGGGCTCTTGGTGAGAAGCGCGTGCTATAGAGGTACAAAGACTTGTGGAGACCAGAGACAGCAAAAGTGCACTTGAGAGGTGGTGTCAAAATCTGAAGGTGTTGTGGTGCTGCAAGTGAGCAGGTGCAAAATTTGCTGTCGTCGACGCAACCAGGTTGCCATAACAGTGGCACGACAAACGGACGGTCAACACCAGGTGAAAGAGGAAAGCGCACCATTATCATTATTGCGTCCAAGACGGACGCCTAGCTAGGTATCCAGTCATATTACTCCTCTATTGGATCCGTAATACACAACTTCAGATAAGATGCGATGGTCCAAGTCTGAGGTGGCCGCTCCACGGTTGGTTGCGACTACTTAGCGGTTGAGAACACGTAGTCAGCCTCCAGAGTGTAGGTGGGGCTGTTTGGTCCAAATATGTGCTTCTTCTCACGCTGCCATTCGGGCTGGTTGATCGCATCGATCCAGTCCTGAACCTCCATGACGACGCAGCCGTATTGCTGCACAAACGCAGGTCGGCCTTTAACACCCTGAGTAGACTTGATGGGCAGGTCACCTAGGTTTTATTAGAAAGACAGACTAGCTATTGAACACTCGTGACTTGCCTTTTTGTCCACCGCAGCTGTACATCTGGAATGCCTCCTGGTCGGAGTAGATATCGACCTTGATGCCCGACCAGTCACTCGACAGCGATGCAACGGGTCCAGTATTGCGCCAGTCGTACGGGCCATTCTGAGCCCGGTTGACGAGATAGCAGTTGTCGTAGCCAGTGCAGTTCGTGCCGCAGTTGCCCTCGAGCTCCGGAGCTGTGAAATTGGTACCGATCTTCTTGGGGGCAGACCAGAAGTCATTGACGGAGTACTTCTCATTCGGCAGGATGGTACCATCGGGAATGAGAATGCCGTCCACGCCAACGCGCTGACCAGAGTATGGCAAGTGGAAGGTGTGGTTGAGGGCAAGTGGTGTCTCCGGGTTCGCGAAGCCGTCAAGATTCCAGTACGTCTATCTGAATTAGCCTTTTCTCCCCAAAGTATAGAGACTACACGTACGTGAGATGTCAGCATGATCGGAGTCTTCTTGGTGGTCGCCATGGCCACAATCTTGATCTTCCAGGTGTTTGGTGTCATAGTGTACGTGACGTAGCTAATAACCTCGCCAGGAAACCCTTGCTCGCCATCTGGGTCAACGATGGAGAAGGTGATGGAGTCGGTTGTGTGCGAAACAATGGTGAAATTGCGGTAGTCCCAGCCATTTGGCCCACCATGGAGAGTGTCGTTGTTGTTGTTCTCGTTTGGCAGGACATTGTATTTCACGCCATCGATCTCGAAGGAGCTGTTCTTGATGCGATTGGCGTAGCGGCCAGGTACACCACCCAGATGGGGATGTACTTCGCCCTCGTACGCTGTGGCATTGTCGAAGCCTAGGACAATATCCCGCTCGACGCCATCCTTGCCTTTGATAAAGAGGTTTGAGACTGAGGCGCCGTACGGAATGAACAGTCCGCGAATGCCATCGGCCTTGATCTCGTACTTGCCGTCCGCGTCAGGGCCGAGCGTGGAATTGGAGCCGTACTGCGCAAAAGCGGTCGCAGCGAGCAGCGAGAGTATAGCCGGAGTCCACATCGTGCACTTTTCAATCGCGTTCGAGCTGAGAAGTGGAGTGAGGTACGAGGTGGAGTACTGCGCAGATCGTCCCGGGCGTACAGTCTTTATAAGTCGCTGAGAAGGATGCAAGCGCGTTTTTACCGGTTCAGAGCCCCATGACCAGGTTCAGGGTCCTCTTCTTTCACTTGTAGCGTTCGCGGACGCGATCCCTTTAGCAGACGTAACCTGGAGGCTGGTGCGCTTCCCTGCGAGAGGTCATCCCGCTCCCCGCAAAAGGCCGGCCATGTCGATCGCTCAGGAACACGGACGCTATGACGGAATGGCCGGTTGCACTTACAAGCGGTGACCCGCCGCCGTTCGTTGACGCACCACCTGGGGAATTGTAGCTCGCACCACAATTGTAGAAATTCAATTTCTCGACCACTGCGCGCATGCTGTTTGCTACGCAGCTGCAGCAGGGGTAGCTCAGAGCTCTGATCGTCATAGCTTCCGAACGGTAAGATGGCTCCGGAGGGTTCTTCAAAAAGGCGCTATCCCACCGGAAGTCAACGCAGTCGCACACAACCATTCGCGGAACATTTCGGTGCAGTGACAGGCGTGGTACATGGGGGAGGTCAAAATATGATGTGGAGACGGCTGGGGCTTGCTTGCACCCCTGCTTGAAAGCTTGCGGGGAAGCTTGAACGCGCCACTACGACCGCGGAACATTATTATCTCAGCGGGAAGGACTACTGCATGCAGAACGATATCCGGTGAGAGTGATATTGCACGGGAAGCGAGAGCGGTTCTTATGCTTGTTCAAGGTCTAGCTCGTAGAATCAAATCATCATTTTATGGTGAATTGGGATGTTCTACCGACGGTTTTGTTTGCGGGGACTGGGGTCGCTACGAGCATGAGCCTGAGCTAGATGCCAGGCTTTTCCTACCGGTGTGCCTGGACAATGTCGGTTCGTGCAGGATATTAACCACGGTAATGGGCCTCTAGGTTCACCAGACCAATATCCCAGCATCACAACCAACACCAAGGACTCTATCATTTCGTTTCCTACCGTCCCCTGAAGCTCTCCTTTCTCTCATCCGGACCACTGCACCGAGCTCCGACGCTCCCAGGGATACAGACCTGGCTCGTCTGAAGGCACTTCATGCATGATATCCGCAGAAGCTGCGCCATCTCTCATGTGTTGCTGAAGCGTGGTTGGCGATGCCGCCACAGGAGAACGGCCATATCCGTTCATGTGCGATGGGTGCGGTAGGCTCTTCAACGAAGCTCGGGCATGGTCCGGAATGGCTCGATCTGACACCTGGGAGGCGGGCGGTGGCAACGGTCCACCATAACCAGCATCATCGTCAGATTGGACAGTAGAGAAAGCCCAAGCTGGAAGATAATGAGACCCGCGCTCTGTAGCTGCAGCCTGAGCGTCCAACTGGTGTACAAGCGAGTCGTTACGTCCCTGTGGGACGGGCGCCTCGATTTGCGACGCCAAGTTTACAGCAGACAACAAGCTCTCGAAAGAGCTCCTAGTAGGTAAGCGATGTGAATGATACGGGAGGTAGCTGGTCTCCGAATATTGCCCTGACGGACGTGACGGGTCTGACATCTGCATTTGTTCGCGCGCGTAGTTCTGCTGCATCGAGGACTCGAAAGGCGTCGTACGATAAGTCGGAACCATAGCTGGCACGACCGGTGCTTTATGTTCTGTAGATTCAGGCCTATCCTCGATACGGCTCGGCTTTGGGAGAGCGCGTGATTCTTTGACCACACGGGGCTTCAATTCTATTCTGCAGCTCGGATGATCGTCCCAGTTAGCAGATGGTTTGTTGTGCTTTGCCCAGCACCCGGTTTTGGTGTCGAGATCGTCGTTTCTATTGCCCCAGTGGTGCTTCTTGACTTTTGAGCGCGTCGCAAAGCGCTTCCCGCACAGTCCATGTACGAAGTCACCAGAGCCCTCAGTTCGTCTCGAATCCATGGTGCTCTCTGCCTTGATACTCTTCTTCCGACGCTTTGATGCTATCTTTGGGCCCCTTGCATCTTCAAGGCTGTGGTTCTCCTTTGGCGTCGCTGGTGGTTCCTCGAGTTTGCCAACGAGACTTGACATTTCGCGACCAGGGAGTGAAGAGGGAGGTGGCATTTCAGCGAAAATAGCAGCTGAAGTACTCGTCGGGGATATATCTGAAGGTATGCGATGGGATGGTAGCACATGAGTATCAAATTGCTCTTGCTGGCGGAAGGGTGGTAACGGAGTATCCCACTGGTTCCCATGGACATCGACAGAACTGCGCATAGCAGAGAGCGTTCTGGGTGATTGGGCTATTTCAGCTGATTGCTCGTTCTCGTCGAACGTGTACTGTCTGTCCGCAGACCATTCATCACCATAGTCCACCTCTGACCATGTAGTAAAGTACTGAGATTGCTGCGGCTTCCACGTGCCGCCAAGATCAGCGTTCGCTTGATCAGCAGCAAACCCATGAGCGAAGTTTGGATTAGATGAAGAGTTGCTCAGAAACTTAGGACCCAGTGCTCCGGGCTGGCTTGTGAAGAGCTCGTTTGAGGACACGGAGTCGAAATGTGAGGGCATCGCCGAGTCAGCATACAGTTGTGTATCTTCGCCGCACAGCGTACCAACCCCATTTTCTCCGCCCGTATACTCGAAGTTTGCGCGTGCGCTGTTACCACTGTACATCGTTGGAGCAAGCGGCGTATAGTCGCGCCTGCTGGAGTCCCATAGGGTCGATAGAGACGGCAGACGCATCTGAGGCTGATGCGCGGGTTGGAGGAACTGCGGCACCGGCTCCTGAGGCAGATCGAAGTCTCCAGGAGCCCATCTTGCCTCTTCGTGGTTGAGAATAGCCAAAAGATCATGGCGGAGATCATCGTGATTCCGAATAGTGTCCGAGATGATTGAGAATGTCTCCTTCTTCGAAATCTCCCCGCGACCGAACTTTCCAGCTATGTCGTGAATCTTTGCCGACTCGTAGGAATGTTCGCCAAACCGAAGCTGTGGGAATTTAGTGACTGAATCTCGAAGGGTAGGGCTAGTTGTTTGCCAACGGGACGTGGGAAAACGCTCACCTTCATATTCTCCAAGAACGCTAGAGACACTTGGTTGATGGATCGAAGCTGGCCAGACGCGTCCCCATCATCAGGTTGCTGGGCAGGAGCGGCCACAACATCTGTGGTGTTGTAGCTGACAGCACGTGCCTGTGGTGCTTGTAGGTATTCCATAGCGGTATGGATGTGCCGTTGATGATGCGCGAGTATAGTCAGGCGTATGGCGCTCCCGCGACTATCTGACGAGCCCTAGAAGGAAAAGACTTCCCGTTCGTGCGGACCTTTGCGCGGCTTTTGTGGCAAACTCGGTCATGCGTTGAAAATCTGCCGCACCGTTGACGTCGTGGGAATGGTGCACGGGCTATGCATGCGGCGCCTCTTGGCAGCGGGGTGCTCTGTGCTTGCGGTGAAGATGAAGCACGTGAGAAGTGCGCAAACACGCGAATGAATGCACCCTGTTGGCCTAAGTCGTTCGTCTGGCGCGACCGTACTACGGGGGATTCTGTTGGTTGTAGTCGGGGTGTGAAACGCGTGTGCGCAGGACGTGGTGATCGCTTTGCTTTGGGGACTGGATCGGGAAGTCGCACAAACTGCGCGATGTCAAGACGCACCGCGTGCCTTCCCTGTCTCATAGGCCTGAGCAGCCACCGTGAGCGTGGTTACTCTCACGGGATATCGGAAGTTAATCGACCACGAAATACTGTTTGTCGAGAGGTTCCGGCATCGTACACGACTTCCGCGATACTCTTCCTGCACCTCCAACCACTTGAGCTGCTGTCAAACAACAGAAAGTCGGCGGGCTGGCCGGGTTCCAGGCTCAGGGAGGTAGCGGTGCAGCCAATGACAGTCTTTGCTCGACACGATACGGTTTCCTGCATTGCAGCGTTAGCAGCAGATCTCGATTGGGCAAGGCGTGGAGGATACCTACATATATCGTTTCCGCGTCTTTGACGGTACCAGCCTGGTACAAACCAACCGCGAGTGAAGCCAGACTCAGCGGGTCACAGTTCCCATGCGGCGTAAATGCATTCCCAACGTTATTGATAGAGATAGCTGCGTTGAGATCGTGTTGTTGGATCAGCTCGAGGACTGGTAGCGTCCCACGCAGGCCTTCAGGAGTGCGCATCATGAAGAGATCCGATGTTGGTAGTCCAACAAACGAGACTGGCAAGTCGGAAACGTCTTGTCGCAAATGTTGCCACTCGTCGTGTCCAAACCGCGTCAGCCTCGTGCAATGACCGAGAGTGATCTTTAGATGTCCCGTCCTCGGCCACTCCAGCTCCTTCACGATGCTGAGGACATCCCACACCAAAGGCTGCTTCTCTTCTTCTAGGAAATAGTCAAGATGCAAGTCCAGGTGCTTCTTGTGTGACAGTGCCAGCTGAGCGATCCACCGTACATTCTCTTTGGACTTTGGCTCGCTGTCTTCTACATATGGTGTGCTTCCCAACACTTCCACGCCCTCTTCAGCCGCTGCTGCAGTCATCAGTTGCCGCACTTCAGCTCCATCGTCCTGGCCGGAAAACAGCGGGAGCTGTGCAAAGGCGCATAGCTGTATCTCGCACCTCTCCCTGTATTCTTTCTTGAGCTTCAGACCTGCATGCAGGCATTTGAGCTGCACGAGCCCATCTACCTCAACAAACGCCCGCATTGCGGTAACACCAAAGCGGATGCTCTCTTCTATGAGCAGCCTGCCTCTTCTAAGCAGGTCTTCTTCGTCAAACCGAGACTTGGCCTCGCCAGTCATTTCCATTGCTTCTTTGAAATCTCCACTCTGGATTTGCAGGTCACTGTACTTGGGGTCCTGTAGCAGGAAGCATTTGTCGAGATGAATGTGGGCATGGCAGAGAGAGGGTGCTATCAGCCGGCTGGCCCCATCGAGCACGTCGGAAGCGCTGGTGTCGGTTGCGCTGTCATGCGATTTTATCGATGCTATCAGTCCATCTTCAATCATAACATCCCACAGCTCTGAGGCGCTCTTGTTCGGTATCCGCACGCCAACAATACTCCTCAATGCATCCTGGCTGCGGTCTGTATTGCCTTCCATCTCTTCGAACTCTTACTGGAGAAGGCGGGTACAATGGGCAGGAAGAAGGCAAGACACGTTTACTAAAGGGGAATGAGACGATGACGTTTTGAAGGACGTGGGCCTTGCTAGACCGAAGTACTCGATGCATGTCGCGGATCGGATCGCGCGCCAAGAGAATTGTCTTCGCGCCGTGAAAGGGCACGACGGCGTGCAGCGGCGTGGGCATCTGTCCAGCATGGCCCGTACCAATTACATTACATTTGCATCGTTCCTAGCTGGCCCAGACGACAGGATGAGATGGGCTGGCCGGCCGAGAGCTGTTCGCGGGGTTCCCAGCGTGCGGCAGCCCCGCCATGTTGAAAAGGAGACGCGCGAATCAGGCCAAAGCTCTAAATGTGGTACCTTGAACGCGTCTCCCCAGAAAAGCGCCCTGCCATCTTCCATCTCCAACATCGCGCTTCCATCGTGAACGTCGCTCCACCATCGCCGCCGCCGTTTCCAGAGTCGCGTTCCTGCCCACGATGTACGGTAACCGGACCAACTATATTCCGCCGCAGCAAATGGCGATGCCACCTACGCGCAGAGGGCCTGGTAAGTGCAATCGCGATTTCATTGCTGTCCACCGCACCTGCCGCCGCTGCCCCCTCTCAACTGCAGTATGATTAGCAAGTCTGACCTGGCGTTTGCCTTCCGCAAAGGCCCCATTGTGCCGCCACAACACGCCGCGGCGCAGCAGTACAGCAACGCGAACATGCAGGTCCAGCACCGTGCCGAAGCCGAGCGGCGCGAGAAGATGCGCCGCATCGCAAAGAACCCGACCGACAAGAACATCCCCGAGGGCGTCGAGGACATCTGCATTGGCGATGGCGTGGCGCGGTACCGGGAGCTGCGCGAGGTGGAGCGCACACTGGACGCAACCATGATGCGCAAAAAGCTCGATGTCATGGACTCAAAGCACCATTCGCGCGCCTCGCGCTACGGCACCATGCGCATATGGGTCTCCAACACCGTCGAGAACCAGCCCTGGCAGAGCAGCGGCATCGACGCCGACGCCTTTGACTTTGAGAGCGACACCAATGCCACCTACCGCGTCAAGATCCAGGGTCGCCTGCTGGACGAACAGGGCGACGAGGGGCTCGAGGACGAAGACGAGGACGAGAAGGATGCCGACGCTATGGACGAGGACGGTGCGGACACACAGGAGGGCAAGACAGCCGCAAAGCCCAAGCCCTTCTCGCACTACTTCACCTCCATAACAATCGACTTTGATCGCGCCAAGAGCTTGCAGCCCGACAACTTCACGCAGATCGAGTGGAAGCGGCCGGAGACTGCAAACACGAAGGAGAGCAATTTCAGCGAGCTCGAATTTGAGCGCAAGGGCGACGAGAACATCAACATCACAGTCAACCTGCAGCGGTTCCAGAACCCCGAGGTAAGCGAGGATGCGACAACCCGCTGAGGGCACATGCTGACGAACCATGTTAGGTCTTCCGATTAAGCAAGCCGCTCGCTGAGCTCCTAGACACCGACGAGGAAGACCGCGCCGGTGTCCTCATGGGCATCTGGGAATATGCGCGCTCGCAACACCTGCAACAGGACGACGATGAGCGCAAGTTTGCCTGCGACGCTAAGCTCAAGGCTCTGTTCGGCGGAGCGGACTCCTTCTACTTCCCGAACCTACCACAGCTCATCAAGCCACACCTGACTACACTTCCGCCGATCCAATTACAGTACACAATCAGAGTCGACAAGGACTACATCTCGCCAGCCGCCGACTCTGGCAAGATTGCATCAGAACCTACCATCTACGACGTCCAGGTTGCGCTCGAGGACCCAATGCAGCCATTGTTCCAGGATATCCTGCGCCGACCGGATAGCATCCAGACACTGCAGGAGATCCAGAAGATCGATGAGCAACTAATCCTGCTCATGGGCGCCATTGGCCAGTCGAAAGCCAAGCATGCCTTCTTCACCAGCATGTCCAAGGATCCAGTCGCGTTCTTCAAGCGCTGGCTATCGTCCCAGAAGCGTGACCTCGAAGTGCTTCTCGGTGAGGCAACACGCGGTGGAGGGGAAGATGCATCTGGAGAAGAATGGAGACGTGGCGGTGCGGACGGCGTCTGGGGCAGCGACGTCGCCAAGGAGAGTGTGGCTTTGTGGTTGGCTCGACAGAACATCAAGACAGCTTGATTGGTTCTTCTCTCGTTCTTTGTAGGACTCGGCGTTGTTAGAGATACCCTAAGGTTTATATCACGGGTGCTTAATTTGATATCTAGCATCGCGGCTTCATGCGATGACATCATTGTGCAGTGCTCAGGACATACAAGTAACATCACTGTAGAAAATATGCATCCACCAGACTTGTGACGTGGTTCAGAGATGCAGGAGTGCGATGCTTTTCTCCTTGCCTGCATCATGTTGTTGCAAAAGCTGGAGTTCGGAGTGGTGAGCTAAGCCACTTTCGTTTTAGCATTCAACACCGCTCCTTCTCCGAACGCGAGTCCCTCTTCCACATCAACAACAATGCTTTTCCATCCCCATAATACACGCCATGAAGCTGACATCTATTCTCTGGTACAGGGGCCCACTCAACACAAATATTCGAAGCATGCAACAAAAGGCAGGGCTGTCGGTAAAACATTGGAAGACATTCCGTGTAAGCCAGCAAATCACCTGATACCATGAAGTACTCATGTCTCCATATAGAGTCTTGTTCAGCAAGAATGCGAGAAAATTAGAGTTACCGATTTCGATTCGCTCCGAGAGAGCGAATTCTTGACCATGCGCGATCTGGTCAGGGATGGAGTTCTGGCAAAAGTCAACGCTGCCCTGGTCCATCGACAGATTCGCCCAGTTGATGAGGACACGGCAGAATGGGCGACATACGCATTCCTAAATGGCGAGAACGCCAAGCTGCGACGTGCGCAAACCAGCTATCTATCTGTGATCCCATGCTAATCTCGGCGACAGGCCAGAGGATAGCGACAAGCTGGCTTTCCAAATTCGCCCCTGGCCACACCCCAGATCCTAGTTTAGCTTGGAAGTTGATGATAGTGTGTTCAGTTCTAGTTGAGATGCTATACTGGCAACTAACGTACCGCAAGGAAACGATACGAACGACAATGCATGACCTGGGATTATTGCGAACCGCGCGCTATTCCGTTTCAGAAAGACAACAGATCATGAATGAAGCACGGCGTCGCTGGCGGTCAGAGTATAACACCCCAGAGCCTGACGAAGAGGTTATTGCGAGCCTCATAACCCAGCAACGGGGCAGTTATGCACAGCAAGAGCAGAGGAAGGCGGAAAGAAGAAAGCGTGGCGCTCGCACACGCCGCCGAGTTCCAAAACCAGATGATACCAAGGAGTCCTCTTGATTGTAGGCAAATATGGGCCCACCAGGAAGCCGTGCTATCTGGTATATGTGTATACCGGCCGCCCCTTTTTTTAACGATCGACTTGCTGAATGTTTGGTCCTCTCAATTGTCCTTCCGAGGCGACGTGTCTCATCCGATTCGACCCGGAAGGCGCGGCCGCAAATGCAGAGCTTCAAACGAGTTCTCAATCTGGCAAAAAAGGCATTCGGAGACGTTTTGTAATTCATTGAGACCGAGACTAGCAAGCGAACGTAGTGTACCGTCGTATTGTGATAGGTCGCATGGATGAACGCCACCTGCAGCTCTGATTGGCTCGACTGCGGAGGCATAGGGACGACCGCTCAGCCTCATATACAACATCCGCGTGCCGGAAATCTGAAGAACGCTTTCTCCAACTTCTCGTATACACTATCACGCAGCCATGTCGTTGAGAGCTACAATGTCCCAGCCAGCAGAGCCGTCCCGCGTGAGCCCTATTGCGAATCAGTGGCTTCGCCTCACAGAACCTCTCGTATCACGGCCACTGGTGTTGTCTCCGTCACTGCCTCAAATTGCGGATCTGAACATGGCAAAAGAGACTTCGAGTAATTCGATTAACCCAGACTGCTTAGCCCCGAATTCTTCGGCGCTTCCCTGCCTCTTCGGAATGTCACCCAACGACCTGGAGACGCTCATGTATGAGGACGGCAGAGAAGTAGATAAAATCCACAACATTGTGGTTCAAACTTCGACAAACAGTCATCTAGATCACAGGCCGGAGATACTAGAGCATGGTATGTTATCATGGTACTCGATGGCTCTGCAGCTGCTGATTGAGAAGAACTTGCGAAGAACGATCTGAATTCACCCACAATGATGCCAAAGAAGGACCAGAGTAAACAGACTAATAGGTGCGACACAGTCGATCCATGGGCGGTGGAGTTCGAACCCAATCCGGTCATATTCGCTCACTTGTTCGACTGCTTCTCCACTGACGACGACGTACTTGTGCCAGAGGCAACGGAGAACGTCTACCATGAGCCACCAATCGTCCCAGACACGGTCACTACAGAAGCTCTCGACGTCTCAAAACAGGGTCGGGATCCAAGAATAACTACGAGTAGTGGGATATGCTCGGCGACGAACGAGCGCGGCGTTCGCTGTGCCCGGACAGTGGACTTACTAGGACCCATATGCCCGACACACGGCAGCACTTTTGTGAATTCCGCCGTGGTTAGAAAATCTGATAACAACCTACTGTCGAACCAGAATGCGCCCGCCCCGCCCTCAAGAACAATCGATATGGGAATCAAGCCGCGGACAACTCTGACACCGAAGTCAAGGCTTAAAAGTCGGCCTAGTGAGAGTTCAAAGAGCCAAGAACAGCCAACGGGCACCATTTCGCCGTGCCCGTCAGACCCTCCTCCCACGCCAAGCTACCCAGACAATACCAGTGCTTCGTACAAATGGAGACCAGATCCGAGGCTAAGCGCCCTGGCATCTTCTGCGGTCGGACGGGAACTCGAAATTGCCTGCCCTTTCTGTGAACTCACCTTCCCTACTCACGGGAAAGTCAACGAACACGTCAATCGCAAACATATCCGACGATTCGTCTGCAATACTTCAGGCTGCGACACCCGCTTTCATCTTCAGGCTGACCTGAATCGTCATACAAGAACTGTCCATAATCGGATGGATTCTGATACCGAAACACTGGACGAAAAGACGCCACCCTGGACTTGTCCTTGGGAGCACTGTGCGACACCCTCAAAAGTGTGGCTTCGCAAGGACAATTTCAACAGACATGTTGCGCGCTGCCAAAAGGCTGTGCCTGTATTAAGAGACGAGCTTGAGGATGCACAGACCAACGTAAAAGACAGCAGCGAAGTAAACGATATGGTGCAAAGACATCACCCTGTGGGCCGGAGTACGGTTTTATCGCGATTTTTCTTCCGGCGAGAGCGCTCTCGTTTGGAGGCCAAACAAGTGCAATGCGTGGCCACGGAGTCTAAAAGAGTTGTACCGAGATCGTCATTTTAACCTTTTCAAGAAAGTGCTGTTATCTTCGTGTGTAAAGCGTTGTTTATTGCTATGGACCAGGTGCTGATTTTCCTTCCGGCTCTCACACTTCTTTGGCGCTTCCATATATGCCTCCACCTTGCTCAAACTGACGAATCATCTTACGACTCTACCTCTCCGTACTTGGTGATACTCGTGACCTACATTATTACTCCTCCGCATCCCCTTCACCGGCTCCCCTCCTCCATCTCCCTTCTCTCACAAAACTCCAAATACGCCGGCGGAAACTCCATCTTACTCCGATAATTATCCAAACACATCCTCGCCTCATCGCCCTCTACGCAATCCGGGAACCGCTCTTCACCCCACTGCTCCAACGGCTCCCACTCCTCGTACACGCGCGTCACAACCGCATACTCCTCCTTGTACGGATGCTCCGTGACCAGCGCAACAGGTAAGCCCTCAAGCTCCGGGATCTCCAAGTCCAGCGACTTGCCAGACGGTTCGAGAATGCCGACAAAACACTCGTACTCAATCTCCATCGCATCAGCGCCCTGAAGCCACTCGCGGTCCTGCGTCTCGGCATACGCGCGATTGATGCGGAAATACTCGCGCACGAGGGTCTCGAACGTGTGTCCGCGGCGGCGCCAGTACTCATCTATCATGGGGTTGCGACCGAACGGGACTGGCGCGAAAGGATCTTGGGTGCGGAGTAAAGTGGCTAGGAAAGCGTTGTCTGCGAACTCGGCGTCTGCGCGTTCGAGGCGGGAAGCTGCTTTCCACTTCTTGTTGTAGACGAGATAGGATCGCGGCATGGCGAGCTGGCGCAGGTATGCAAAGAACAGCTCGTGTAGTTCATCGGGGATATCGTCTAGAAAGGAGCGCTCAATGGCGCCGGATCGAATGCCGCCTTCGGCGGTGAGGCACGAGGGATCGAATTCGCCGAGGCGGTAGAAGGCCTTGGCTTCTTCCATAAGCTTATGTAGTGTTAGATTGAAGGGCTGGCATTCGTATGTGAGAGCCTCGTTGATGTCGGTGACTAGGGTGGTGAATGTGCAGCCGAAGATGGAGTAGTCGAACAGCGGTGCGAAGGCGGACCATATGCAGTCTTCCAGGTCGATGTATTCGTCCTCGGCTTCCTCGAGGACCTTGTGGAGCAGCTGTGGCAGCTTGCCATTGCGCTCGGTGAGGCAAAGAGCTGTCTTCTTGGAGACTTTCTTGGGTCTAGGGGCGATAGCAGCCTTTGGTGAGCGCTTCTTCGACAGTGCCTTCGCCATGCCGAGTGCGGCAATGCGAACAGTGTCGACGCCCTCTTGTGGCAGCTTGGGGAACTCTCGAGGGGGAACACCTGGGAACTCCGCTGCGTGATGAGTGTCGTACGCCGCGGTGCCTGAACAGTCTTCGTCGTGGGTCTTTCGGTGCTTATCTTCTGTGGAGGCGTCGGCGCAGTCATCGCGACATACTACCTCATCCTGCGGCTTAATCGTGGGCGATGTAACATTCGATTCGTACCCGCTGTCTACCGTCGTTGACGTGCCGATCGAGGTTTTGCTGCCCGCGGCGCTCAAGTGAGTAGGAACCTCCCACCATCGACCGTACACTGGGTGAACAATGAGGGCAGTCTCTGCGCTGCTGACAGGGGAAGAACCATGGTCTGATTCTGAGGGTGTAGTGCGGGTCTGATATGCGCCGGTTGCTACCTGGAGGAGGGAGAGCGGGCAGATCTTCTGAACTGGTGTCGGGAACTGCGCCGGCTTGTTGTACGTGTGGGGGAGAAGCTTCCAGCGGCGACATGCTGCTTGCTGGGCCGACTTCTTCGATGCCGCGCGGGCGATCTCACGGCGCAAAAGCGCTCGGAGGGTGATGTGCGAAAACATCGCGTGGTTGTTGTTGTACTCAATGTCACTGACTGGAGAGTTGACTTGAGAGGTCCGCAGGAAAGTGGAAGTGAGCAGGCGAGTCTCGAGAAAAGTGTGGCAGAAGTTCTTATAGGAACAATAGGCTGAGCCTCCCGAACATAGTGAAAGAGCCATGGTCCGCGTATTGTGAGTGGTCAATGTCCGGGAGGTTACCATGGGCAGTGAGGCGCTAACCTTCACTAGCGCCGACAGGCAAACGCTGTAGTAGACTGTGTACCTGGGCGCCGGCGACCGAGTCCGTTAACGTAAAGTGGAATCTAGAGCTATACAGGGTCCTGTAAGTACGCCGCGACACATATGGAGATGGTGCGGACGGCGCGGACCGCAAAGTAGTCCCTCGACACCAAGGTTGCTGCACATTAGTCCCCAGCAACAGATTAGCATTGTGGGCACTCTACCATAGTGCACCGCACTTCGACAGCACGTGCCCTCGGTCTCAGACACATCCTTTCTCGAGCGAGATGTATATGAAGGAATTAATAATATTTGGATTAGGAAAGGGGAGCGCCTGCGAGCCCTTAAACGACATGCCTCACATCTCTGGGGAGTGTCTCCGTACTGCTCTTTGCGCCTTGAAGTCCTTTGACTTCCCACTCTGGTTTCGAGTCGGGTGCTTCCCACCCACTGGGCATCTCAGGTCCACCTTCTACTTTGACGCTGATGTCTGTCACAACCTGGATGTCGTGGCCTGCGTCCTCGCTAGACACGTGGGAATGTTTAGTCATCTCGATGAGGTCGTCTGCGTGTGGGTTTCTGCGTGGTCGCGTACTTCCAATGGTGGCATACTGTCGAGCCCCGTTTGAGCTGCTGCGGTGTTGAGAGGTGAACGCGCCAGGCAGAATGCGAGTCAACAGTGGGCGCAGCAAGGGGAGACAGGAGCAGATGATGCCAACATTGGTCTCGACCGAGCTCCAAGTTGCGGCCGGCGGATTATCGTACGTCGGGTCGGTTGAGTTTGAGATGGCTACCAGGGATTGCAGGCGAAGGATGGATACCACACACACGCTGCAGCACATTAGCCCAGTACGAGCTGTAGTCGTACACGGAACGGCGATGACCGTGGTTGGAAGGTCACACGGAACGCCATGCGCAGAGCAGGTTTCAGTCGCGCGTACACCAGGAGTGGTGCGACCTTGCGTTACCGCACTCGGGGAAAAACATGAAAATTGGGTACTCACAATCCACCCACAGCGAAAATTGACATGAGGGCGATTTTCTGTCGGCGTCCAAGGTTCAGGTTGCGAATGACTGGCATCGGCAGTATGATCAGAGCAAAGTCTGTGACGATGTTTATTCCTGCGTTGGTGCTGGATGTTGATCAGCTGATGCAGCGCTGAGGAATGGAGAGAATCGCTTACAACCACATGGCAAATTGGTTGATGCAGGTTGCACCCTCTTCACGCGTCCAGAAGGCGCGAATTGGTCGGCAGGCGAATATGCTGCTGAACACTGTCCAGAAGGTGTAGACAACTACGACTCCCATGATGGCCCACGCCGCAATCTGGAACCTCTTCGTGGTGAAAACACGCAGATATTGTAGGACCATGGAGCCCTTGGTCAGGCCCAGGGAGAGATAGTACACGATTAGGCTTGCCCAGAAGGCCTAGCCGCTGTTAGCACTGCGTTCTTGCCGACGGAATTGATGCTTACCTTCAACGAGCTCTGCATAGTTGCTGGTTCCAGATCAGAGATATGCTGGCCCATGCCCCATTTTGCCTCTGCTAGACGTCAGCGATTGCATGTGATGGTAGTAAGCTGCGGCGTACGGAAAGCGATGGTGATGGTAAGGCCAATGGAGCAAATCTAATAATGGTCAGTTCGTGAGCAGCTAGCATTTGGAACAGCCTACCATTGCCAGAACGATCCCATAGTCCTCGATTCCGGGACACCGGACCAGGAAAAAGCGAGTGTACAGCCTCAATGCTACGACCACACCTGCAATGCCAGTGAATGCGGCCGAGATCTCAACGGCTTGACGCCCGCGAGGGTTGTCTGATGAGATAGTCATGATGCTGGAGACCAAAGCTGTGGGAGAAGGTCAAGGGTTGGTCCTCATCTAATAGTGTCCCGGATGTTGACGTTCCCCAGCATATATCGATCGCCGAGGGCAGGCATGCGTAGGACAAGGCTAGGGTGGGACCATCCTAAACGGGGTGAAATCGCCAGGAAAGTTCCGCAGGGGACGCTGCGCTGTCACCAATGAGAATTGACTACTGAATATCCCGCTTCGCAGGTACGGGAGGTCCTGGGTTCAGCTTGTCGGTTTAGACTCATGGGCAGACGCCAGAGCTGCGAGGCGCGTGCACGTTCAACAACAGTCGTTCATGTGAAGGTGATGTTGACGGATGCTCGCTTGCGATGCAGGCATCCCTACTTTGGCGAACATCTCTCTTCATTCTGAGTCTCCAGTCGGAGACGCCCCCGATGCTGTGGAGGGCTGCTCGGCTTACACGAGACTGTACTCCCGCTATGACACTCAGCGAGCACCGTTTCTGACACTGACGGACGCGTTGCAGTCAACGTATATCCCTGGAACTGCGAGATCCGTAAACGGCATCCTATTCCTCCCGTGCCGCGATGCAAGCTTCGAATCTCGAAACCTTGGGTAATTGCTGCCTCGAGGGTCGACCCCCTCATCTGCTCTGATGTCGTGCAGGAGGCCGCCGATGGAGTCTGGCATGCGATAAACTTTGGAAGAGGATGGTCGCGACTGCGCTATTGCCTCATGGCGTTGTACATGGCTGCCGTTCGCGTTTCGGTGCGTTGTCTGCGCGGCCCAGCTGCAGGGTCATGATGTGGATTGCGCGATGCAACCGGACCGATTCCTCGTTGTTCCAGCAGCCCACAATGTGGGGTCGTGATCTGTGCAGGCCCACGGATCGTAGACGCCTCCTTTTTGACGCAGCTTCTTGGTGCGAGCGCGCGCGGAGCTGTCAAGCCGATCGGCGAGGTACCGAACACGAGGCAAGCCACACGCGAGGAAGGCGCGTCGCAGTGTCGACTTCGTTGAGACTAACGAAACGCGCAGCTGCAAAGGACAGCAAATCAGAGTACTGTCCAGGATAAACTTTCGGACCAGACCTGTAGAAGCGGAACGTCTGACTTCAACAGCAGAAAAAGGGTCAGATGGGGTCGACGCGACGCACGGTACCTTGATCTGCGCGCTCTGTATAACAAACTCTATCTTTGCGAGCTCGACCAGCAATCAATATCTGACAAGCGAGGTCCATTCAACAATGCGATATCGATCTACGTTACTACCTTCTACACATGTGTGTCTTGTTGTCGTAGAATCCCGCAACTTTATGTGCCGCGTCCCTATATGTTGCGTAAGTATATCATGGACGTGACATGTGTGTAATTTGCATTTGCACGTCGGTTGCTGAAAGTAGCGAAGATCGATGGAGCTTGTAGGAAGAGCATGCAATTCTGTAAGTCGCTGCCTGTTCCTGCGAATTCCGCATGTCGTTTGCGCCTTCCAGGTAAGACATGTGTAAATCCGCCGAGGCGACCACAGCACCCTGGTAACCCACGGGCGTGTTCAGAGGCCGGGCGTGTTGCGTATGATTCGTGATCAGCTAACGGCCACGCCAGGTGCGGTAAGAGTGCCTGACTATCCCCAGAGATTTCTCGCCGACTATGCTGATCAACAACAGGGTAACAGAGCTTGTCGCCCACGAACCATTCATCCGTGTTTGCGTTTACGGCCCATCTTCGGCCAACAGAGACGCATGATAGAAAAATCATACTAATGCTGCATGCCGCAATGAGCATCAACCAAGCTCAAGACATCATCTTTAGTCGCGGTAAGCCCCTTTCCTTGCGCCGCCTGTTGCTCAGCTCTACAATGCGTTGATCGAGACACCACCACCACTTACTGTAGAAGAGATCGCCGACCTCCCACGCATCCTCCGTGAGCTCATTACCTTCGCCCCACGTGGTACTGTTACCATGCACCCTGACTCCAGCGCCGTCCTGCAGATCGTCGAGGTCTTGGACAAGCTGAACAATTGCGGTGCTCTGCTTAACGGCCCCGTTCTGCCCCGCCGCAGTAAATGAAAATGCTTGACATGTCTCGTCATCGTCACCTACTTCTCTCGCCACTGGCGGACGAAATGCGGAAGGCATGGAGAGCATGCAGATCAGCTTCTCTCTGACATTTGGCCAGGGAAGTAAGTCGAGGAGTGGGTGATGCGGAATCGTAAGCTGCGCCGGCACTGGGTGCAGGTTTGCTGGTAGAGATGCTATCGAGGGCATACATGGTGACAGGACATGCATGTATGTTGGATCCCAGAGATGTGCTACCACATCCAGTGCCACTGCCACTGTGCCAAAGGCGCGAATAGCAGCAAGGATCGGGACGCTGAGCACTGTGCCGTCACGTGGTACGGAGAGAGGCGATTCAGAGGGCGTCGTGGGCAGCGGACTGGGCAAATGCGTAAACTCTAGCAGGCTCAAATCGAATGCGTCGGAACCGAAGTCCATGGATGGCGTATATTCTCCCGGAAACACTGGCATTTCATCAAACGTTTCAACTGCCCCTCCTTCCGCTTCCGCGCCTTGATCAAGGTTCGCAACAACTGGGTAGGCTTCCTCAACGTCAACATTCTGATCATCTGGCGGCGAGCTGCTGCGGACAGCTTTTGCTTCAAGCGCTGCGATCCTCTCTCTCCGGCGCTGACCTATCATCTCGCATGAGTATCTCACAAACTAGACTTTCATCCTGCGGATTACTTACGATACCTCCTCTGCGCCAGTACGTTGAGCACTCTTTTCCGATCAGGATCGCCATGTTGAGGGACATGTTCCGGAGTCTTGGTGTTTCGCGGCTTACCTGCAGGCATGTTGTAACGTTTCCGGCTTCACGTTAAGCTTGCGGATTAGTATTAATGTTTTGGTAATCACGTTCTGCTGATATATCGTTCTGTCGAGACCATAACGTTATGCTCGTCAGACGGCTAGGCTGAAGCGGGGTTAGCCGAAGGAGCAACTATCTCTCCGGCAGCTGAGTGGCGCAACAAAGCGAAGTACGAGGCATGCCGAGATAGACACTGAACTGTCCGTCTCCAACTAGAGTCGTGCAGCGCCGAGTGTTGCCTTACACTAATGTGCGAGAAATAGCGCGCTGAAGTCTTACCTGCACACAAGAGTTGGAAATCGTCGGGACATACTCTGAGCTCTTCGATGTGATGGTTCGAACGGTCGAGTTATGCTCCTGGCGTGGGCCTTACCATGCGCGCACTGAGTATGCTGTGAGGTAGTCTCCTGGAAACCATATATAATGCGTTCATCATTGCATTCTCAATATCACTCACTCACACGTTACCTTTCAATTCCAGTGGCATCAATCGCGCCTGCACGACCCGAACTTTTGAATAAACCTCAAACCGCACCACGATGCCACACGCGACACAGCACGATTCGACCGACCCTCTTCTCGGGGTCCCATCAAAGCTTCGCGATGAAAGTGCGGCTCAACCACTATCTACCACGGCCCAGACTGTCATCAAGGTCCTCACAGTAATGCGGGTGGGAGTAGGAGCTGCCTGCATAGTCGCGCCTCGCTTCACCTGTGCACTCTTCAAGTACAATGTCCCAGCCGAACAAGCTCTCATCGTGCGCATGTTCGGGGCACGAGATGCAGTGTTTGGTGAGCTTCTGGCAACTGCAGAGGACAAGGAAAGACCCGATCGAGGTCGCCGGTAAGCCGTCCCAGACCGCAGCTCAAAACCAGCTAACACTTTCTAGTGAGATCAAGAGGGCCATCTGGGGAGCCCTAGCTGCGGATGTAATGGATCTTGGGGCTATTGCTTTTGGTGTGGCGACAGGACAGGTCGGCAAGACACCTGGCATCCTGCTGGGCGCAGCTGCTATTGGGGCGATTGGCATTGGAGCTGTAGGACTACGAAACTTGTAATGAATCTATAGGTAGCGAAAGGAATGTAATGAGCTTTGGTGTTGAACAAAACCCGTGATAGCGCGAGAGTGCGCCTTGAGTGAGACGCGTCGGCGCGTAGGCTAAAGTGGCGCTGCCCCGGCAACTCCTGCCCGATTAGATAAGGCCCGATGCCTAACGCGGCAACACAAACATGACGATGGGGGCTTCTTTTTGACAACGACAAAGCATTTCGTGGGCTCGCCTCTATTTGGAAGCAAACGCATACTCTCTGACCAACATTGGCCCATGAGCACCAGTCCTCGAAAGCACCGCGCGCCTTTTCGCCCGGTTGATACACTGTCCTCACCGCAAAAGCCGCTGTTCAAGGCAGACGCTGCCAAGGCCGACCCACGAGCAGAGAGCGAGAACGATAGTTCTTTCCTACAGCAGCAACACTCTCCCTCATACCTCGGCAACTCAAGCAGCCTTTTTGAGGAGGAGAGCTTCGGTATCAGCCCGCAGTACGTCAGCAGAACCAGCCCACCGTACACCATCTAATCAACCCCGCAGACCAGCGCGACCACCACCAACTTCGCGAGGGCACGCAGCCCTACGATCACATCCACTACCCCGCAAGATGGTGCGAGAACGAGAGCCTTCTGCACCGCAGCCGCCTCGTAATGGTGCACCCGCTCCTGCACAGCCGCCTGCGCCGAAACCGCTACAAGAGCTCAAGACGTCCACACCGCAATTCGGGCAGACCAGTCCCTTGAGGAACCCGCTGAAGCAGAACCGCGCCAGCGACGAGTATGCGCATCTCTTCAATAAGCCGAAGCCAGGCCAGCGGCGTCCAGAGCACTTCCAGTCAGCACCCCGCATACCACCGCCAGGTCCAGCGCCACAAACCACACAACAGCGCGCCCCGTCACAGACAAACCCATTAGATACGCTGAACAAGCCATTCAAGGTTCCAGCGCCGCAGCCAGGGCCACGCTATAGCACGGCCTCATCCACCGGTTCCGACATCATGGAGATACCAGCCTCGCACTTCCTACCACGTCCATCACAAGGGGCTCCTGTGTTTGTACCTAGGCCATCGAACCCTCCAGCACAGACATCGTTCCCTCCCCCTCGGCCCGTGTTCTCTACGCTCGGCCAAGCCAGTGACTTCCGACCGGTGAACATTGGAGCACACAACCCACTTCAAGCGCCGAGAAAGACGGTGATCCTGGATGATGAGGATGACTTCGATCCTGATACGGCAATTCGTGCAGAAGGAGATCGTTTCGGGGCGCCAGACATGTACGCGTATGTCGACTCAGGCCAAGCCAGCGAGAACATCAAGGCGCTCCTCGAGGGCGCTTTTGACGAAGACGGCGAAAAGATTCCCAGGACGCGTCTTCGTAAGAAGAAGAAGCAGCAGGAGGATGACGCTGGTCAGTCGCTGGCCAATCGGCTACAGGCTCTCGAGGTTAAGGACAAGGAGGCTGCAGCTGAGCCACAAGAGGACGAGGAAGAGGAGGACGACGGCACGGTGGATGGTCTCAAAGTGAAGCTTCTGCCTCATCAGGTCGATGGTGTAGCCTGGATGATCGAAAAGGAGACGGGGATGCACAACAAGCGCGCTAAGCTACCGAAGGGAGGCATTCTCGCAGACGACATGGGTCTGGGAAAGACTGTCCAGTCCATGGCCTTGATACTTTCCAATCCCCGACCGGAAAAGGGTGTTGAGCCAGAGAACAAGAAGAACCGTATTTCCGACTCCACGGGCAAGGGCACGCTGGTAGTGGCTCCATTGGCGCTCATCAAGCAGTGGGAAGCCGAAATCAACACCAAGGTCATGAAGTCGCATGCGCTCAAAGTCCTGGTCCATCACGGCCCGAGCCGCACAAAATCTGCAGATAAACTCAAACAGTACGACGTCGTCATCACCACCTACCAAGTCCTTGCGTCGGAACATGCAAGCTGTGGCGACGGGCCTGATGGCCTTAAGAAGGGATGCTTTGCTGTGAACTGGTATCGAACGATGCTAGACGAGGCACACACCATCAAGAACCGCAACGCCAAGATGACAAAGGCTTGTTACGATGTGCGCTCGCACTACCGCTGGTGCTTGACTGGCACGCCGATGCAAAATAACCTTGACGAACTGCAGAGTTTGATCAAGTTCTTACGGATCCAGCCTTACTGCGAGATGTCTAGCTGGAAGGATTCTATTTCGGGCCCGATGAAGAATGGTCGTGGTAACCTCGCGATGAGACGATTGCAGATCTTCTTGAAGGCCTTCATGAAGCGTCGAACGAAGGACGTGCTGAAGAAGGAAGGTGCGCTGAACTTCGGCGGTAAGCCCAAAGACGGTGAAGAGAAGCCCGCGTTCCAGATTGTCGAGCGCAATGTTGAGACTGTCGTTGGAGAGTTCACAGCGAAGGAGCGCGCTTTCTACGACCGCCTTTCCGACCGCGCACAATCTCGCCTCGACGAGCTGATGGGTGGTGCCAAGCAGGATTATATTGGAGCCTTGGTGTTGCTGCTGCGGTTACGTCAAGCCTGCAATCACCCCAACCTGACGAAGACGAATGTGAAAGACGACAAGGACGCATTGACTACCGGATCGAAGCCTCGCACACCGACGGGCCTTCAGACACCCCGTAAAGCCGCCAGGGACGATGCGGATGACCTCGCTGATCTCCTCGGCGGCCTCAGTGTCCAGACCAAGCGATGTGACCTATGCCAGATCGCCTTGACGCGCGACAATGCTGATATTGATGCCGTGCGCTGTGTCGAATGCGAGACCGATCTTCACGCTTCGGCGAAGAAGTCGAAGAAGCATAAGAAACATCGCAAGCACAAGCACAAGAGCGAAAAGGTCAAGAAGCAGATCGTAGACTCGGAGGATGAGGAAGCCGATGAGAAGCCAAAGGCCTCCAAGACGTCTCGAAACCGTCGTGTGATTGTCGACAGCGATGATGAGGATGAGGCAGGAGAGTGGCTGGTTCCTGAAGACCAGCAGCATGCGGAGGATCTGGGCAAAGCCGGCGGTACGGACGACGAGAACGCAGAGGGCGGTGGTGACACACTTGCATCCGTCGACTCAGAAGCATCCGGGAGCGAGGACGAGAGCAAGAGCAACCTCGATTCCTTCGTTGTCCACGATACCGACAGCGATGATGACGCACCTGTTGCTCGCAAGAAGCTGTCGAAAAAGGCACCCCGAGTGATCAGCCTGGACTCCGATGATGACGATGCCTCCACTTCATCTGAGAGCGAGTCCGACTCAGAAGCTGATTCGGAGGACTCTGACACGGATGCTTCTGAAGATCCAGAGTACAATGCCTCCGACCTCACCCCTTCAACCAAGATTCGCCAGCTTCTCCAGATCCTCGAGAAGGAGACGCCTGATCACAAAGTGATTGTATTCTCGCAGTTCACCTCTATGCTGGACCTCATCGAGCCCTTCCTCAAGCGACAAGGCTACAACTTCACGCGCTACGACGGTAGCATGCGCAACGACCTCCGCGAAGCAAGTCTGCACAAGCTACGCAACGACAAGCGCACACGTGTGCTATTATGTAGTCTCAAGTGCGGCAGCTTGGGTCTCAACCTGACAGCTGCGAGCCGTGTCGTCATCATGGAGCCCTTCTGGAATCCTGTGAGTCTGCACAGCCTTTGATATAACCCTGTTACTAACAGTATCATAGTTTGTCGAAGAACAAGCCATCGACCGCGTCCATCGCCTCAACCAGACCGTCGACGTTACCGTCTACCGTCTCAGCATTCACAACTCCGTCGAAGAGCGCATTCTCGAGCTCCAGGAAGCCAAGCGTAAGCTTGCCAATGCTGCACTTGAAGGCGGCAAGGCGATCGGCAAGCTGAGCATGAAAGATATCATGGCGCTGTTCAAGCGTGAAGCGGAGTATGAGCCTGGTAGCGTAGACGAAGTGGATGATCAGGGCCTGTATAGGCAGACGAGGGTCCTGGAGAATGGCGTTGAGAGGGGCACCGACACCACGGCACCGAGGCCACCGCGAAAGGCTGGGAGTTTGGGGTTCAGGAAGGATGATAGTGTCTATGGGCGGCGTTAGATTTGGTAGACGGGCGTCTCAGATGGTGCATTGGGTCCTGGCGTTTTGAGTATCAGTCTTGGGATACCACGAGGCGAGGTGCACGGGTCGGCGTTGTAGCCTGAGTCCATGGAGGCATGAGAAACATGATCCGATTGGTATCAAGAATCTCGTCATCTTTCTGTTCCGATCACCCAGTGAGAACGTGCTTCATCAGATCGAAAACAGGGTCGTCTTGGTTAGAAATTGCGTGAGATTGATGCGAGATCTTCGTGCAGGACATGATCGCAAGAGCTGACATGATGAAAGATGGGTGGGGAAAAGCGATAGAGAGTCCTGGCAGGCAGGCCTAATAGTATACTACTAAAGACAACAGTGCGGCGTGAAGATCCCGGGCATCGAATCGACCATACACGAACATCGGTTCGCACCGAAAGAAAGAGAATAGCTGAAAGCCCTTAGCGAGGTCCGCGGGTACATCATGTCGCTCGTGCCCTGAGCATGTCATACGTCCAATCAATCATCAATTCCTAGATGGAGTCGCAAGCATATGCGACGTCCACACATGCGCCGCGAGCTGGTCATCCGTGGAGAACTTATCCTCGCAGCAGCGGCATCGCCAGGGCATTGTGGCGTCAGTGTTGTCAAGGTGAAGGAACAAGTGCTTCTCTTTGAAGTGCTTGACGAACCAGGTGTAGCTGCCTTTCCATTTGCCTTTGCAGCCTGGGGTTGGGCAGTAGACTTTCTGGGGTGGTTCGACCTGCGGCGTGTTGGGTTGGTAAGGCATGGTGCTAGATGGGCCAATACCCGGACTTAAAGGGATTGGGGCCGTGGCATGGTGTTCAGAAGAAGGATTTTCGTTAGAGGTCGTTGTCTCATAGGTGACGCTGTTTGTTTTGCTGGACCCTTGTGTGGCTCAGTACATATGCAGGACAAGGCGGCGCCAACATACGGATGCTTTGGATCCAGGCTAACAGGATGTGATGCGGTATATCAACCAGATTCTGGTGCAATGACACTATGCCCTCTGCATCGAAGCCCAAGTCCAACAGCCTGGATATGATCTGCGTTGGCGTCATGGTTATGCTAGTCGATGGTAATTCGTCGAGCTGAGTGATGGAGAGCGTTAGATCGTGGCGGTGAAGAGATCTAATAATAGCGATGATGCGAGCGAGGTCCAAGACAGATGTGACAGGATGATAATGGTAGGCTGCAAAGATGGCAAAAGTGTGTATATCTCAAAGAGGTCGGGTGGGAAGTGCGTGGTATGCGACATCTCAAGGGGAGGGATTGTGTTGATATACTTCGCTGGAGCGTGGTGTGTCGATGCAATGTTTCTGGACATTCTCAAGGCTGCGCGAATGTGGACGTTGTACCCTGCGACGATCGCACTTGATCTCAGCTCGGATTGGACAGTCATGCACCACATGTGGTTAGAGGCTGATGCATGACTCGATCGGCTGTGGTTAACGAAACCTTATCACTCTTTCACCATCAGGGGCGGGAGTTTTCCCGACGACCACTATGAACAAAGGCGCAACAAGTGGTAGTCGGGCCGCTCAGGGCGCATACCGTTGCTCCCGGGAGCTTGGGACGACTTGGCCTTGGAGGCCCCGGTGCTAACTTGACTTGACACCTGTAACTGCGTTTGGCCCGTCGTTGCAGTCGATTGAGCGTGTACCTTGTACTATTCCATCCCTTCCGCCGCCACATGGCAAGCTAGAGGTAAGACGGCATCGCTTAGACGGGCATTCCAAGTGTTCGACGACTGCATACAATCCCCAGGAACGCGCCAGGAAGACACGATTACTTCCGACGAGAAAACGGAGATGACTTCCTTGCCAGAAGTCATTTTGGTTCTCAGCCTGGCAATCGACGGTTATGTCGGCATAACAGCATTGCAACATGAACTCGATAATGAACTTCGAAAATACCAAGTAAGATTTGTCCTGCAGTTCTGGTGAAAGCAATAGTGCTTTCCATAGCTGCTATACGTGGATAAGAAAGCTCAGAGCTTATCAACAAAGAGAATCGAAACCAATATTTGGACATCCCACGGCTGATCGAGAAGAGGTCGCGACCATATGCTCGCGCCATATATGCGTCATGAGATGCTGATCATTCGCGAAGTCGACGCCGCAAAGACACCTCCAGGCAGCATTGTCCATCCCGTACCAGTACTCATTTAGGTGCTTTTCTCTAAAGTGCTTGACGAACCACGTGTAGCTGCCTTTCCATTTGCCTTTGCAGCCGGGGTGGGGGCAGTAGACTTGCTGCGCGACGGGCTCAGCAGGTTCGGTGTTGGGCAGGTGATTGTTTGCGTTGAGGGGCGTTGTGTGTGTGGCGGTGTCACCGAAGGACATACTCAGAGCGGAAGAAGGGTTTTGTTCGGAGGTAGGTTCTAGAACGACTTAGTGGTGTTTGGAAGGAGAAGGCGGAAAGGAAATACTGATACTCTGGATCCAGGACATCAAGACGTCACGCGGCATGTCGATGAGATACTGGTGCCAAGCCACAATGCTTTCCTCGCTGACACCTAGGTTCAATAGCAGGGTCATGACTTGGGCCGGCGTCATGGTTTTGTGAGACGTGGACGAGGACGACGAACCATGAACTGGAGAATTGAACGCCATCGTAGCTCGATGCTCAACTGGAGAACGAAAAAGTGAGATTAGAAATCAATAGAATGGGATGAGAAGTTGACAATGGATCAAAGGAATACCGGAATGGCTGGAAGAGATTTATGCTGGAAGATGCAATGGAACAAGAGAGTGCGAATCGGTGACTTCAAGTACGCCGAACGAGTTTGCAATTTCAAGTAAGCCGAACGAGCGGTCTGCGCAGAATACTGGAACGTTTTCATACCTTTTGCCTGATGACTGAAGATAGAAATTGAATTTCGGCCGCATGGAGTCGACGGGAGGTCTGTGGCTGCAAAAGCGGATGGGCCGCTGGACAGGCAGGGATTGTAGCGGCGGGGAGACGACTAAGCTCCTCTGAGAAGTCGAAGGTCCTCTTGCGCGGGATGACAGCCACCATCCAATGCTTTGTTCCATGCGCGGCACTTCCGCGCACGTCAGCACCACGTGATCGTGTTTCCGCACCAACCATATGGCGGACAATAAGCCACAATGGGCCGATCTCACTTGGCGTGTACCAAAATCCGATGCAACGAGGATCCCTGTACTTGTAACGAGATCCTTGTAGCTGTACCGGACCCCCAGTAGCTTGCCCCTAAGCTTGCCTCATAGCTTGCCCCAAAAACGCTCGGACAGTCGTCACAATCGCCAGGACAAAACTTAAATCTTGCTCGTCCGTAAATGCCATGTGACGCTCGCATCTTTAATCAACCTGACTTGTCCACAGTCCCGGAGGTACTAAGCTTCTGCAAGCTTGCACATGTTTCATGGACAGAAAGGAAGTGGCTGGGCTGGGCTGGCCTCAGGTGCACAAAAGTGTGGGATTGGGTGGAAGCGCCCATTGTGGGCGCTTGGCAACCTGGCTGTGGGATCATGATCCGAGACATCTTCGCTGATATGCGACTGTAGTAAGGAGGAAAGCGTACCGATGCCGGCTCGCATTGTACACAGAGAATAGCTCGCATATGTACAGCCTGATGGATCGGCGCCATCCCGGCCTGGATGCGACCATCGCAAGAAAGAAGGCGCGCCCAAGTGGTAGAAGAACCCAATGGCAAGTAGGATAAGCCAAATAGTGTATTTCGTTCCGATCTAATAACGCGGCTTCGTCTTGGCCGCCAGCTGTTTATGCGAATGGCCATTCCACGGCAAGGCAAGATGCTTCGCGTTGCTGTAATCTGGTCACCGTCGACGACAGCTAGCCATCAGCCTCAGAGTCGCTTATGCCAAAAGTCTTGAGGCGACTCGCTCCTCTCGTGTCTCTTTCGCCAGCCTTTCGGAAAGCTGCCTATTGTTCCGGCGACGGGCTGGAACGGACTCGGCGCTCCCTCCTCCTCCTCTCCTTCTTCTTCTCTTCCTTCCTCGTCGGTGGTATCATCATCGTTTATCTCCACTTCAATCCCATCAGCAATCCCGTCATCAGCTGCCATAATTTCATTCGAGTGCGCTGCTTCTTCGGGGCCTTTCGCGTCCTGCTCAACTGGGCTATTCTCCGTTCTCACAGTGGCATCAACTACAGCTGTTGTGGTCCCAGTGATGTTTTCAAGGCTTCTACCAGCTTCTCTGGTAAGATTGCGAGATTCGAAACTACGTAAGAGCCGAGACACAGGAATCTTTCGGTCGCCGACGAGAAGATCTATTCGATGTACAAGAGGTTCAGGAGGGCTGCTGATGGATTCGTCTCCTGAAATAGCGCTGACTTCGTACAATGAGTGGACTGGGGAAGATGAGTTCATTCTAACGGTGCCATCGCTGTTCCTTGCTCTATAACTCTTCCGCGTGCGTCCAGCACTGTCATCGTCAGACATGGCTTCAACAGAACCAAACGCTGTATCCCAGTTGAGGGAATCTACGGTGGCTCGTTCAGCCTGTTGCGAGTGTGGCCGGCTTTCTTCACTTCCATCGCGTGAGGGACGGCTACTCGCAGGTACCTCATTGTGCCCAGGCATTGAGGGCTCTTTTGATTCACGAGACGACGAATATTCTGACGCGAACGAGGTCGTTCCTGTCGTCACAGATGGCTGCGCCGAGTCAGTTCGACTATCTCGAAGCCTTGTTGTGGCGCGGGCACTGCGATGACGCCGTCTTTGCTCCGACGGCCGCGAAGGCGAGACGGTTTCGATGTAATGCTCCACCGACTTTGTGAACTGTAGTAGCTGTTTGGTCTCGGGAACCACGTCGCTTCTCTGGGTGGCGTTCTCTTGTTGCTCTTCCAGAGCAATTACAGCTTCCCTTAGACGCTTAACGTTAACGCGCTTTTGCTTGCGACGATTGTGACTGAGTAGGTTAGCGTTGACCAGCAAATCACATCTGGCCGCTCTACCAACCTTTTCTGCTTCAAAATTTTCATTTGATCTTTCAGACTGATGTCAAGCCGCGCCTCAATCGTCTGCTGATTGTCCTGGGCCATCGCTGCTTTCAGCAATCGAATTTGTTCCTCAATCCTCTGGACGGCGCGGATGTTCGAAAACCCGATGATACTTTCCCGTGCAACGTTCAATGACGAGCGCAAGAACTTCACTTCTCGATCGCTGAAGTACCATCGCAGGTAAGCTACCAATGTTTCCATCTTTGAGTTTAGTGGGCCGCCACTGAGGGCTTGCACTCGTTCCAATAGCTTGGTAATGCCTTTTATTGCTTTCTGGGCCCATGCAGTGAGAAGTTTAAGAGCCGATGCGGAGCGAGCGCCATGCTTTTCATCGGAGGAGCAGATCTCGAGGAAGTCTTCGTACAGTCCCGCAAATATTTCCATCTCCTTGGCCAACTTCTCCACATCACGCGGTGCTGAACGTATTGCTCGGAATGTTTTTCGAAGGAAGCGGCTCAAGCGCAACAATTCTGGGCCGAGCATGATGCCCGCCGCGACAACCCCAAAGATTTCGGCCATTGTATATTGAGACGGAATTGGACCGAGGATGGAAATGCGAAGGAATGGGGAATTGAACGAACCTTAGAGAAGAACGACCAGCACGGGAAATTGACATATGCTGATAACCTCGAGTGTCGCCTTATGCGCACCTTGACCGGTGAACTGGTGGCTCTGGCTCGCGTGCATCACGTCTGCCCAACCAGCGATTTTGCACCCTCTCCATGCTGCAAGCGCTCTGCAGCCAGGAGCGGGGTTTGCAAGCACCTCGCCTCTCTGCAGGCAGATTCTTGTGCCTCACGCGCAGCTTCTCGATGGTTCCTTCGTGTTACCGACGCTGTGCGCATGTGCATTGACGTGGGAAGTCTTCGTTGGCGGCGGTTGCGACAATCTGGGTGAGCTGGATGACGAATACGGTGAGTGCATGAGCTCCTTTGGTAGAGAACTGATTGCGCCATGGGCATCTTGATGGAAAATACGCGATGGTGATGGGGGAGAAGCGAAAGCGTTTAGGCCCAGAGGTGAAGGCGCACGGTTTAGCCGCTTGGCACCGACGTCAATGGTAGGCGCGGTCACTTCAATGCAGCGGGCAGACAGTAACACTCTTAAAGCAAACTTGATCCCTTGTCACACAAAGCTATTCATGGATTGTAGTTGCAGCCGGCAGAGTCGCGCAGCTACCCCTCGAATCATAGAGGAAAAGGGTATATCCATCCCACTCATTGCCAAGCGCCGTCTCCCATTGAGGGGTTCCATGACAGTATCCAGCTCCCATCAACAGAGGGCATCAAGATCTCTCGTATCCATCATTCAACCATGCCGCCATCTGCGTGTCCTCCCGTGAAAAGCGTCTCGAGCGTTGCGAAGCTGCGGCTGGTGAAACATCAGTACAGCCCCCGCACACGGAAGCAGGAAAGTCGTACCAATGTAACACAGCTCGGTCCACCTCAAGAACGACGGCGTAATCCAACGCTCTCTCCACTACCCTTCACTTCATCACCCGACTAACTCCCATCCTCAGCTCAACTCTCTCGTCGCGATGCTTCTTCCTCGCGCCTGGAATCGGCTTGTCGCCCAAGATGGCTTGGAGCTTCTTGTTCTGGACAATCTTCTTGATCGGATCTTTGCCACGGTACGTGTTGACGGGGCGCTTGGGCGTGACTGGATCGTCGCTCGACGCGTGATCGGCAGGCCGATTCGTAGGTTGGTCGGGAGTGCGATTGATCATTCTGATGGGGCGAGAACCGTACGATGCAGTAAGTGCCGGGGCCGAAGGAGGGAGAAGTGGCTCTCCGTCTTCGTCGACTTCGATCACGGGGGAGAGCGGCTCTTGGAAGCTGGTGGCTTGAGTGAGCTGAGAGCCGCAAAACAATGCGGAGGCTTACCTGAACATATTGTTGGTGTTGGCGGAACTGTCCTTGAAGAAGGTGAAGTCGTCGATATCAGCCATTCCAGGCTCAACATCATCCGGACCAGTGCCGTCGATCTGACCTTGGACGCGGCGTGCCGTCTGCGCATGAAGAGCAGCGCGTCCGCCGCCATCGCCACCGCCATCGCTAGCATACGTGATGCGATCTTGAAGTCGACCACGCGGAGGGCGAGGCCTTGAGGTAGCGGCAGTCGGACGACCACGACCACGACCGCGACCGGCACTGTAGGCGATGCGGCTTGCCAGACTTGGGCCGGTACTTGCAGTTGCAGGCGCTCGGGCTCTATCGCTGCGGAGACTTCGCTGGCGAGCCTCCCTTGCGCGGTTGCCATTTCGAGTGGTGGAGGTACTGCCATTGATGCCAGCGTTGGTATTCGCGTTGCGATACGGACGACCACGACGAGGGGCGGAGTGGGAACCGCCGCGAGGACCTGAGTGACTGTTCGCTGGAGCCATCTCGACTTGAACAGCTGGAGTTTTCGCTCAAACTCCTCTGTACAATACGATGTGGAGCCTATGCAAGATGCGGGCGGGTACCTGCAGTTGTTGTTGTCGTTGCCTAGGCGGTGTGTTGGCGCACGCGACCTCATGTTGACAAACATGCAAACGCCCGCGCGACTTTGTCGGGGCGGCGATCATAATGTGAGTCACCGATGCGAGTGGTGTGTTGGAAGGTGAGGATGAAGAGGAAGTGAGGTAGGAAGATAGCACAAGCTTTGACATGAGCAGGTCCGGCAGTGGTGGGCACAGAGTGCTTCGATGCTTGCTAGCGAAGAAGTGAGCAGCCACGGTCATATACAGTTTCAAAGTATGAGAGTTCTTTTGTAGTGTTCTTGTGTAGGAAAGTTACAGTTGATGAGATATCACAGCGAGCGATCCTTGGCTTTAACGAGCTCCAGCTTATGGCTTGCATATTCACAGCTTGATCGCTCGGCGTTGCGTATTCTCTCACCGCAAAGATAGGACGCCGCTGAGCTCCAGTTCGTCTCAAAGCTCCAATTATGCAGCATGTAGGCGATTCTTCGAGTATATTCCGGATCAGACCAGTCGTCGAGTTCCTTCGCCTACCTCAACAGCACTTACTAGGCCCAAAGCGGAAACACCTTGGAGAATAATCCGCCGCATCTTCAGCTAGTCTTGGCGGAGCCGGCATGTACAGCTGTCAAGCATAAGCGCAGGCAGCGTATCGCTCCGGATTGCCCCTTGATGGTTATAGTCTTGTGCTACTGTGGAAAGGCGGACATACCGAACAATGGCATTTGCACAGCCTGGTCAAGCTGGCTGAGGAGGCATCGATGAATACAAGTACCTTTCATTTCGCTATCATTGTCACCTATTTCCAAAATCTTCTTTGCAACGAAAGTCCCCACTCTCATTTCCACAATAGAGTAGGGCTCGTCTTTTTACCATGTTTTCAACTCTTGCTTTCGTCACTGCGTTAGCATGTTCCGCTTCGGCATCTTTGGAAGCCATTGCACCTCGCGGTCTTCCTAGCGAAGCTGTACTTCTTGTCAATTGCGGTTCGACGACTGGTGGCATGTTAAGCCTTCACGATTACGTCTACTACTACGGTAGCGACAGAGAAGCGCGGTTGAACACGTATCCAGGTACGTAGATGCGTTCGAAATCTATTGTGTGCAGACCATGACTGATTTGGCATCGTCAAATATAGCCGCGATTGGAAAACCGACAGATCCTGGAACTCACGATGGCCCGATATACAACATCGATTGGCACAGCGGCACTTCGGAGCGACCCATCACGGCTGACCTTAACAACGGTAAGCGTCTATGTTCCTGATTATTGAGCGGCTGGGCTGATTCGGCTTTTTGGTTGAGCAGCCATCAAGAGAAAGTTCACTCTTCATAGTCTGAACGATGCTGGTGTCACCAAGAACGGAGAGAAGATCAAAGCCGTGGCAAAGCTAGATGGTAAGCAGCAATCCTCCCCTCTCTACATGCCCAAGAGAAAGATTGCTAACATATTTTTTTCACACTTAGGAAATGAAATGCAATGCTACCAAGAGAACAGCAAGATAGGAGAATTCGTCAAGGACAGAGACCAATTCAAATGCGTCGTCAACTACCGCTGCGTAAAGAAATGCCCCACCGCAACAGCCCAACTGTTCCTCTACAAATCCACCACAGCTTTTGAAGGCCTCAATCTATGCGGCGACAGAGAGCCAGCCGAGCCATACCACGCCTTCAGCTCCTTCACTCAATGGATGAACGGAATGCGCGATCCAAACACGAAATTCGACCTTCTGAACACCCCCGACGAGCGCTGCAGCATGAGCTTCAGTGAAGAGAATGTTGATGTCAATGATATATCAGTCATCGGCGATGGCGATGTGCAGAAGTTTTGGTACAATGGCGTCGCGGCAGGGATCAAGAAGCACGGTATTGCGATCGAACCTAACGCCGGTTGCAAGGCTTATTATCCTTCTGGTGGGTATCTCGAAATCAAGACGCCGGAGAAGACGATGAAGTATCATTTCTCCGTGACTTGTGAGAAGAAGAAGAAATGCGATAGCGCACCGTACATGGCGGTGTTGAATGGGGTTCTTGCGAGTGCCGCGGCGGTGGAAGCACCGGGCACGATCAACGGACCTGTGAAGACTGGTTTCGCGGATGGGATGGGGAAGTGTTGAAAAGGCGTTGAGAAGACGGTCCGATTCTGGCCGGAGCTTTCGGCATCAGAACAGAATTTGCTATTCTTTTACGACAATATACTCATAGATACATTAACATTAACATTAACATTAACGCATCCGTAAGCGCCTGCTCTTGCCTTTATCAACTCATTACATCCCTACCTTCCGACTTCTTCCAGGCTCTCCCCATGCCACGCCTTTAGACGAAAACCCTCTTAACATTGACCGCCACACAAGTCGGGTTCTCCGGCTTGTGATTACCCAGTCCCCAAACCAAATTGTCGTACTGGTAGCCAGAGAAATACGTCCTGCATGCATACCACCTCTTCAACCCAGTCGTCTGGGTACCCTTGGGCGGATTCGCAGCCCAATCAATATAACTCTGCACAATCAACTCATCCTGAGAATTGAACGCCAGGGTTTGTGCCTCGGTCGATCCCGGCCTGATAATCGGGACGGCGGAGTCAGTGGCGGGGTCGTAGTTGAAGTACACGGACGAGGGCACGGAGCCGGCGTTGGCGGTGGGCAGGAACCAGGTTAAGATGCCCGGAACGCCGAGGTCGGGGTCGTTAGATGGGGGTTGATAGTAGATTGATGTGTTGAAATTGAACGTGTCGTAGTATGAAGGGTCCGGCTTGGAGGTGCTGTTGCTGTTGGACAGACAGAGCGACTCGAGCCCTGCGCCAGTGTGGCATGCCGAGACTGTGTCGTCAATGATACCGTCGGCGGAGGTCAGGACAAGCTGGAATGGCTTGGACGTGATGTTGAAGTAGGAATCTTGAGCAGCGGCTGCAGCGGTCAAGGCGGTGAGGGTAAGTGTGGTCTTCATGATGGTGGTTGGGAGAAAGATTTCGTAGCGACAGATGTAGGAGAGTCAATGGCTGCAATGATGCATCTTCAGCAAGGGGTGCACCTGACTTATATATTCCTGCATCCCCGCTTCGCTCCCCTGCCAATGCAGCCTCATCCATCCCTTCTGGTACTAACTGCTACCCTGCATCGGAGGGTCAGGCGTGCAGAAGCGCTGTCGATCGCCCGAGCCATGACGTTCGATCCACCACTCTGGCCGCCACCTCCGCTGTAACGTCTCGTATTCGCGCGACCCAAAGCATCGCGGAATGCCTCTTTAAGCAAAATGCAACTGCAAGAGGAATATCATAAATCAGCATTGTTGCACAAGCGAGCCAAGTCGTGCGAAGCTTTGCAAGGCTGCGGATAATATCCGAGGCGCGGCCTGCTCTTGTGCCGCACCCGCTGCATCCCCATGGGCACCGGACCCTGTCTCTACGAGTCAATAATTCGGTGCTTCACTAGCGTTCCGCGGTTGCGAGTGAACATGTGCGTTGCAGACCCTGACGGTGCTGGCGGAAGAAGTGTGACGCAATATGCGGAAGTATTGGTAGGCTACTTCAAGCGCTGAATAAGCCCTACACGAGTTGATTGATATGGGCAGATGTTCTGCGCTAACATGTGTTCATGCAGTCGTACGGGCTTTACAAGTTTGGTACAGATATGCCACATGTGCAGCGTACCATTGTCAGCCAGGTTACTGTTGCAGCATTCCTGCGTCCAGCCGCAAGTCGGCGGTTGCCATAGACGAGTGGGCTGAGAGTCCGCTGTGGTTCCTATCGTTCGGTGGCAGACTGGTAGTTTCCCAGTGAAGTGCACGATGATACGTGTAAGAAAGTAGTCCTGGATGCATCTCATTGTAAGAAGAATGCTATTGTCCCTCCTTGGGGAAACGGAAAGTGCGCGGAGGTAAGCCGGAGATAGTTTTCGAGCTAGCGCTCTCGTGAGTCGCGTTGGGGCGCGTTACAGCACAGCTATTCATTGAAACCAATCCATTGAGCACAACGGAAACACCATGATTACCTCGAGGCTAATCCGCAGATCGTTCGCGGCAAGTACACGCCTCCTGCAAAACCCAGGAAACAAACCGCCAGCTCCGCCTCCGCCGCCCAACGAACCTCCAAACGAACCACCAGCTCCGCGCAACGATCACGAACCACCCAAGGACGATTCCAATTTAGATGGAGAGCTTCGAAAACTCAAGGAGAAGCTTGTGGGCACATTCAAACCTAGCTCCGAAGACTTTCTCCTCGCGTTCGCCAATCCAAAGCTCGCGAAAGAGAAGCGCTGGAAAAGTTTTCTCCTCTTCTCGGCAGCCACGATCCTGGCGCTACTGATCCCAGACCCTTTCAAGGGAGCTGCTCAGCAGTCTGAGGATGAGCATGGTCAGAAAGACTCAATGCTAGAGATGGTGACTATACTGCAAAGCCTAGGCTCAAGAATGCAAGCACTAATGTCTACAATAGATCCAGACCGCATTCATTGAGAGGGATCGAGTGGAGACCGCTAGACGTGCCTCGAAATGATAGTCAATCCCGCCCGAGACTCACTCTCCGGAGACTCAATCAAATTTGACGCTTCGCGAACGCATACACCCAAGGACAGTGCTGGACCGTCTACTGCAGCTATAGTACATTCTATGTGCTCGATAATCATGAGGATATAACACTCCTTGGCTCGGAAGCTACATCAACGACGGCGGACAGCTCCATCGAAACCATTGCTGGTGGTCGAGGTACCTGCAAGATCCTCCGAATACACCTCCTTGACCCGATCGATCGACTCTCTTGCAGCCGAGCTCACGCCTCCACCCTGGGTTCGATACCAGCAGACCCACGTCACCCAGCAGAAGATAACATCAAAGCCAACACTACTCACGGCGGGATGTTCCAGCAGCGCGCTCTGTATACCCTGCCAGCCCCCATAAGACACTGCAGTGATCGTGGTCTTCAACAGCATCAGCCCGACGTTGGCTAAGGTTAGGACCCACATGTAGCCATACACCTTGTCGTTGAAGGCTACGTCGTTGTCCGGGAAGAGTCTAGCCGGAGCAAGAGCGCGGAAAATGGGTAACACCAGTAAAGCAACATGAGGCGTGAGAAGCACAGGCATGAAGTCCGTCGAATGGTGCCAGTAGTGCTCGTCCGCAAGCAGGTATGCAGGAATAGCCGTAGCAAGAACTGCCCCAAGGTTGATAAGCCATGGACTGAGCCACTTTTGACCTTGAGTTCGTGAAGTTGACGGGAGTGGCGCGGGAGGGCTCAATAGCAACGTCACGAGGAACAAATTTGTAGCAAAGCTGATCGCCACGATCTGCCCAAGAAGCATAAATGCCCAAGTATGTTTGACGCCCCGTCGTGTGCCTGAGATCGTTAGTTTATCGATTTCGAGGCTTCATCTGAGTGTAGCAGTACCTTTCTGCTCCAGGTACAATCCGAGCCCAAGCGCAAAGAAGAAGATCTGGTGACTCCACCAGTATCTAGCATTACCCACAACAACTGTCTCCCAGGCCTCGCGGAATAAGCTCGTTTCCCGCAACCATAGTCCCCAATGCCGATGGTGCGGGTCCAGCTCATAGTAGCTTCTCCACATGAGCCATGACTGGTAGCTCACGTTGAAGTACTTGAACATGAAAGACCAGGTGCTCAGCAAGCTTCCGGCGGCCAACAGGGAAAAGAGCCAGACATGCCTGCTAGGCGGCGGAGTTGCAGTGGTGGACTTCTTCAGCACTGTATACTTTTTCAGGATCCTGAAGATGATGAACACAGACGTGCCAAAGCAAGTAGCCATATACGAGAAGAATATCAAGTACGGTCGCGTGTTGGTATCAGCCCCATCGGGCGGTGGTGTGCGGTTCATGTAGCGCTGCGGAATAGCGTAGCCGGGTGGACCGAAGCTAGGAGGCGCCATGGTGAGGATGCAAACTTCGGAGGATTTGTGGTGTGAGGAACCATTACGTACTTGGTCGAAAGGTCACACGCTTTATGCGAGCTGAACTGCCACGAGATGAAAACGTGTTCACTGCGGGCTAAAGGCTCAATTGCTGTGTCGGCAATGTGGATTGATTAAAAGTCCATCTGATATCAGGCATTTGTTCCTGGATTTCGGCAGCGGATGTTGTCGCTTAAGGCCCAATCAACGTCATGGCTGTTGAACCGTGCTGTCGGTTACAGCCGGTTCACGTGAGCTGCGCCCCGCACCACGTGCTGTGATGCCAAGACCCTGGTTGATCGTGACCATCGTCAGAGGTTCCAGGACATTCTGCAACATTTGGGCTTTTCTTGAATTTCGCCAGTCATTTAGCTCCTTCCTTTCAATTTCTTCTCACGTCTCTTCTCGGGTTCTCGTTCCTCAAAAATTGAAGATTGCAGCCATCGTGATTGCCCTGGTGAAACAATTCCTGTGATGTCAGGCACACGGACCCATTGAAGTTTTCCATGCGCACGTTCATTGGCCGTCACTCCTGCCTCACCGCTGAACTCGCCAGTCCCAGCATCCAGCATTCGCTTTAAGGGTGTCCTTGCAACTGCTGAGCCTGCCTGTACCTGCATATTTTTCTACTTCAAAACCCCAGAATGACAGACACGCCGCAAACCACGGCTGGGGCCAATCCCAAGGAAACCAGAGTACTGGAGCAACATCTGGACCCAGGCTTCGCATTCTCGGCAGAATTCGATCCAGAAACCCCATACAGCGACGACGCGCCTCGCAGCTCTTCCAATTCGCAACGCGCCGCACCGGAGTCGTCGCTGCAGCTGCAAGGTGGCGATATTCACCGCGACCTCTACAAAATTGCTGGTCAGGAACGCCGAGCAAAACTACATCAACGAGCAGCCACGTTTTCGCATCCCCATGAATTTGCCGCACCATCAGAGTCAGACTTCGATCATGACGAGCTACCCATTCAGGACCAATTGGCGCCCGGCGGCATGCGACGGCAGTTCTTGCAGCGGCAAAGCAAACGCGTTAGCTACATCTCCGAACCCGTGACCAGGAACTTCATCTCATTCCTGGAACTCTATGGGAACTTTGCAGGCGAAGATCTCGAAGAGACCGACGATGATGAAGCCATTGAAGAGGAAGAAGAGGAGGGTGAGCGCCGGCCGTTGCTCGGAAGACGACAAAGCTCAAAGCGGCTACGCGAAAGGGGTGATGCGTCACAGCTGAAGACATTCTTCACACTACTCAAGGCCTTTATCGGTACTGGTATCATGTTCTTGCCCAAAGCCTTCAAGAACGGCGGCATGTTGTTCTCGTCCATCACCCTGATTGTTGTCAGTGCCGTTACGGCGCTCTGCTTCGAGCTGCTCCTTTCATGCAGGAAGCAGTATGGTGGTGCTGGATATGGTGATCTAGGTCGATCAATCAGCGGACCAAAGCTACGAGCTCTTATCCTGGTCTCGGTCACTCTCTCGCAAATCGGCTTTGTCTGCGCGGGTATTATCTTCACGGCAGACAATCTAGCATCCTTCCTCGATGCCGTGTCAAAGACAAAGGAGCCACTCTCAACAAATGCGCTCATCGGCATCCAGCTCCTGGTGCTGATCCCATTGTCGTTCATACGCAATATCTCCAAGCTGGGCCCGGCCGCTCTCCTCGCCGATGTCTTCATCCTGATCGGCTTGACGTACATCTACTGGTTCGATTTCTCATGGATCAGCAGGAACGGGGGTTTCAATTCTACTATCGAGCTCTTCAACCCTCGCGACTTTACGCTCACTGTCGGTTCCGCAATCTTCACCTTCGAAGGCATTGGACTCATCCTACCCATTCAGTCAAGCATGGCACAACCCGAGCACTTTAGCAAGCTCCTCTATATCGTCATGCTCATCATCACCGTTATCTTCACCTCTGTGGGCGTCCTCTGCTACGGCACCTTTGGCGAAAACGTATCTGTTGAAGTCATTACCAACTTCCCCCAGACCAGCAAGCTTGTCAACGCGGTGCAATTCCTGTACTCCATGGCCGTGCTGGTCGGCACACCGGTCCAGCTGTTCCCGGCGATGCGTAACATCGAACTCAAGATCTTCGGCCGCAAGTCTGGCAAGCAAAGCAACCTCACCAAATGGAAGAAGAATGGATTCCGCACTATGCTTGTCCTACTCACCGGCCTCATTGCGGCCGTTGGTGCCAGCGATCTTGATAAGTTTGTCGCACTGATTGGAAGTTTCGCGTGTGTACCGCTTGTGTACATTTACCCAGCATACCTGCACTACAAGGGCGTGGCGACGCGTCCGTGGGTAAAGGCAGGAGATGTTGCGATGATGGTGGTAGGACTGGTAGCTATGGTGTATACTACAAGCATTACGATTGCTAGATGGGCGGAGACCTGATTCGGTATATCAGCTAGAAGGTGGTGGAAAAGTCCTTGTCCCATAATTTGCATTTCTGGATCATTGCACGCACGGCGTTGAGGGAGGGATGTCTGAATTACTACTTTTCGAGCGAGCATAGTACATGTACCATAAATCAATTCATACTTGTGCGAATGGACTCAGTCCAGCCACCAAGTGAACGCGATCTCTAGATCAGTCTAGATCGGCTTCCTGCTTCCGGCTTAGCCACCACCACACTGCGATTTTCGTTGGTCCACCTCCTGCATCTTCATGCAACATCCCAGCATGCCACATCGTTCTTCCACCCCGTCTTGGACCATACAACCGGTACCGCACAACAATGCAACGGAGGTCATTGACTTCATCAACCATGCTCGTGCTGGCATGTTTCCAAACCGATCGCTTGCTCCTGACAACACCGCCCTCTTAGGCCCAGGAAGCTACTTCCTCGAAGCCCGCGATGGTGATCAACTGATCGCTGCGATTGGCTACGTACTTTACAATCACCGCTTTCCACAATTTGACTACCACGATGTGCTCACAGTTGAAGTTGTGCGGCTATACGTTCTGCCCGAATATCGGCGGTTCGGCTTAGCAGCAGCGCTTTTCTCGGCGTTGAGTAAGAAAGCTAAGAGAGAAGGCATTGGGCGATTTTATCTACATACGCATCCATTTCTACCAGGTGCGATCCGGTTTTGGGAAAAGCATGGGTTTGAGGTGGTGCAAGTCGAGGAGGATCTGGTTTGGCGGACGACGCATATGCAGATGCGAATTGGGAAGGAAGACATGAGGAAGAAATGAACAACGTTGAGGTTAGATGTTGCTTCGATACTTGTTGATATGTGAAGGAGCACGGACTAGTTAAATCCCGCCATCCGGACGGAAGTCACGATGAAAGTCTCAAACGGCGACGCGCAGCCGTGACGCGCTAGAACGGTATACCTAGGTAGGTCCGCAGCAGGACTGAATGCCACGTGAAAGCTATACGTGCTCCAGGCTGTCTACGCCATAGTCACCGCGGTCCAAGCTCCATATATCGAAGTCGCGACTTCCCCATCCTTGCTAGCTGCCTACGAACGCCAACTCAAGCAACCACGCGAGTCAATCTCCAACTCTTGCTGGATATCACCCATGCATCTCTACCGAAATGTCTCGCAGACGACCGATCATCCTTAGCGAAGCGCAGACAAGTGAGGGCGAATTCGATAGGGAAGTCATACCCACGTCAACGGCGCTCTCCTCTGCACGAGAGAGCTCGACACCTTCCAGACCCGAGATTTCAGCTCTCGACCGGGCGTCCCAATACACAGGAGCAAGGCGAACTGCAGAAGACTCTAGTGACGCGTTGCTACGATCTTCCCGCTCACTCTCACCGCGAGAACGGAACCGAGAGGATCATGGCGGTGGCCGGTCCACTTCGATAGACTCCTCGTTCATCGGAGACGAAGTGTATCCTAGATCTGAAGCCCGACGCCGCAACCGGTATCGTCGCTATGGAGACACGCCTTACAGGGAGAGCGACGGCGATGAAAATGGCTTTGTCCCTATGGACGACTCAAGCGATTCAGACGAATCAAGCGAAGAAGAAGACACAGAGGTTGAGGGTAGACTTGATCAGCAGTCTGTTCATCAGGAGCGAGGCGTGGACGAACCATGGAGCGAGGGTGCCGACGAATCAGATGGAAGGCGCACAGTTCTGTCGGACCAGTCTGATGAAGATGACGATGCCGTTCCATTCAATCCTTCCGTACGCCATTCTCGCAACACTCGCGCAGCGGCCGCCAACGCCCATGCCCGTCTTCGAGCTGCATCCGCTGAGCTCCAATTTGGCCCTTTCGGAAACGCCAGGGAAGATAGCCCCAGACCCTCTCAACATGTCACTGTCCTCGATGGCACCTTCTCATTAAGACCTGCCCGACGTCCGTTCCGCGCCGAGCCAGCTTTCGCCGTCACTCTCCCGGTCTTCCTCTCAGACAATCTTGTCCCGCTTATGCCCTCGCACCCTCTATACCCCTCGATTGGCACCCCATGTCCAAATTGTCACGAACCCTTTCATGCGGCGCACACCCCGATCCTCGTCACCGACACAAGAGGCTGCAGGAACCACATCTTCGGCTACACGTGTTTACGCAAGTGTATCAGCAGTGGCGCCCCGAACTCGAACAAGTGTCCGCTATGTCGGACGGTGTGGTTCCGCATCAGGAGGTTGGAACTCAGGAAAGTGAACCGAGAGTGGGAGAATGTCGAAACGGCGGAGCGGAAATTGTTGAAGGAGATCGAGAAGGACTGTAAGGGTGAGCAGGATGGCAGCGACGGGTTTGTGAAGGCTATCAGGAAGGGGTTGGTGGGTTTACGGAAGAACATGTTGGGCTGGTAAGGACATTTCGTGGCTCAGGACCCAACGTTCATGCAAAACGATTGCATCACCTTGGAGGTACATGGTGTTGAGTGGCTTCTCGACTATTCTTTTATTGGTATGCTAGGTGGCTACGACGTTGCCAGAGCACCCTGTAATAGGTATGCTAGGCGACTACTTCGTCATAGCGCAATCGATATCACGCGCTTTCGCCTATGGAAGCGCAGCAGCCATCTTCCCAAGTCCTCGTCGGACATCTTCCCGAAATACCTTGGCTGATCGACGCTCAGATATCGATCAAGTCTCCCACCATAGTCGGCCAGTTCTCCATGGAACCTACAGTATCATCCATCCCCCAATTCACGCCCTTCTCTTCCCCCTTCCGAATCACAACGTCTCCAGGCCGGACCCACTCCGCAACTTTGCAATCGACATTGTGCCCGCTACCTTTGAACTTGCACGTGGCGACTTTTCCGCCTCTACATTTAGATTTCTGGCAGACGTGTCCATAGTAGCAATCCGCATGTCGGCATTCACCCTTGTCCTTGCAGGGCCAGCCCGCGACCTGGTACCTCAGGCATGCTACTGTGTCGGCATCAGCAGGAGAGTGGTCGAAATTGCACACTCTTCCGGTGCAAGAACCTAGAAGGTGGAATGGACTGCACACTTTTCGGCCCTGGATACGTGCGTGATACAGCTTGTACTGCGCCTCGCTAGGACAGGCCACGTAGATGTCTAGTCGGTGACCATTGGAGTTTATGGGTATCAAACCGGGGCGTGCTTCTGTCGGCAAGATGATAGATGGAGCATGCGGCCTAGTCTTTGATGTACTCGTGGATGAGGTCTGCTCTTGGCCGCCCTTCGTCTTAGTGTGCTGTATGTACCGGTTGTTCTCGAAGTAGCCATGGGCCCCGGCAACTGATCGAAGCTGCTGGGGTTTCTTCTCGCTCTTCTTGGATAGAGTGCTGGGTACTTTGTCGTGGTCTTCGGGATCATCTTTGCGCGACTGGGTAGCAATTGCAGCCTTGCTGTTGGATGCCGGCGAGACGAACGTCGAGAGCGAAACGATGGGTAGGCCCACATGTTCCAAGGCCGGGTCGACATAGCTTCCTTGGAGGAGCGTAATCTTGTTGTGGTATTCTGAGAGGGCGTAGAGGGATTTTAGGTATTTTCCACTGCCATGAACGCCCAGGATAACGTGCTGGCAACGTGGGTCTCGGACGTGCCATTCAAATAGACCTGGAAGTGGGTTAGGATCTGAGCTCGCCCGTACAAGGCAGATGCGACTTACCGATCAGCTTGTCCTCCACCCCCTGAGGCAGCCGGAGCAAGATAAAGTCGGTCCATGTCCGGAGAGAGGAGAAGTCTTCCGCGAGACGTTCGAGTTTCTGGCGAGTATCGTCTTTCTCCTCCTCGTTTTCCATATATTTTGCGGTCATGGTGTTGAGGCTGCCGATGGCTTTGATGATCAGGCGACGGCGGTTTTCCTTTGGCATCACTTTAGCCAGATGCGCCGATATCTCGTCACTGATCGCGCGAACTGCGCTGCCACCACCTACAACGCCACCGCGCGTATACATATCGTTGAGCTAAATTTTGGTAAGCAAGGTCACACTACGCATAGCCGGGACAACATACTTTATGGCTATGGCCATCAATCAGCACGAGCACATAGTCGCGACTGCGGTCTGGCTCCTCAACCGTCTCTTTCAGCGCTCTATACTTCTCAAGCAGTCGCTCATACTTGGTCGCGCTATCATCTAGCAACTGCTTGCATTTTAGGGTCGCCGCCTGCCATTCGTTAGCTCTGAAAACCTCTAAGCAGCAAGCACGTACCTCAAACTCTTTTATCACCTCGACCTGGGCGGCGCTCGGGTGTCTGTTCATGCCGTCAGCATCGTCCCCGGTAGTCATGTTGGTCACGGCAAAGTGTCTGTGTCTGCTGGTGCTGTGGTGGATTGGTGTTGAAGAGATGTGCAGAATTGTGTTGTTGTGGGCTGGCGGAGCGTTTGCAAGTGGAGGCAGGAGCGTCGGGACCTGCAGGGTTCCGGGGCAACAGTGTGGTCACCTTGAGCAAATTTGATGCGACACCTCACCGCTTCATCCCAAGTCATTTCCTATGTCTCTATATTGTGTACTATGACGGTCATGCCTGGCTTATTCGCGCTGCACGTCCTCAGCTTTCCGTGAATGTTCATGCCCTCATCACGTGGTCTGTGATCCTCTTCCATCATGAACGTATCTCAACCTTGTTTGCATCACTTGTACGTATCGAGATGATGTCAGGAGATTGTTATGTTATAAGAGCAGCCATCTACATCATCTTCCAATATCTCAATCGTCCTAATTCCCAGTGATGCACCTCCTGGTTGAGCCCATGTTGCTCGGGCGCATACTTGCATTTGGTTCTATCACATGTAGTCCTGTGACATCCGTGGCCAAAGAAGCAGCCAACCCTTCGGCAGCCAGCTCCATCGACACAAGGCCTCGTGTAGCAAAAGAAGCGCACCGCCTTCCATGCTTTCTCGCTGAGCCTGGAATGATCATACTCACATTCCTCTCCGTCACAACCATCTCCGATATGGAAGTTACTGCATGGCGACCTATTGTCGTACCTCGTGCGGTGAAGATCGTATTCGTTGAAGCAAGTCTGATCGGGTTTGGTTACGGGATGAATATCAATGCGTTCGCCGGATCTGTTGACTGGCACGTATCCTGGAAGGATTGCGACACGAGTTACACGCGAGTCCAGAGCATAGTTCTTGATAGACGCCCCAAAAGCGACAAGAATGTGCTTGCAGTTGGTGTCTTGGAGCGATGCAGTGACGAAATCTGTTGGTTGTCAATGATCATATTTTTCAAGAATCTCCCAGGGCCAGTGTGTTGCTTTCACCTACCCTCAACTTGGTCTCCTTCGCTATTCGTAGTGATGGGCGGATCTTGATCGACGACGACTGTCCAATGCGGATCATCGTTCAAGAAATCATCAGCGAATTGAGCCATGGGATTAGTATCCAGGAGTGTTTTCACATCCGGATGGACAACGATGCGAACAACGAGACGGCAGTCATCGACATTGAAGTCCAAGATGCTCCGAGGTACGCTTTGCTTGATGCACGTTCGAAGCAGATGGCTCATCTCATCTTTGTTCGTGCGATGATCGCGCATTTGGACGAACTCGGTGGCAAACTTTGGATCTTAGTAATAGCCAGTGTGGTACGGTGCGATGCTGTTTACATACCGCAAAGCTTGTTCCATCGATGATGACAACCATGGATGGCTCATCGATCGACTTTTCGAGACACAAATCCTTAAGGCCATCGGCGAAGATCTTGACAGTCCGCATGACATGTGAAAGTTTGGTGTGATCATCAACGTCGCTCTCATCAATTTCCTCCTGGAGAATTCGGAGCGTCGCGGTCAACGGGGGGATGTTGGAGGCATGGACCATCTTAGATGAGTAAGGAAGATGAAACATGACACTACTGAATGGCAAGATGAGAGCTTAATCTCGTCTACTAGCAGAGTATATAGACTTTGAAGCTTGCTCCCAGCAATCCTCGTTGGTCATGTGTGCTTTGGTCAAACATTGCTTCGGCAATTCACAGGTCGCGTGGAACGTTCATGGTTGGTAACGTGCACTCGGCGGCGTACCTTCACCACTCCTGGGAGTTCCAATATCTTTCCACGTCCTTGAAGAAAGCTAATAGGACCTTAGAGGTCTTCTGGATAGGTGGTGTAGCATATAATAAATCTGTAGCTGCAGTTATGTAGATACCGGCGACGCTACGGGCAGATTGAGCAGATTAAAAGAACGATCCCTTTCTTCTTTAAAAGGTCCTGCCGGATAAAGAATTGCGCGCGCGCGAACACACTTGGTATCATGATGCGCCTAGCACAATCATCCAGGAAGCGAAAAGATGGAGTCAGCTGGTGGTGAGACATACATATAAATTGAAACGTGAAAAGTCGTTCCTACTCTTATGAGGGCGAGGGAGCATAACAAAAGTCAAATGGCAATGGGTAGCAACATGGCAATGGATTATCGAGTGCGATCAATGACCAGATGCAGTCTACATGAGATTTAACGGCCCCTAGGTGTAAAGAACCACGTGAAGGTCATGCATCGTGCTCTTCAATGGTCTCCTTATATCGCCCCGTTATTGCCGCATACTATGATTTCGTTCTTTGCCTTCCAACGTTCATGACCTAAACCAAATCTTGAACGCCATGCACTCCGAACATCTTGGAGCTAGTGCTTCTGCTTTGCGTTCTCGGATTCCGCTTGGGGACTCGCGTCGTTGGGATCGTCCACTGTGCCGCTTGCATGGCATAGCATACTGCTTGCTTCCATATCGTGTCCTACGTTGCCACATAGCTCCCGAAAGCGATCCAATCCCGTCAGAGCCACCAAGGCACCATTGGTATCGACATAAATGCCTGGTGTGACGCTCCAAGGGTTCTCAGGAATGACGGAGAGTCTATCTATACGCCCCGCAAGTCAGCTCAACTGCCATCAGGTAATCGCCATCTTCTTCATCCAGTAGATTCAGAACGTACCATTCCAAATGATATGAAGCATGTTAGCGAGCTCTTTGGGACTGTTGGGGGGAGGTCTGGTGCTGAATGGAATCGGATTCAGATTGATATATTGAGGTTGGCGCTGGTCGAGAGAGCACAACCCCTTTGTATTAATAGTCGCAACAATCATCGGACGGCATGGCCATACCCCGAGCCGGAAGACATAAGATCAAGAAAGTCATTAGTCCGTGGGTACGGTTTCAATCAATGATGGTTGGTCAGAGTTCGAGGGTCTCAAGGCTTCGGGCAGTATTAGTACGTGTTCAATGAAAGACCACTGGTTCCAAGAAGAGGTCTCAATCTTGAGCTGTTAGCCTAACCGCCATCCTGCATACACTAGCACAAGCCAGGCCAGCCAAGGAGTGGATCATGCATTGCGAGTACTACGACCGGCAAGGCTGAAGATTTCAATACTGCCTTCGGATTGGTCAGAACCTTGGGGTCTCCGGAGCAGCTCCTCACGTGGCAGAACAAGTCACGGGCAAAATTCAGTCCACTCTCGGAGCACAACGAAGCGCAATGTGTTACTGCATGTGACGAAGCGGACCGTGAGCGCAAGTTTGTTGACAGAGTTAGTTCGTGCAGATAGACTGTTACTGCTTCTGGGGTTGTGGTCTTGGGCGACTTGTCTTGAGCGACTCATGAACTCGCGGATTATTGTGTTGCGCGAGAAGTTGCGGGTGTGATCTCTGTAGCCCCGAAAATGCCTGGGTGACCATGCCACGATGGTCAAAGTAGGATTATAGTCGCGCACGCAGGCAACACATTAACTCTGGGCCATGCTTTGGGCGTAAGAATAGACTGAGCCAGATATCAAGTCTGTTTGAGAGACTTGAACAACGGCTGGACGAAATGGGCTTCTTCTCGCTGTAGGCTGTACAGGATTGTGGCGTGTTCGCGCTTGTGATTGGGCATTCGGGCGGATGCAGTCGTCGTAGGTGCATGTTGGCGGCATGACAGCTGAGCGAAGAATGAGGCGAAGCCGGAGTCGGTGCACGGCCTTTTGAGGCCTCCTCCAGAGCACCAATCAGCGCACTTGCCACCGATGAGCCGCAGTGAAACTCAAAAGGCTCGCTGTTCCCTCGCGACACACCGACACCACCAAACACCACCTGCGACGTGGAAGCGTGACCGAATTCAAAGTCCAGAGTCAGTATATCTCTCCTCGAACATTGTCTTGTGTACGCTAACCGTAGCAAAGAACTCAGGAGGCTGAGCTGGCAGCGCGGGGCCAAGGCTTCGCGCAGCTTCAATCGACAGAGATTATGGTGGATATCTAAGTGCTTATCCTGAGCCTCGCTGGGGTGCAGACGGATCGCTATTGTGCTATGTGGACTTTGATCATTTGCATCCAGGGACAGCAGTCGATGACGAGTTGAGTCCGGCTGAGGACATCACGACCACAGTGTCAGAATGTTCCAGTCAGGTGCCTTCGAATCTGTCGCGGCGTCAGAGCTCATCGCGTCCAGACCCAAAAGAAGCGACACGGCAGATATGTAGTGTACACATTCTGCGTGTTGAGCAGACACTGGATCTTGGACCTCTGAACTCTGCTGCTCTCGCAGACGTTGAGACTGCTTCCTGCGCTGCGAGTGACGAAGTCTTTATTCCCGATGACGTTACCTCCGTTCCTTTCTCACTAAGTCCAAGCAGCCGAAATGCTTCCGGATTACGCTCTTCCCTTACTCCGGACAGCGATGACAGCCCGCTGTTGTCATCGACAAATTCATCGACAGATCAATCAAGATCGCCTGAATCCGATATCTCCCATTCCCACCAAAGCAGCACATCCTCACATCAGCGATGGGGCATCCCCAATCCTCAACAATATGTGGCTCCAATGGTATCGCCGAGTATACAACCAGCGACATTCACGCAAGAGTCTCTCCGCCAGTGTCCTGAGTCCGCACTGAAATCGGCACCCAGTGCACCAGTTGCCATCGCACGTGCGACGCCTTTGCTCACATGCGCCACATGTCAACTGGGATTCTGCCGGAAGAAGGACTTAGAGTAAGTTCCATAATTTCCATGAATTGCTGCAGTCTCTTATTCTACTGAGGCCATTGGATCTAACACGCTGGATAGCGACCACTTAAAGAAGAGACACGAACGACAAGCGTGCGACCATCCAGGTTGTGACAAAAGCTATACAGACAAAAGCTCGCTACGCAAACATAAGAAGTCTACACACGAAGGTGTGAGGCATCGCTGCAGCTGGTGTAACCACCAAACACCATCACGCCACAACTTGCGAAGACATGTGGGAACATGCAAACACAGAAAACAGGCGGAGCTGAACCGGAGTAGACAAGTACTCCTCGTTCAAACGATCGAAAGAATATAGGAGAGAACGGGGCCTCGTCGGAAGCGTTCCTGACAACCGGCTAAATCACAAAGAAGTGATGAAGAGATGGATTGGATCACATGGCACGATTCGTTTTGATCTGTGCACCGGTAGAGTGCTCAGGGAGTTATGATGTCCACGGATCCGAAGGTGTGATCGGGTGATTCTGGCAGATGTCCACGGTCGGGTAGAGCTGAGTCTTTCTCTTCGTTAGGCAAAGGCTACGCGGGTTCCAGGCATCATGGCTAAGGCGCTGCGCTCCCCTTCATTACGGGTCCCAATTTTTATGTTATCGACGGCGAGTCGTTTTCTTGCTTCCAGGCTTGTTCCAGATGATGGAAGCCCCTTTCTTAAGTGTACCAACTCTTATGTTTCCGACAGTTAGTCATTGTTCTGCTTTTGGGCTTATGCCAGATTATGGAAGTCACAGTATCTTCCTCATTTCTCTTACTGTCATCGAACTCGCTTAGTCCTGGTCGACGTCTTGTCATTCAAGGTGTTCAGATTCATAGGTTTGCAAGATAAATATGTTTTATATCCGGTAATCATGCTATCCGAGGATGTGCTCATAATCGGCAGGCCAATCGTGTGTCTTCGCCGACACAAGACTGTGACCAAGACAAGAATGACTTCCATTCGAACGAAAACGCCTCCGACAAGGTATTTCAGCCCTGCCAAGTCATTGTGCATCTGAACTCGAGAGCGACATGCAATAGGACAGCGTGCTCGCCTTGGTCATTGCCAGCTGTCAGCCAAGGTGTTGTACGATTCGTTGATATGAAGGGTCTCGCGCCTTCATACTATCATCGGTTAGCATGGAAGAGTATGCCACAAGGCTGAGCCAGAGTTGGCGCCAATCATGGAGCTTCTTTTGTGGTAGGCTGTGAGTGGTCGCTTTGAAAGGTTTCAATATATTGTAACCTCATTGGCCAGAGAGGGCAGGGTTTCATGCAGCGACATCCCTCGCATTTATTTCATCGACCACTCTTAAGCCTCTAGACACGACAACATCTGCACTAGTTGAGCGTCAATAGTCGAAAGCGCTGGTTTCGTACAGATTTTCAATGGCTTGGGGGTCTTCTTACCACTTCCCGCTGCCACCTTCTCCACCGCATTCACCTTACAAGCCGACATGGAGCAAAATCGAGCGAGCGGCCGAGAATCTACGAGGCCCTCGGGCTGCAGTACTCGATGCTCACTTCAGACAGCGTGCTCAGTCTGAGGAGCTCCGGTCCGCGCGCGAGAAGGCTTCGAAGTGTGAAGCGGAAGTCGTCTGTCGACCGCAACAATTAATGTTCAACTCCGATTCCTATCCAACATTACTGGCTCCGCTCGAATCATTCCGCTTGGATGCAAGTTCCTCGGGAGATAGACTGGATCCTTTGAACCGAGAGTATGATGAAGCTGAAGAATCATACGATGTACACGAATGGAAGTTTACTACAACATTTGGTTGTTCTGCATTCTCCGACGTTTCCAGTATTCATGAAATTGATCTAGGACCAGAGAGAGTCATGCAAGCCGAGTCCGTGGGCGCTTTAAGGCTGTCTGTAAGAGCGGAAAAGCAGTGTATAAGTCTGTTGGACAGCTTTCGTGTCCTTTCTCATCTATCTTATGACAGATCGTGGTACCGCAAATGGCCCGACAAGTTCCTGGTATTGAATCCGAACCCCCGTAGAAGTGAAACCACATCGAACAGCATCCAATCTAGTCCTGGGTCCGAGCCAGAGCCCCGAAAGGGCTGTCTGCATTCTCATCAAAAGACGGCTGGATGGAGCAAGAACTGTGCGTCTACATGGAGAGCAAATGCCGGGAGGAGCAAGAGCTGGAAGCGACCTTCCGCGGCGGAATGGGAGAAACTGGCGAGGTGACTGCGGCCCCGTCCTCGCTATGGTGTGATAGCGCTGACCATCTTGTCTAGGTCTGGCTGTTCCTATGACTCTCGTGATCGGTATTTGCCAAAGACGATGATCAAGAGCCAAAGGAAGTCATCTTCGTGTAAAGGCGTCCCAAATTGCCCATTCTCCAGTGAATTGTCGCGGCTCGCCCAAGTCCAACGTCCCGTAAAGCCACAACGACATTGTCGCAACCGAAGCAAGGGATCCATCAAATCAGATCTCCGAAATGAAACGTCGACAGAGGTGACAAGGGAGACCTTGCATATCAGGGTGGATGCTGTCAACAGGTTGGTCAAGCTGGTCACAAAAACAACAACTTCGATCTTGCATGAAGCCACCCCGAAGGATGTTACCATTATGTTTTTCGTCATCAATCAAGACGGGTCATACGCTGTCTTCGACGATAAAACTCTTCACGGATTGTACAATTTACTCTTTCATCAACCTCAGTACATCCAGCAAACCTGGCGTTCGTCAAATGGTCGAAAACTTTCAACACAGGCGCAAAAGGAAAATCTGGCAAAGGTCGATCGCTGGCTGGAACGGAGTATTCTAGCGAGTTCGACCTATACAAAATCTTTGCAGCAACATCAGATCGCTGGCAAGATTGTTGCTCACCTCCCACCCACCTCGGCAAAAAATTGTGGCTTTGTTGCTGCTCTCCCTGATTACTACCACGATCTATCAAAGCCAGGCAAGAGACGTGCTCGACGAGCCCGATTAAGGCATGAAGTTGGATCGGAATCAAACGAGCTACAAAAGCAAAAGCTAAAGCTAAATAGACGCGCGAAAGAGATACCGAAACGGGTACGAGAATGGCGAAAGAAGAAAGTCAAGCAAGGCAAAGATCCGTTCAGCACTTGTTGTACTATATGGCAATTCTATCGCTGCGGTCACGCGTTTCGCACGCTCTGCGAGGAGTGCGACGAATGCTGGGATGTCGGGAGATCACCCAGGTGCCTGCAGCCTTTGAGCGAGATTGCTCCAGTCTGGTTTTCTGGGATGTGGACACTACAATCAGCCTCGATGTGCAGCATCTGCCCGACCGAAGGCGACTGCGTAAAGGCAGATAGTGCACAGCAACGCTATCAACGCTTCGTATCGAATCCGTATCCTCGAAAGGAACTGAACCGCATGGCTGTGACTTGCTGGAAAGGGGATCCACAGTCCAACGACGGCGTATATTTCCCCAATTGGGGGCACACCACAGTAGATGAGAGGACAGCCCCTATATGGCACTGGGAAGAGCAACATCTCTTGCATGAAATGATTCTCGAAGAAACGAAAGAGCGAGAAGAACAAATTCAAAACGAGAAAGCAGCGGGCATTCGCTCATGGGATAGAGGCCTTCTCGAATGGGAAGAGCTTGTGCTCGACCACCGAGATTTCCGCAGGCGCAACTAGCGAGAGGTTTTCATTGTAGGATCTTATTTCTTTCCAATAGCGGATCTTCAAGGAGAAGTTCCTATCGGCTGACCACGAAATGACGCTGCATACATGCGATTCGAATCTATTTATCAATCCATACCGCCAACGCCGAATCTACCTTTGCGGTAGATTTCCCACCGTCTTAAAATGCAAATCCCGTAGTGTAAATACCACTGTCTAGACCCATATCTTCGGTCATGTGACCTTGACGCCACGTATACGCCGTAGTATATACCCAAAACTCAAAATCCTAAACAAAGCAAACCCACACCCACACGCACACACGCGGAAGTATCTAAGCACTCCACCTCTTCCCAACACTCCGTCCCTCATCCTCAGCACGCCCACTCCCCTCCTCGCCACCCCCATCCGCCCCCGCATCTTCCATCTGCATCCTCAACCTCTCAAACTCCTTCGTCTTCTCCTCCGTCTGGAGTCGCTGAATCTTTTCCTCCGCAGCATGTCTCTGCCGTTCCTCCTCCTCTTTCCCCTTCCTCTCCTCCTCATCTTCCGCAAACTTCTTCTTCTGTTCCTCCTCAAGCCTCAACCTCTCCACATTCGCCGCCTCCTTAGCCTGCTGTTCCTCCTTCTCCTTCTGCTCTTTCTCCTTCTTCTCTTTCTCTTCCTGTTCTTTCTTCTCCTTCTCTTTATCATCTTCCTTCTTCCTAACTTCGTCGATTTTCTTACTTAGTTCCATTTCCTCGTCGAGGCGCTTCTGCTCGCCGTCCGTCTCGGTTTCATGCATCCATACTCCGCGCCCGTCGCTGAAGACTTCTTTTAATTGCGCGAGCGTGCCGCATACGCCGTCGACTTCGCCCCAGGGGAGCCATGCTTGTTCGGCTTCGGTCCAGACGCCGCCGCGCCCGCCGCGGATGTCCCATGCGCGGTCGCCGCCGACGAGGGAGTTGTGGTAGCCCATGGGCGATTGCGGGGTGCGGAAGTAGTTGCGGAGGAGGGCGCGGCGGAAGGGCGAGTACCACATGTTGTTCCAGGTGATGTTTGCTGACGGGGCGTGGTCGGGGTCTTGGAGGCGGAAAATGGCGACAGGGTCGTTTAGGACGATAGCTGGGATGGCGCCGGTGTATGTGTTTTGCAGCAGGGGGACGTGGTTCCAGTTGGTCTTCCGATTAGGCAAGTCGTCGAGTTTGTTGTTGAATTCCAGCTTGTCAACGTATGCGGGCTTCTCGTTCGGCGAGGGGTTGCTTTTCGCGAGATCATGGCGCCAGAAAGGAGGCTTGGTTTCATGGAGCGTAGGAGGTACCGCGAGGTATTGAGTCCACGAATTGGGGTGCTGGTACTTGGACAGGTCCGTGGAGTTGTCGTGCAAAAGCGGAACTAGCTCGTCTTCGTTGCAATACGCAAATGGTTGAAAGAGGGCGTGCGAGTAGTCCAGTCCGATTCCAAACTCGTGCTGCACCTTCTTCGAGCGAGTAAAACTCGCAGGCTTCAACCGCCGGGACAGACTTGACTTCGACGATTTGCCCGAAAATAAGTCAACAATTTTCGCCTTGGACGGTTTCTTCTCCTTCTCTTCCGCGTCTCGTCTTAGCTGCTGTTCTCCAAGAATTGTCGCAAAGACCGACTGCACCGTCTGCCTCTGAACGTGCTTCGAGTCGAACTTCCTCAATGCCGCATGGAACAGCACTTTCAGATCCTTCGCAGGCCCCATGATCATTTTCGAGTTCAGATACCTTGCCGGCCGATCCGCAATATTGAAATGGTCTGCGTTTCCATACATGTCAGCCGGTAATATTGAACTCGGCGCGTACTTGCAAGCCATGTCATCGCGCTCGCACATCTTCTCTGCGCCAAAGACGATTGTTTGATTGAACTTTTGAAAGCCGTTTTCGTCCACGCCATATCTCTTGAACAATCGTGCATTCGCGTCTTCCAACACTCTTGCGTATTGCTTGATGATGACGTCGCTCGGGAGCTGGAACCATGAGTTCTCGCCGTCCACGATTAGCATGAGATCATCGTCATGCACGAATTTGGTGTTGTGCAGGTAGTGCCGTATGCTTATTATGGTATCCCGTTCCCATTTTACATCGTCTTTGAACTCCTTGAAGAGGTTCGGTACCGTCGGCGGCGGATAGTTGAGGAGCATCGCTGAGAGCGTGGTCTTGCAGAAGTCGTCCGAATCCCTTTCAGCAGGCATGACCAGGTGAAAGTTTGGCGTCGTCTTCTTGAGTTGCGGAGGGACATGTGTAAGCTCGCCATTTTCGAGTTGCAGCGTCGTATTCGAGGGGGTCTTGAACGGCGCATGTATTATCGAGGGGATGTGGGGGAGGTATGGTCGCCATTGGTAGGTCGTCGATAGAGCGTGGTATTGTGAAGATATGGCCTAATAATATTAGTTTCTCGTCAAGAAGAGTCGACTCGCATGAGAAGGGCAGACCAACCTCGCGATGCCTCACACCTCCCAGTCCTAACAACACCACACAAAATACCAACGTCAGCACCAGCGTCCTTCCTCTCCTCGTGCACGCCCACTGCACCGCCGCACTCCCTATTTCTGCCGGTGACTGTCGTGGTGACATGGGCATAGGCTGCATCGTCTCGCCCGCCATGGCTTCGCTCGTCGTTGGTCCTTGAAGATTATCCAGCAGTACGCGAAGCGACTCCCAATCCGGCGCAAAAGACGAGGGGAAAAAAAGAAGCGGCGAAGCGCTTCCCTCAGTCAGACATGTGGAAGTCCTCCGTGCCACTACTGCGCGGTACCAGCTCTACAACTGTGCCTCTCCGCACGCGGCCCCAGACTTTGAGCGCGGTGCAACGACGCCGCTATCTCGGTGGCCGTTCGCAGAAACGCGCGTAAGCTCCACCGCAAATCAAAGGAGAGCGACGATCGGGCGCGAATCCTGGGTGATGAAGTGAATGCGAAAGGAGAAGTGAAGACATGATCGACTGTTAATGCGCATGACCCCTCAGCCCAGCGGCATCGCATGCGTCGTCTTTTCTCTACGAGGCGCTTTGGGGCAGCCAGCCATGGTGCGGGCTGGACCCATGGATCCCTGCCCAAGGGACTGCACTAGGCTTGCACGGGCTTGGGCTTTCCGCATTCGCTGGGTTTACGATGACGAAAATAACTCCCTTGTCTGCCGTCGTGTTGCTGATGCGCATAATATGGACATATGTACGAGCGAGTGCTACTGTGCTCTGTGAACTGGTGCGGCATCGCTTTGCGAACTCTCGTGCCTTGCAGCATGGTCGTGCGATTCGGCTGTACGACGCAGATCTAGATTTCAGCTGCACGCTAGACCACAAGCTCCACTGAAAGCGGCCGCTATTGATAGGCGAGGCTTGAGACGACGCCATCGTGGTGTTCTGGAATAGGGGACTGCATGGTCTTTGTCGTCATGAGATGATCCGACGACAACCTTAGGACCATGAGGCTGTCTGCTTGCGTAGGTGTGGAGAGGCACAACCCATGCTAGCTATGCTATGGGAACAGCAGAAAACGAACCAAATCGAAGCAATTCGCTCTCCCTTGTCCGAAGGGTTGTACGGTATGACCGACTCACACCGCACAAGAGCCGTTCCGCTAAAGCGAACACGCGTCACAACGAGTCGTACGACATGACAACAAGTCAGACATGGCGGGAAAATTGACCATAAGCGGTCTATTGAATGCTAACTATATTACACAAGTACTCGACACCTGCACCTTGCGCAAAAACAAGGGCGCTCGTGCGAGAACCAACGCTCAAAACACGTCGAGGGTATCCAAGAAGTTTTCGCTCACAAACGCCGCGCTATCCAAGTACATGCATCTTTTGTTTCTTCCGCAGCAACAATGGCTGGGGTTTGGGAGTAGAAGAAGACGAGCACGCATTGTCAGGAGTTGCCACTCGCCAATTGCTGGAATGCGAGCGAAACAATCCCGACAGTCGAAACCGTGGCGGGCTTTGCACCAGAGCGGATGCATTGCGAGTTGCATTAACCGCTGGCTTCGTCGGTGTCTTTGTGCACAACCGCTCAAATCGTGCTTCAACCTCTTCTAAATGTTCCCCCTCGCGTCGCTCGCTCCTAATACCAGAACTGACAGCCCTGTGGCATGTCAGCACACCTGAAAATGCAAGCAGAATGCCCACTCAGGCTACTGGCGTCTGGTACAGCTTCATAGATTTGTTTCGGACCTCCTCGCACTGCGCCATAGCCTTGAGATGGCTCTCTTGGTAGAACTTCCACGTCTCGAGCACCGTCTCATCCTCCTTCATCTTAGCCATGTAGCTTGGAAACCCAACCTTCTTGCTCATCTCGCCTCGATGATGCGCAAATCGATCAGGAAGGTCCGAGGCTAGCTCCGCGTCTCGCGCGACAAAGTGCGCCGTCATTGCCTTAGTAGCTTTCATATAATCGCGACAATACTGCTCGAAATTGTGAAAGTACATGTCTACAAAAACCTGGTCGTATGTGTGGGGAGGCTTCGGTGCTGCTGGCATGTTGGGGAACTTGAGCTTCTGTGCAGTGTTCGACTTCGTTGGGTGTATATTGGAGGCCTGTGAATCGAATGGGAGTGTCTCTCCAAGTCCTTTCATACCAAGATTGTCCGTCTTCGGAGGCGCGAACGTCTCCTCGTTGATCATGGCCGATCCAACACCATTCAACCCAGGAGCAGGAGGTTGTGCAGTAGTCGCAGATGGTGCGGTTGCGAAACCATTCGGTATTGTGCCTGCTTCATTCGTGGCTTCCGTCTGAACTGGTGGTGGAGCTGCGCCTGATGTCGCTTTGGACCTGCTTGCATCAGTCACAGGCGGCGTGCCAGAGTCGATGTCCATGGCGTCAGCGTCACCATTTGTGACATCGTCTGCAGTGGCCTGGTACTTCTTTGTTCGAGGCGGGTTCGACTTCTTATCTTGAGCCACTGATGGCTTGCGAGCCGCCTTTGGCCGCTTGGTAGCCTCGGGTGCACGCCGCGGGGAGGTTTCTTTCTTGTCTGGAAAGGCCCACGTGGGATCTTGGAAGAGCTTATCCCATTCCTCTGGCTTGAACTTCGCGGCTGGAGCAGCCTGTTCGCTGGGTGGCGGGAAGTTCAGGTTTGGTGGCGGACCAGGTGGCGGTCCGGGTATCGGGTACGACGAATATTGTGCTTGTGTCTGTGCGAAGGGAGAAGTCGGGGGAACGCCATTTGTCTGGCGTGGCTGTGGAATACCCGTAGCATTTCGCTGAGGTGGCCTTCCGCGCGTGGGTGAAGTACGGCCACGAGCGCTCGAAGCTTTCTGCACATTTGGCGCGAAATAATCTGCGCTGCCTTCAAATTTGCCGTGCCAGTCCGAAGGCGAGAACTTCATGTTGATGCTCTCTTCACTCCTACTCTTGAAACTGTTCGGCATATTGCCTGTCGCGCCATTGCTTTGCTGATTTTGGGGCGAAGCGGCGTGAGCACTTTGTGCCCATGTTGGAGGCGGTGGTGGCTGTGGGTTCTTGCGTGGAGGAGGATCCCGATGCTTGTTCGCGCCTCTGAAGACGTCTGGCTCCGATTCATCGTCACTCGAGTCTGCATACATGTGAGGGAACGGCTTGTTAGGCGCGCCTCCGTACGAGTTGCGTTGCTGTCTGCGGCCGGAATCAGAGAAGTGCCCAGGATCTGCTGAAGCGCTTTGCCGGTTTGATCCTGTTGGCGAATTGCGCACACTGGCAGACCGGCCGAGACCCTCGAACATGGATGTCCGTTCTCCTGCGGCGCTGGAGTAGTACGGCGTCCGTATGCGGTTGGCCTCTGCATATGGTGCGTCGCGCATATCTGAATCTTTAGGCGGCGGAGGGTGTGGCGGAGTCGTAGAGTTGGGTGGAGTAGGTGCAGGTCGAGCATAATTCCTATAAGCTGACCTTGCCTGTCCTTCGTCTCCACCCGGCGTGCCTGGGTCAAAGCCCTTCTTGGACGATGGCACCCGTGTGCTCTGACTGCGGCCAAACGGCGTCCCATTGGGATTATTCTGCTGACTCTGCCCGTTGTGACCGGCCTGAGGGCTCTGTCCGTTCGGGTTCGCCTGGCCGGCCGGGTTGTACGTGCGCGGCTCTTCAGCCCGTGGCTGCTTCATCTTCTGCCATGCTGTGAAGACATTCGCCCGAGCTTCAGCGTCGCGTGCCGCCCTCGTGTCTGGACGTTGCGCGGTTGGCGGAGGCCGAAAGTTCTTGCTGGTAAACCGATCCGCGCCGCTGCCGTTCGCGTAGGAGGCATAGTGCTGTGGAGGAGGTGGACGTGCCTGCGGGGGCGGTTTCGGCGGAGGGGCGCGGTAGTAGGACCCGCTTGGGGTGGTTGTTGTGTACGCATTACGAGGCGGTGGCGGCGGTCGCGTTCTCGGTGTGTTTGGTGTATTTGTGGGTATGTTCTGGCTTCTGTACTTCCTCCGCTCGGCGTCATATTTTGCTCGCTGTGTTTGATCGCACAGAACCTCGTGCGCAGCCTGGATCTCTTGGAACTTGGAGACGCACTCGGTTTCGCGACCCGGGTTGCGGTCTGGGTGGTACTGCAGTGCAAGTCCTCGAAATGCCTTGCGGATTTCGGACTCGCTCGCGTTGGCAGAGACCTTCAGGTCGGCGTAGTAGTTTCGAGTCGGATCGGCTTTGACCATGGCGGCGGTGGAGTTGCGCAGAGAGTGCTGCTGGAGCGGAGAAGAGGTGCACGCGGGAAGGCATGCACTAGTCCTTCAGCAGGCAGATGCGTCGCGGTGGGGCTACAAAGTCTGCCCTTTCACTGCCTGGAGTGGCCGCGAGGCAGTGTTGCTCAGATGATGAGGAGCTCTGCGCGTGAACAACATGAGAGCGTTGCGTACGAGTAATGTCGCCCAAGCTAGATGTCAAATCTACACACCCGTCAGATCGTCAGCCGCATGGCGTCACCGGTGCAGAAGAGTTTGTGCCTGCCTCGAGCCTCTATTGGAGGTGTATTCGCTTGTTGCGCTGGCGTGGAGGTGCTGCGCATGTGTTGTCGGTTGGGCTGGGATGCTTTCGCGTGGGGCAACCACGGGCACTTGTTTGTAGCCGCTTACCAGCAAAACCCTAGCTCAAAACGCCAGATCTTCACCACAATCAAGGAACTCAAGATCTCTCGCAGACAAAAGAACCAAGAAGCTCTCTCGGGCGTGGAAGTAGTCGGCGTGACTCTCGGCAGATTGTCTTCATCCCAGATCTGCCCAAGAAACTGACGTCGATGTGCAGCCTGCCAATCACACAGGTTCCGGTCAGTCACCCCAGCAATAACAACACTCAGTGACATGGAGTCTATGCATGCGCATATTAGGCACAATTTGTCATCCTTCTTGGACACGAATGCGGCCCGTAGCCTCCATGTGTGTATACAACCGAATCACCCCTTCTTCATCAACCTATCACGTGCAAAAGGTCTCAATCCACAGATGCCAGTGCCAGAATCAAGTTATGTCATGAAGATCATGATCATGAAAGTTTAATTTTGAGAGTCTGCAGCCGTTGTCACGATGGAGACTGCTACATAACCCAGACCGTCCTTTGCCATTCACGCCAGCCCATTCGCTTAAAGACTTCGACCAGACGGTCCACCACACACACCACGCCTTCAATGCATCTATCGGTAGCGCCAGAGGGAGAGGGTGTTGTGCCTCTTCCAGGTCTTCCTTCGGCCGGCAGTGGTGTTGTTGTACTTGTGTCCACGACCAAGACCACGGCTCTTCTTGCCGGTGGCGGTGAGACCACGGCTCTCGCGGTGCTTGTGGACGGGCTTGACGATCCAGTTGATGCGAGGATCGCGGCGGATGGCCTTGTGCTGGGGGTCGACGAGGATGACTTCGTAGTACTTGTAGGTCGAGTCCTGGTTGATCCAGTACGAGTTGAGGACGCGCAAGTTGGCGCAGCGGCGGCCGACACGCTCCTCGGCGGTGGACTTGAGGGATCGCTGGTACTTGAGCTGGTTGATACCCTGGTTGGTGGGCTTGCCTGTTCAGTTGTCAGTTGCTGGCGCTTGAGCCATTGGCATGCGATGCGTACCGTAGGTGGCACCCCTAGCAGAAGATGTTAGCGATGAAACTGTGCTCTCAAAAGTGTATGAACGTACTTGGGCGCGGGCCTCTTGCGACCTCCACGGCGAACGCGAATGCGGTAGATAACGTAGCCCTGCTTGGCCTTGTAACCGAGGCGGCGAGCCTTGTCCGGGCGCGAGGGGCGGCTTGCGCGGTGAATGACCTTCAGTTGGCGAAGCTATCGATGCACTCTCAGCAATGTTCAACGAGTACACCAATTGAGACTGCAGTCCCGAAGGGTTTGATTCATACCTCCCAGCACTGTCACAATGTTAGCATGGTCTTTCGAGAGTCTCCTGATGTGTACGTACGCGAACGCGCATCAAGAAGCGCATCATATCCGACTGCTTCTTCTTCTGAAGTTCCTCGACATCTGCGAAATTTTAGCTGCAGTCCTCGGTGGCAGGTTTTCGCAGGCTTACATTTGAGGGCACCCATCTGTGGCGAGTTAGTGACTGATTTTGAGTACTTGAATGGGCGTTGAAGCGTACCTTGACTGTTGGTTAGTGGTTGTCGACGTTGGCGCTGTGGTGTCGAAATCAAAATTCGCGAGTTGGTGTGCGAGCGGAACTGTGCTAAAACACTTGGCGCCTGCCCCACCCGCGACAGGGGTGTGGTTAGCGAAGAAGGCCTGTTCGCCAGGCTGCGCAGCGAACTTCAAATCTCACCAGTCGCTGAAGTCAGTCGTGCGTGCTGCCAGAATACGATGACGAAACTGCGTACTTTTTGAGTTTTAGGATTGATTCAGCGGATCAAGTTCGGGAAGTTGACAGGCTGTGCATTCGAGACTAAACGCACCGACTTTGCTGCATGATTGCCTTCGATCCTGCGCAACAATTCGTCACAGATGAGAAGCAATAATCTAGGAACATTCCTCCATCGGTAGTCCTTTGACCATCCTCTTGACTCCCCTCTCTGCATATCGCAGACCATTCTGCAGTTCATAGTTCAGCTCCTTCTCATCCTCTTCATTCTCCACCATCTCCTCGGCATCTTCCTCGGCGGCGACGTTCTCGTCATCGAAATCAGCACCCAACACCTTCTTCACGTTCCGCAATGCCACTCGAGCTCCCATTCTTAAGCGTCTCTCGGTCTCTTCTAGCTCCTGATGCCATGTCTCAGCCAGCGGTCCTGCTTGATCGTCCCGCATGCCAGTAATCAGCTTATCGAGGCTCTCGTACTGGGTCACCAGGTCGTCAGTTGTTGCGAGGACGTCGGCGATCGGGATATAGACTGCGTTTTCGGCGATCGTGGTCGTAGGAAAGGTGGGTACGCGTCCTTGTACTCGGCGGTTGGGTGTTTGAAGTGCGTCCCTGATCGCGGAAGCAATCTCGTTGCGGCGACTCTGCTCTTCTTCCTCACTGTATGCCGTCCTTGGGTCAGCTGGTGCTCGTATTTGGGACGCAGAAAGTACTTACGCCTGGCGAACTCGCAAGTCGAGCTGCGCCTTGATTCGCTCGCGCTCAGCGGCGACTTCGGTGCGAAACTGCTGCACTTCCTTGTCGTCGTACTTTGGTCTCCTGAGTAGAGACCCTACGGCAAGCATCTGCCTGCGTTGCCGTCAGCGATGTCTATTTTCGCTCTGCACAAGCTTCACTCACTGGCTTTCTGTGCTTCCGCTCGATTCACCGTGTTCTTGGTGCCTCGCATGACCACGTCGCGTCGATAGGCCGCCATGCACAGGTGACAGAGTACGGCGTCGTGCCATTGCTGCGTTTTAGGTTGTCGTGATGCAGGTGCGAGTTGTGTAGAAACCCCCAAGGTCGAGGTTTGCCAGGCTGGAGTGAGGTGAGGGTCATCTGGGCCGAAGCAAGAAGGCACGAACGAGATCACGGCATTCCCAAGACGCAACCTTGGAAGCACTCCAACCTTCACGTCCATGATCACTCCAACGACATTTCCAGCGAACATTCTGTAAGACGCAAGTTGCACTTTTTGGTAGAAGGAGTATTGGTCGGTCACAGCATCACATACTGCACATGCCATGAGCAAGCTTGCTAAAAGCACTTTTGATTGTTGAAGGGGATGCATGAGGTAGTAGATATCCGATACATGACCATGATGCATGAGCAAATTTTGCCATCCGTTATCGCATCGAAGCATAAACTGGGGAAACCTGGGAAATGGGGAACAAAGGTAGCCGAATTGAAAAGCAAGGGATGTGAAGGGGAATGAAAATGATCAACGCAGGGGAACCGTCGCCGCGAGGTATGCCACCTCATAGAGACCGATGACCGTTGCAGCTTGCAATGCCACGCAAGTCCGAAAACCGTTGCAGAAAATCGTAGGCACCGAAGAGACCACGAAGATGGGTCGCTACCAGGCCGTAAAGGATATATAACTGATCAAGTATGCCGGAAAGAATAGTGAGTCTATGGGATATGCAGTCGTAAGTGGGTACCGTTGTAGAGAGATGGGAGGTCGGGGCACATGCATGTAGCTCGAGATTTTGAAGCTCAAGCTCACTTGCCGATGCCGAGGTTCTGGATGGCTGCCACGAGAGCGGGATCATAGGTGGCGCTGTACGAAGCACCGGTGGCGCCAGACGTGGAGGTGTAGCCATTGCCACCAGACATGCCAGAGCCAGAAGCGTTTCCGTTACCCGACATGTAGGCAGTGTTGGTGTAGGACGAACCAGCATACTGGCTGTTGGACGGACCAGCGGCATTGTTGTTCGACTGGGCACCACCATACGACGTAGCAGACGAGTAGCCACCACGGTAAGCTGGGCCGCTCGCAGCGGCGCCATAAGCAGGCGAAGCTCCGTAGGTGCTGGGTGGGTAGTATGCGCCATAATTCATGGGGCTGCCGCTTGCCGTGGCGTTGGGATAGCCTCCACCTTGCATAGAGAAGTTGCTGCTGTAGAGCTGCTGATTCATCTGCTGGTTCTGGGCCCATGGCGCCATGTTGTAGGCCGACTGCGGGTAGTTGGGGATCTGGTAAGAGAAGGCGTTGTAGCCGTCATCATAGTTGCCCTGAGGTGCCTGCTGACGGGAGCGACCTACAACGGGTTAGCTGGGTCATGAGTTTCATAAGACGGCACATACCATATTGATCGTTACCGCGATGCTGGTTGTTGTTGCCAAAGCCAGGTCCAACGGTGAGAGGAGCATGGGTGGTGTTGGAATGGAGGATCGCTCCTGGGCCGATTGCTGAGGGAGGCTGAACTTGTGAGAAGCCCGCCGGATTGATAACGGAAGCCGGGTTCACAGCCGACATCCAGATGCGAACCTTGTACTGCTTGAACAAGTCGGTGACAAGCTCGTTGAAGTTGACGTAGGACTCGGCATAATAGTAGTAGGTAAGCTTGTGATAATCACTGTTTTGTGTTAGCGACCAGCTCGTTACTGGGGACGTGGACACTTACGCTTGATACTCAGCATCGAGAATCTCCATGGGCAGCTTGTGATCGGCAGCCTTCTGAGCTCCGAGACGCTTGGCCTTTGCCTCCGATCCTTCCTTGTCACGAAGACCCATAATCTCATGTTGCTGGGCAAGACGCTTGATCATCTTGGGCTTCGTGTCTTGCGCTGTGGCGGCACCCATTCCAGTGGTCTGAGGGCGGGCCATGGCATTGGGAAGGCCATTGGCGCGAGCAAGGCAACCGAGCATGCCAGAATCGTTGGAGGTACCAGCCAAAGAGTACTGCGAGAACATCACAAGCCAGCGGAAGTGCTCTTGGTTGGCCTCCGCCTTGTACTTGTTGGCTTCCTCGAGACTCACGTCAGCATGGGTGACTTGACCGAGGTCGCTACCACGATCTCCATCGACGATGACGAGGTCGCCACGACGGATCTCCAGACCAGTGTTGTCGTAAAGATAGTAAATGTCGGCGCGCGAGCACTTGAAGGTCACAACGAAGAGGCGACGACCCTGGCGACCGAAGACAGGCGGTACCGCATATGGATTAGCAGACATGGCCGGGTTGGGCACGACTGGATCGGGGTGCGCAGCAGAGATGGCGGACGCGTTGATGGCACGTGAGGCTGGACCGTAGCCGGCAAAGTACGCGGCAGCATCAAACGCTTCCTCGGGAGAGCGAGACGCCTGGCGGGGTGAGGGATCCTCTTGCTCATCTTCCTCTTCCTCTTGCGTGTTGGCAAGGGTGGGTTGGGCCAAGCTGGGGTTATAGCTGCCATAGTGCGCGAAGGAATGGCGACGTCCAAGGGCATCAGCGCCGAGCATAGGGATGTTGTCGGTAGCCCAGTGTTGCTGCTTCTTGGGGCTGTCGACAATCTCTACTTCGTTGTCGCGCGGGTACACAGAGACATGTTCACTGAAGCGACGCATGAGTGCCAAGCTGGGGTGGTTCATGTTGACGGCGGGCTCTGGGTCGTCAACCTCGTCAATGGCGTAGTCGGCTGTGCCGTAGGAGACGTTGCGGAGGCCGGCAGTGGTCTTGCGGCGGCCTTGCGCGTGTTGAACTGGAGATCCAGTGGAAGTGGCTCGGTTGCGCGCCCGGGCGTTCTCAACGGCGGCCTGCTTCAGCAAGGCTTGCTTCTGCTCGCGCTCCCAATAGCCGGTTGGCAGACGTACACCGTGCTCGGAGCCGTTGGAGGACTCTACCTCGTCTGCGTCGTCTTCTCGCAGCTGTGAGAGGCCTGCACTGACACCAGACTCACCGAGGAGACTTGGCTTCGACGGACGATGGCGAACACCGGAGCGAAGATGCGCGGAAAACTTACCAACCGGGCTGTTCTCGATATCACCTTGTCCTATACTATAGGACTGGGAGCGGACAGCCTTGCGGATGGGCAGTTGCTGGTTCAGAAGAAAGCCGATGCCGTTGTCGTTGTCGAGGGTGGTGGTGGGTGAGGGAAGGGCTTTATCGGCAGGAGCAAACGCCGACGTTGGCGATGGGACCACCTCTCGCAGACGGCTACCTGACTGATTGCCAGAGAAGCTGTTCGTATTCCACGCGAATGCAGAGGTACCTGGACGCGATTGCTGTGTGAGATCGAGCGAGGGTGTCGTGGGCAGAGAATCGACAAGCGAGGTTGCAGGAAGAGAATTCTTACGATTGGGTTGGATATCATGCAACCAGCTTGATGAGAGGCGCCTGCCACCTGAGTAGCTGCCAGGAGCCGGCCTGATTGGAGGGCGCACGTGGTCACGGTCCTCATCGCTCGATGCCAAGACATCGCTATCTGGCGTCGGTCGACGAAGCTGCAACTTTGACTTGTCAAGAGAAGGTCCTCCGACCGTCAAATTGCCCTTGAAAGCAGCAGAGCTCATCTTGAAGTTTGTCGACGTTCTGCAGAAGCACGTGATTAGCAGCATTCACCAAGCGACGGTGACCGTTGCGCGCACCTTGACTCTATGGAGGTCGGCGGAGTAGAAGAGAGGCGAATTCTGTGCACAGCGCGTGCACACTAGAGATGTATGTCTAGCACAATAGGAATATGTTGGAGTGTGACGCAGAGTGTTGGAGGATGCTCGGTGAGCAGAGGTTGGATATCTGGTATATAACCTTCACCTGCGGAGGCCAACACGCCAGCTGTTAGCACGGACCCTGGCGCAAAGGGGCGATAATGGCGGGGTAATGGAGGTAAGAGGAGCTTCAAGGTAAAGGCAGGCTGCAATGCACAGCCGGTAAAGGCAGGTTGTGCACGCGATGAGGCACGCGGAATGTTCGTTCGAGGCCAAGAGTGGAGGAAAGGGCCGGAACATACCGTCTTCAGGTCTATTCGAACAGTGCAATCTGCCGTGTTTGAAATTGCCTGATATTTGGTGGAGATGCAATCGATGTGCTGGCAATTCTGCCTCGGAGATGTCTTGACGCCTCGGTGGTCAGAACGCTTGTTACGTCAACAGCGCAATATCGTTCTACCTATTGGATGTCGGTTAGTTCTAGATCTTTGGCAAACACTCCATCGAGATGGCGGTCGAGGGCAGCCAAACGATGAGATGTTGCAATCGGCGGAGTGCGTGTGGGGTCTGCTTGAGGACGGCGATGGAGGGGGAGGATGTGTTTGGCAACGGATAGGAGTGTGCCTCCCCTTCACGAGTGGAGGGAGTGCTGTGTAGCACGTGTTTGGAGGTGTGAAGACTCACTTTCTGCTCTCGACTTGTGATCCACCCAGGGACGGACTGTGGACAAAGGCAGTGTGGGATTCTGAGCAGCAGATGCACAGAGTTAGTAGCGACAGATGTGCAGCTGCCGCACGGCTGAGATGGTGTGGCGGTTGGCGTCGTGACCGATAGAGCTCCAAGGGGCGAAGGTCTTCGCAGGCGCGACGACAGCCTTACCGCCCGGCTTTGGAGATCACCTCAAGAGAGTGGACCAGCCGAGCAGCAGGTTTCTGGCAGGCGAGGAGGAAGAGGTAGCTCGAGAGGTTGAGAAGCAAAAGAATGGGGACGGGTGGTATTGTGGTGGGAGTATGGTGGGGGTGGGAGGGAGAAAGAAGGAGGAAGGGGGTGATCGCAAGATGCGGGGTTTATGCGCTGAGCGAGAGACCGGCGGAGCTGGTCAGGTGGCTCAAGTGCGGCCTTGAAGCTGGCAAGGTGGGCTTCTCGTGGAGGAGTCGAGGGCAGGAACGGCCTGTTCGGTGGTGATTTAGGTATTACTGTCGGATGCAACTCGTCTTAGCCAAATAAGCATATCAGATTATGGGAGCGATGATGGAAGAGATAGCTTGCTGGGCCGAGACGAACATGGGTAGAAAGTGATGCTGTGGAGCCCATCGTGATGCCGCTGGTGTCTCTGTGAGGCGACTCATTCTCTTCGCAGATAGCACGCCGCCGCACAACACCAAGCCCTCTCCACGCAGCCACCGGCACGACCACAGCTTCTAGCTACTTATAGCTTTCAGAACGATGCTCCGGTGCCTCTCTGCACGCGCGCATGCAGCTTCAGTACTGTAGCATTCGGTAACCGCATGGGAGGCTGCACCAACTCGCAGCAGGCAGGGGCACACTCGTGGAGCGCCACGACCTCCAGACCCCTGCATACCAACAGCATCTCCATCGAGAGAAGTAACCTTCTTGAGAGTGGTACGGAGTTCGCCACAGCATCAGGACGAGAGGAAGAATGGGGCTTACCTTGGGACAGAATCCTCTAACAGATACAAAGACGGCGGCGCGCGAGTATTGAACACGAGCAACTTCTATCAGAACGAAGAACAGTATATTCTGGCAACCGCAGTCAGCTTCTGGCATCCATACATCGTAACGAATCTACAACACCAAGCCCGAGCTGGCGCGCAGGCTGGAGAGCGCTCAAGGCCGCCGCGACAGGCTTGGACGGCTCGGGCCGCAGGAAGGAAGACATACCAGGCAAATCTATCCCACAATGATGCGCACACCGTCTATAGACCAGGTCGAATCGAAAAGCGGCTGCTGATGGTGTTAGTCGCGCTCGATTTACGGTCGTCCTCGCCCCAGCGGCCTTGCCCATCGCATACCTCAAACACACAAACAACGCACCAAGCTCTTGATCCGGTCTATCCCTAGTCTTGCGCGCGAAGAAGTGTGGAAATAAGGACGGTGCTCTATGGCATTACTCGTCGCATGAAAGAACACGAGCCAAGGTTCAACGAGAAAGGCTTCAGGACATCAGACTGTGGGGAAGCGCCACGCTCTAATGTCAAGGCTGACCCGTCGATCGAGACCAGTGTTCGGGCGGATGCACACGCGACCGCTAGAGCGAACACATTGCCGCTCTGCGTCGCGAACGACGGAAAATGATTATACAAAGGGGACGATAGTCGTGGCCAGATCGACAGCTGAAGCGCGTCGTCTTGGCGCTTCTTCGAAACGTTGGAGAACCAATTCGCGGCAGACACCCTGCAGCTCTGCGCGTGTGGTCAAGTCAGGAGAGACGGTGACAGAAGCGCGACCGGCTGGAGGCGATCCGGAGGCAGACGATGATTTGCCGCCTGTGGGTTGGTGAGATTGCGTAGAGGTAAGACACTCATTACAGAGGACCAGGAGAACAGACGAGAGTCAGAAACACGCAGACGTCCAACGCCTTTGAGGCTTCTGCAGCTCGCACGGCTGGCCAAGGATCAGGGGCTGTCCACGAACGATGCGCAGGAAAAGGCGGGGACGGCCATCCCATGTGTGGCTAGCCGTACATGCTTCAGGCGAAGAGCCCAAATTGCTACGCGCTTGGGGGTAGCGAAGCCCACGGGACAGGATCCGTGAACATCGAATCAGTGTTCCCGTTCGGACTCCCTACCACCACACGGTTCAACAGCATCTCTCATCATCTTCTGCTGATTTTCATCGGAGGCGCTCTGTCCAGCTGACGATCAGCGATGCAGGTCGCGTCAATCTCCAGCTTCAGGGTTCTTTGCTAGAACCCCTCTTTTCTTCCGGCTGGACTGGGCTCGGTTTGGCCCGCCGGGGAACATCCCATCTCTTTCAGGCGCCTGCACGCCATCCTGCTTTGCTTCAAGCCCCATCCTCCAAAACCCCGCTCGAAGGACCCTTCAACAAATAAGAGCTGCGCCATCGGACGTCACGAGAGGTCACCTTTGCCTCCATTCCAACGCGACTGGAGTCACGCGGCCCGGCATCGACATGGCACAGAACATCGGTCTCTAGCCACTCGCTGTCCCCACCGAGACGACGGTGCTTTTGACGGTTTCGTGCCGCTTCTGTGGCTTGTTGAGACTGCCATTGGCTGAGGCACCATTAACTACTCCGCGCCCCTGGAGCTAGCTCTTCACGTTGAGCTTTTGGTAGTTCGCGAAGAGTTCCCCATTTGCATATGCAGGGGTGCTACGATGCGTGTTGCTGGTGCTCAGCACCCGCGCACGACATGCGACAAGTGCGGCAACACTCTGTGTCCCGTTACGAGATCCAACGCCACCTATCCCAGCCCAAGTGCTTTGGGCATCCCGGAGCCTACCTGTTTCAATGTGGTGTATCGTCTTTTTGTCGAAAAGACCAGTCGCTGAATACAAACTTCGTCAATGCCACGAAGCGGTAAGTGTTGCTCATGGCATGGAAGTCAATTCAATACCATGTCATTTTTGTACCACCACAGTGAGGAGATGCCATGGGTACGAGGCATCTCCTCAACCCCGCATTTTACGGCCGGGACATTTATCATTAATCTGAGCAGCCAAGCTTCTCGGGTACACCCAGCAAAGGACGTTACCGCTCGGGTGGCTGTCGCCGACGCGCACGCTCTCCCCGGACGGCTTCTTGAGTTTCGTAATGCCGGCAGGATGCTAGGCTGGGCGTACAGCGATCACAGTTGCTTCTACAGGATGTAGCTGGTGACGATCGAAGACTTTCAAGCTGATCTGTCGCGTGTATACGACCACGTCGACTGTCCTTGACTGGATATCCTCCCGTCCTTGTTATTTCCAGATCCGACCAAAAGCATGCATGGTAGCAGCAGGCTCTGATCGTTGCCGCTTGCCATGCTAGTAGGTATGCGTCTCGTATGCTCTGCTGCGGTTGCGTTCTCGAGCCCTAGGTCTGGCACTCGAGCTCAGAGATTGTTGTGTATGCGAAGATGGAGTCTCTCTGTCTTTCCAGTCATTTCCTTTCCTTCCCGTCCTCGCAGTCCTCCCGTGACTCTGTACCATACCCGTGGCTGCGCTCATGGGAGGTGTCGCGCTGTCGAGGTCGGCCGGTCCAAGTGGTGCGCTCGTCGAGGGTCGATGCTCAAAGGCGGTCGTCGAGGGTGTGACATGGAGTGTACCCGGACCGTAAGAATCGCGTGAGGATTCTTGTATGCTGGTACCGTCGAAAGAGCTGGGTTAGAGGGGTCGGTCTTGGCCATGGTGATCTGAACAGCTGCTGCCCGCCGGGTGTGCCGCTGGCCACTTTCGCCTTGAAGTCGGAAGCCTATCGCAGGGAAGGAGCTTTCTGGCTCTTCTCACACTCTAGGTGATACGATGTTGTGGTGTTTTGGTTGCTTGGGGTCGTGGTGGTTGTTGCGGCCGTTGGGGTCAAAAAGTGGTCGGACAAGCTCAAGGGCAATACCAGGCCGCCGCACCTGCCACGGAGCAACCAAGAACATCACGACAACATATATCATGGCCTTATGGGCTTTCAGGGGTAATGTGACAGCTCTATTGTCCTGCCTTTACCTTAGCTCAAGGTAATGCAGGGGCAGATTGAGCGGCCGTCCAACCGCCAAGGCAACTACTTGAGGTGATGTAAAGCCATAGCAAATGGATGCATCGCTCTCACCTCAATGCACTTGCAGCCAGCATCGACATTCACAGCGGCAAGAGAGACTCCTGTGGCGGCAAATTCAGGCAGGTGTGTCTCCTGAATGCATTTCATTAGACCCACTTTGCATCACCGGACCTGCCCGTTGATTGTGGGGCTACGGGTTGCTCCAGCAGCGTCACTCACTGCTTCCCATCGAATAGAGCGCCGAAAGGGGCCCCTCCTGCTCCCTCGAGTCTCTACGGTGAAGCCCACGAAGATCACAGCCAAACAGCGCACAGCGTACCCGGGTCATTGCCACGTGCAATCAGATCAGCACCTGTTTGCCATGCTGAAAGAGGTGGTTGCTTTCCCTTTCCCTTCTCCGCTCTCCCCGCGGTCCGCACACACAGAGTCTGCTAGCGGCTTTGAAATTACCTTTTGCATTGGTGGCCTTTGCCCCAGCCCACAACAATGACCCCGCCTCCACCGCAACAATACACCTGCTGCAGCCACAAATCGACAAACAACATGATCTTGGTCATGTTCACAACCTCCTCTGCCTACTGATATGGCACACATAGACCTCATAGACCTACCCACCGCGAGCAAGCATGCCGCCCACACTCGCCACCACCGCCCCTCATTGGCGGTCCTCCCTCGCCCTCACACAACGGGTTGTCGCGGTGGGCGCGAGCAAGGAGAGCAAGGTTTGTCAGGGTCATCGCCTTGGTAGCAGCCTGGACGCGTCAGCGACAGCTGAACACATTGCTCGCCAGCTTCATTCGGGTTGGTCATGCCGGAGCAAGGCTTGACCACAATAGAACGTCACCGTAGCTGCGCTCAACCATAGCACCAGGAGCAGTCGGTCACACGTATCGGTCGCGACAACAGCCTTCTAAGCAGGTACAGCTCGGACTCGGCGAAGGACAAAGTATCGTGGCAAGGGTGGTTGGATCGCAACGCCTTCTTTCAGGGTTGCCACATCAGCGGCAGTGACAGGACTGGCCGGGCTGCGCACATCGCCTTCACAGTCTCTATACCACTCAGAGGTTGACGCAGAGTGCGGCAAATATTACACTGAGCATGCACGACACACCAGCCAGCGCGACTCAAAGCACTCCACACGCAACAAGCTTTGTTGCCGCAGCAAACAAACGCCTTTCTTGCTCCGCAAATTAGAGGCTATTCATAAACGAGACTACCACGACAAGGGCCACACACCCATCACACTCTCCCGAAGCCCCTTCATGGTACTCGAGAGTGTGCCGCGCTGCTCGTCAGTCGCGGAAACGTCGGAGATCAATCTGTTCATGCTATCCTCTCGCTTCGGCGGTGACGGGTGTATGGATGGACCCATCTGTTCTAAAAGTAGCTTAGACTGAGATTCATGTCTTCGCAATACAGAGATGGGCGGGACATAACATGTATTAATGAGTATGGGTGTGGGTATGTGATGTGATGCGAGATGAGTGGGTAATGGGTTTTTTGGATGCTAGTAATACCATGTTTTCACTCAAATAGGCTTGGGGCTTGACTTGAAGTGATGCTTATCCTTTGTTTCGCGGTTCAAAAGCAATGAAAGAAAGATTGAAGTCGTTGTGCGGGTGGACGATTTAGCTATCTACATTTGGTCCATATGTACAAGCCTTATACATCACCATTGACGATTGTAATTACACCTTTCTAGCCACCACGGCGCAGGCATGATATCGAGATGGGGTGATCAAGATAGTACCAGAGAACAACAGTTTAGTAGGGTAGGCGAAGCTGCAAAGTATAAGGGCGATCGGGATTGCATAGATCATGGCATACATGAAAATAGCATTGGGCATCTCGGCTTGGTCCGGAGGTACGTAGGCCTAAGAGGAATGCTAAAAGTCAAATGACGCCGGTTTCACGGTACATTGTACAGTCGATTTCATGATAGATTTCACATTAGCGCTTATAAAACGAGCTTGTCCTCGAGGACGACCTTGTGGCCCAGCTTTAGCAGGACCAAGAATCATATCGCCATTCTCTATGCCTTGACCACGAGCTCGAGGTACCTCAAACTACCAATGATAGTGTATATCACGCAGCTCGACGATGAAAGGCTTAATCTCAGCCTTCACCCCTACGATCCTTGCATGGAGCCTATGCTTGCAAAATCGTGTGATTGTCATAAACATGCTTAAACGCTAATAATATTCGAAATCATGCCAGCGCACCCATGGGATCCCACAGCTCCAGCATCTTGGGCTTCTGCTCCAACACCTTCTTCACCGTCGAGCTCACTACGCTCGGATCAACCACAGCCTGGTACACAAACTCGTCCATCCAGGCATCGCTCATGACAAAGTAACCCTTATCGCCAACGCGGTCGCTCCACGAGTTCTCCACTCGCCATCGCACTGGCTTTCCATCGACGACGTGCACCGCTGTCAGTACCATTGCGTGCGTCATCTGCGACTCGCCTGTCTGCAACCTCTCTACTTTGGACATGCCGAGCTTGATGTTAAACCCAAGCTCGTAGTCGAACAGGTCGGTATCCATGATGCCCTTGTTGGAGTCGGAGTACTTGCCAACGTCTGATCCGAAGAAGACGGGAATTCCGCGCTTCAACATGACGATACAGGCGTCTTTGATCGTCTTCATGTCCACATTGACGTATGTGACTGGTCGACCTCCCCAAACATTGCCGAGGCGCTTGACGCTGAGAAGTCGGTTGTAAGGGTTGCGAGGGTCATTAACAAGAGAGAAGAGCTGATGCACGTCTGTGCCGGCGAGCGCTCGAACAGTCCTGCTGTCTGAAAGCTCCTTGGCAAAGGCAGTCGGGCGAGTCTTTAGTGTGCAAAGATTGCCGTCCTTGTCGTAGTACTCCCAAGTGAAAGCAGAATTGGGTGGTGGTGGAGGGCCAAGCATCAGGGTCAGTATCAAATGGATCTCTTTGAGCATCTTCTCCTTCTCGCTGGCAATGGTGGCCTTGACGACCTCTGGAGATGCATTGCTGGACGCGATTGAACGCAGACGAACAGCATCTTCGCGCAACTTGGTCGTGATGAGGCGGTCCATTGTCGAAGAGCTCGTAGCGTTGAAAGAGTCTGGGTATAGCGAGTGCGGCACGAGTCCATATTTGTTCACGAGATTTGCCACCATGTCCCATTGTCCACCGTCGCCGACCGGTGAAGCCAAGAGCGCCTGAACGAGACGGCCATCGATATCCTCCGATGTGGTATCGAGAATGCTCTCGAGGAAGTAATTTGCCTTCTCTATCTTATCCCAGTAGAAGAGGTATGCCTGGGACAACTGGAACTCGGAAAGCTTGTACTTCTTCATGAGCGCAACCCGGAAGACGTTCGTGGATGCAAATAGCCAGCATCTTCCAGATGACGCCTGATTTGTGATTGGAGAACCTTCGAGCGGGATCTTAATGCTGAACTTCTGGGTGTCTGATATGGCAGCGGATCGAGAGGATAGGACAGCGTTCGCGGGGTTCGAGCTGAGAGCTGCAAGAGCGAGACGGTTCTACGGAGTCAGTAAATGAACTACTTTGGTTTGCATGAATGAATCCTACTTTCGGATCCTCCATGAGCTCCTTCTCCCACTCTCCAACCGCCAAGGCTGATATGTCTTGCTGGTGCTTCGTGATAGGAGTGTACTTTGGCGCTTTCGTACATTAGCTGCTTGCTCTACACATCCCATAGACTAGTCACGTACGAGCTTCACCACCGACTACTACAAAGCCATCCTTCTCACTGGTACCTCGGTCATCCTTCATGTGGAGTGCCTGAAGTCGCTCCATAAGCTTCTCGTTGATCGCAGCGTCGGACGGTCTCGACTGGTTGGCACCCATGATGATGACTGTTGTACTGAATTATATCTCTACCAGGCTCCAGCTTCAGCTCCAGGAAAGTAGAACAGGCGGATGGGAATGGTGGTTGTCGATGGAGCAGCTGTCCAACAAGGTATCATTGCTTATCGTTATCGCGCGATGGCGCGTGCAGCAGGCGCGTGGCGTGCGACCCCACTCGAATCAGCAGGGCAGATCTACGTGCAACACCAACCTCCTTCCTTTTATGATCACATCACCACTGCTCGACTCCAGCATAAGTGCTCAATTATTTCATTAAGTTGCACATACGCCATGGTTGTACATTTCCTATCCATCACAATCTTGATTATTCAGAAAGCCCCAGTACTCTGAAACCACCGCTTCTCTGCTGCTATCGTTCGCCCTGAGACGTGATCCCCTGCACGAGGAAAACCTGCTAGCCTCGAGACCTCAAATCTGTAGCGTAATAGTGCAGAATTCGGGGTCCTCCTCAAATTTTGCCTTCATGGCAACCAACTCTTCCACATCCCAATTCGACCACAACAGACGTCCCTTTGTGAATGCGGCTGCCGGGCTGGCAAGCCATACGGCGAAAGAACCAGGCAAACCCTCCTCATCATACTCATAGGCTTCTATCTTTTCATCACCAAATAGTGCCGCCACTCCAGGGGTCCACAAAACTCCGGGATGGAAGCTGTGAATGCGAATTGGCGCACCCTCTAAGGCGTCGACTTCGCGCTGTAGATAGTTCAGCGTGCGCGTAAAGGCCAGCTTGCTGGGTCCATATGCAGCTTGTCCAGGATGAACGGTATGCACAGAGCCACTGGAAACATCGAGTATGATCTTCTCATGACGAGGCGTTTGTGCCTTCGTTGTGTCCTTGGCAATTCCGTCGATACCGGTGAACGGAATGGCAGGTATTTCAGGTGCGAGAAAAGCCTCGACAAGACTCAGATTGCCAATGAGGTTTGTCTGGAAAGACTCCTGGAAAGCTTTGATGCCAAGGTCGAGGGTCGACTTGCCTTGGTAAAGGCTGGCCGCATTCGTAACCAGGACATCTATATCGCGTGCATTCTCAGCTGAGGTGCCTTCGTTTAGTCGTTCTCTGATATTGTCGAAGACGGGACGAGCACCCTTCAAGTCTGTCATCTCCAGAATGTACGTCCAGATCTTCGTTGCGCTGTTGGCTGCATCCAACTCGGCGCGTAACTTCTTGGAAGCTTTGTCTAGTGCTTCCTGGCGACGAGAAAGAATCACCACCACGTCGGCTCCAGCAAGCGCAAATCCGCGGGTAATTGCATATCCGATTCCACCTGCGCCACCTGATACGACCACCGTTTTGCCTCGGGCAGAGTTCGAGGGGTTCAATACGTCGATAGCTGGATAAGCAGCATGATGCACAGTCTTGGTGATGTGATGAAAGGCCATTGCGTTTGTGGAAAGTAGTTGGATAGGTGAAGGCTAGTCAAAGAACTGATGAAACAAGAATTGCAAGCTGTGCTGACTTACTTCCTCGAACCTCATCTCTTTATATTCTTATACAACACGCGTATGCCGAGAGTATCCAAAAGCGGCGTTAGTATCACGGAGTTGCTCTGGCACTCCGCTGATGCCTGACTCCTGCATAGTCAGGTTGAGAGCGAGTTCCTCGACGGCACTCCACTGCTCGCGGGCTATGGGAGATTTGATTGGCCAGCTGGCTTTAGCCTTCCGACAAGCTGTCCCAGAGAGCTTACCATAGTATTGATGCTTTGAAGCTGATTTGTGCAGGAATTGGCCTACGATCGGCTTCTAAGTCATCATTTATTGTTCTACAAAATGCTGTACATCTGTCCGAACAAATGCCACGAACATTGATTGGCATGTGTATTCCATAGTGTATAGCAAGCTCGCACTTTGCTGCTGTTTTGAGCTACGGGCTGATGATCGCGACAGTTACACATCCGTATAACTCTGGGCAGCCAAGAACCTACTTTCCCTACTGCGTCATTGAATTCTCACGGCACCGCGGGGCCTGAGTTCATCAGCAAAGTGCAAAAACAGCTTACAAATTGTGATGTTGGCAAAGCGTCCGGCACCAGAAACTTACGATGATGAAGGTGAGACGGAGTGACCCTCTCTCCAAAAAGCCAGTATGTGCGGGGCAATGTTCTGCATCGAGCTATGCCCGACTGTTCTGGTCCGACGAGGCGGCGGAGAAATGCTTTGCTGAGCAATTCCGCCGCTTGGCGGATCATCCCGTGCCGATCGTCAAGGTAGAATCACGATACGTCGGGCTGCACGACATGACCGACCTGATTGCATGGCATCAATAGTGCTCACCGCATGGTAATGTTGATAACATGCTGCTAGAATCAATCTCGTGGATCTGAGGACTGCATTGCACCCTTTTCACAGTACAAACATAACTAGTCCTTGCTGGCTGTGATGTGACGCTGTAAATGACAAGCACTTCGGCGAAGGTAGAAAGTCTGTAATCGATCAGCTCAACGACCTCGCTGTACGTGCTCAGCTGTAAGAAGAGGCAGTTTGTATGCGGTAAGAGCTGTCTCATTACCAACGTGACGACCTTGGAAAAGCCTCCAAGCATTCAGCCAAGTACTGCCCCGGTGGCGTCGTCAAGTTCTCCTGAGCTGCTCCTAGGTGATTTGACAAGAGTTATGGATACTTTTCATAGCGAAACCTGCAGCAACGCAGCCACACTTACACTTACAGGCCAAGCTTTAATTAGGCCTGTACCCTTGCGTTTCAGCCACGATTATCAGCCCCGCCGATCACGCTTGCCCCCGCAACGGCTGGCACGTGCGCAGACCCCTGCCGTCACAAAATTGCTCGTTGAAGCGCGAATTTTGTGTCAACGATTCATGAATTTGTCGCTTTCCACATGCGCGGCGGGAGACCGCTGAATGTGAACATGCGCGACGATGACGTAGCAAAGTTCCACGTTGATCGTGGCTGTGAATATGGGGAAATGACGATGCGCAAGGTCACCGCGCGTTTCATCGACACTCAACGGGCGTTTTCCCCTGAGCCCATGCACCCCAGCCGCACATCTTTCTTGAAAAGCTTCGCGACCCGCAACTCGACCTCTTTACAGTGATTCCTTCCTTTGACACTCTTCTACCCACTTTACCCACTCTAACCCCCAAATTCCCCTCCACTGTCGAATCGCGCGAACGATCTTCCCCACGAAGCAACTTCTTAATAACACAACAAACATGGCCGCGCAACAACCTGTGTTGTGGAAGAAGCGAGTCCTGGTGCCCTTCTGGATTGTGCGCATATGTCTTATGATCTTCATCATCGCCGCCTACGCCTGGACATTGCGTAGTCTCAATGACATCAAAGATGTCATCAAACCTGCCATCGCGTGAGTCGCTTGTTGCGCCGCGATTCCACGACATGCTGACAGTTTTTAGGACGATTGTGGTATTCATGCTCTTCATTGTCATCGTACTATTGATCGATATCCTTGCGATTGTCCTCTTCCTCCGAGACGCGCTGAAACCAGGAACCTTCCTTACCATGAACTGCTTCCAAACCGGCTTCTGGGGTGGTGTTTTGATCATGGATCTGGTTGCGATTGGACGAGGAGGAAGCGCGGTGGGCATTGGCTTCAGTGTCTTTGTATTGTGGGTCTCTTTAATCATCTTTACACAAGGCGCATGTACTGACTTCACCAGTGTCACTTTTGTAGGCCTCCTCATCTACTCCGCCGTTGGATACTCGAGAGCGAAGAAGGCAGCGCAACGCGGTCAATATGCTCCGGCGCACAACCCAGCGGCACCCGCTCCTTTCGGACACCCACCTCAGTACCAGAATGCGCCGGCATACCATCAGAGCACCGAGTACCATTCGCAAAGTCACGGACCGGTCGAGCTACAGAGCCAATACCTACCACCATACCAAGGAGGTGCGGCAACCGACTACTATCATCAGCAGCCTGCAAAGCCTGCGCACATAGTTTGAACGGAGCATGCAGAAGAAAGATGCGATGCAATGCAAATGCCTACGTCCATTAGGTGCCGGTCACGATGAACGATCGCGCGAGCAGGACTCCGCTCTGCTTGAAGCAAATTGGCAGAGTGCAGGGCAAGGACTTCTATTGAATGACGAAGCAACACATAAGATCTCGAGATTAGCAGATCCGGAGTTGGGTCCGAGATTTGGCGTCCCTCTGGTTCCTGAGGGGATCACATGTGCCATCGACCATACCGGAGGTGCCCGCTAGTCAGGGCGGGGCATGATTCGAGGTCTGGAGAAGTCGGTACGGACACTGAATACATGCTCAACCTGCCCATATCAAGATTCGTACTAGTCATAGTCTTCTACTATATACCAAACATTGACTAATCATGCTTCAAGGCCGTTTCCGATGACTGATATTCATACAATCACATGCGTTCTTGTTTGTTGTGCCCGGTTGTGGCAATGCTGCATTCGATCGCGATAGTGGACTTGTGCGTATTGAAGAAGTGTCAGTCTACGAAGACCGGCCACATGACTGGAACCGACATTCGCATTGTCTGGCACGAGCGTGAAAAAGGGGTGGTATCCTTAACGTTGTTCTAGCAACCATCGGAGCGTGTCACAACAAGCAGTTTTAATGCGTCCTCCACACCTCTCAAAGAATGAATGCATAGAGCACACTTTGTAGACTTCTACCTCAAGGCGCCCCGGTGAATTACAACTTGAGGATTTCGCACGTGTGAAAGATGCATCGGTCGCCTTGCCACAGTAGGTGCCCCTGCCGAGGCGCTAAGACACCCCAGCTCTAACACCTCCGCGAATTGTCGCCGCGTCGGACATTGCTCACCACTCACAGCTCGAAAGCCGACTTTCCCACCCATTCCAATCTATCCAGTGCTCAAATCAGACAGCATGCCCCGGCACGTTTCGCACGCCCCGCTGCTTGTACCATACCGACATGGCAATTGGTGTGTGCGCGTTTTACGGTGGCTGTGATTCCACCGGTAGGCTGCTTGGCGCATTGATCCATGATTGATGTATAAACGGTCCGCTGTGCATCAGAGGTCTGCTCACCGGTAGGCTTCGGGTGCTTCATTCTCGCTTTTGTGGCAAGTCATTCACTTTTCAGGCGCCATCCACTCGTTCACCACAATGCGTTCGTGTATGCTCCTCGCTGCGGCGATTCCCCTAGTTCACGGTGTTCGCATCATCCAGTCGAACGACGACGGTTGGGCTGAGGCCAACTTGAGGACGTTTTTCAATGTCCTAGACAAAGCCGGACAGCAGGTCATTCTCTCCGGCCCCGCTGAACAGCAATCTGGAACCGGTATGTACCAGTTCCACAAGTGGATAATAGTGCTAACAAGAAGTGCAGGCTCAAATGATGCGGCACCTACAACAGTGGACGCGGATGGCTGCATCCACGCTTCCTGCCCCGGTGGAAGCCCGCCTACTGGCGCCAACACCACCGACCCAAGGTTGAACTATGTCAACAGTTTCCCAGTCACCTCAATCAAGACCGGTATCGACGTAACCGCACCTAAGCTTTGGAACGGTGCCAAACCCGAGCTTGCCTTGACCGGACCAAATGTCGGCTCGAATGTTGCGATCCAGGCACCCTTCTCCGGGACCATTGGCGCCGCCACGTATGCCGCAAAGACAGCCAAAATCCCAGCCATTGCTTTCTCCGGCGCGACCGGTGATCCCACGGCATGGAACGCACCGACGCCTCTGCACAGCAAAGTCTATGCTGATTTGGCTTTGAATGTCACGCAGACTATCATCAACAGCGGAAAGCCATATCTGCCCGACAACATTTTTCTCAATGTCAATTTCCCCAAGGTCGAGTCCAACCGATGCAACAGCGCCAGCCAGTTCAAATTCATCTTCACACGTATCAACACTGGCCTTTTAAGCGCCCGTGACGCAAACTGGTGCGGTAGCACACGTTTACCATGGGAAGCGGACGTCATTTTGTTCCGAGGAAGCGATTGCTACGTGTCAATCAGCCCAGGTGATGCGAATGATAAGACCACAGTCAACGATGCAGCTGTGCAGCAGCAAATCATCAACAAGCTGAAGCCTATTCTGTCTTGCCTTCCTTAAACAGCAGATCTCGTGCGTCCAGTAATGCGAGAACATTCTTCCGAAATTAATGAATGAACGGCGACATGCTCAAGCAAGGTTCATAGCTTTAGGCATAAAACAGAATTTCACATGATGATAGTAGAAAGGATTGTCATGCTGAGGAAATATCTACAAATAGCCTCCTGGCGCGAAAAATATCATCCTCCCATGCTATGCTTATATCGTCCGTTATTCATGTCATTTCGTCGTTGTTTCAATATTAATATCGTAGCCATTGAAAATCATCATGCGCCAACACCAAGTTGTGCCCCTCAGCCCAAACCTCTCCCTCGGTCGCGAATCGCAACGCGCCGATCTGAATCAACGGAAATAGAGTATGGCATTCCTGCGCGTTGAAAGCCCGAAAGCCTTTGGATGTCGCCTTGAGAGTGTTCTGCATCGTGTTGTGTAGTTTCTGAGCCTCTTCACGGTCCACGTTGACCATTCGGCAGGGGTTGACCGAGTTGTGGCCCGCGCCGGGAAGCACCGCTTTGGTCGGGATGCGGAGATTCAGCGTCATACATTCTGTGTATAGAACGCTGAAATTATGATCTCCACACGAGAGCAGGTTGGCCAGGGACTTGAGCAGGATGGCAATGTAGTCGAACAACTGGCCGGCAAAGCTCTCCGGTGAATCTTCCAGCAAATGCGTCAACTCGTGCTCGTGAGGGACAGATGCTTCCTGCAGGCCGTCGCGGTAAGGTTCTCGCGTCCGGAGGTCCACGTTGATGAACAAGTGATTTACGGTAGGCGACAGGGCTGGGAAGCGCAACCATTTCAACGAAAAGTAGGGTCGGCCGTGAGAAAACGTGATCGTCATATCGTAAAGAAGTTGTTTTGAAGCCACCATATGCTGAATCGCCTGTTTAAATTCGTGATATACCTGCCGACAAACCGGCAGAAGGCCGCGGTAGCATCGCAGCGGCAAGTCTTTCTTGACATAGGGCTCCGAGACGACCATTACCCCGCGAAATTGGGGCTCCAAAGTCTCGTGCAAGAGCAGATCGTAAACATAGGCACGAATCTCCAAAGGCAGTTCCAGGAATCTGCTCATCGTCCATCCAAGATCATGAGATCTCCGGCGCTGGACGCCTCTCCCGGTCGATGGTCAGGGATTATGACCGGTGGAGGTCGGAGGCGGGCTCGAGGAGCTGGAAATGTGGCTGGATGCCAGATGAAGTCGTGCCGCACCTCGAGCCCGGAAAAGATGCACTGCGGAGAGAAATCAGCGATAGAATCGCCATGTATCGATGTCTAGAAAGCGAGAGGCTGAAATGCGTCGAAAATTAACTGGCTGGCTATGGCGTGAAACGAGCAAACGTCTGTGCGGGCGAGCTGGACTTCAGCACGTGATTTCGATTTGCTAATCCATGGATGTCCAAAGTGCCGGGTAATGACGGTGCGACGGCAAGCGTCATCGTCGCGAAAGTCTTCTTTGGCGTTGCATCGATGCATTCAATCCACTCTACGTGTATTTGCGTGCTGTCAAGACACAATTGCGACAATGGATGATTATGAGTTGGATCGCATTGCGTCGGACAATCCGGCGTTGACTGCGCCTGCTGCGCAACGCGCGCCAATCAATCGGACGAGATCACATGGGAGAAAGCGGTCATTAGCGAATGCATCGCAAGGTTCGCAGGACACTGTCACGCCTGAAGAGCTAAGCAAGTATGATGTACGTGTCGAACTCTGATGATGATTAATCGCCACGATATTCACTAAACATCTCGCAGGTTGGTTGGCGCAGAATCGTGCGCAACTTCTCCCCGTCCTGGTTCAGCGTCACGATGGGGACGGGCATAGTGTCTCTGCTTCTCATTGCAATACCCTTCAAAGCAGACTGGCTCTACTGGCTGTCCGTCATGTTCCTCGGCCTAAACGCCATCCTGTTTACTTGCGCCTTTAGCATCTCGGTCTTCCGCTACACAGTGTACCCGGAGATATGGACAGTCATGATTGATGACAGTGTCAATTCACTCTTCCTGGGTACCATTCCAATGGGATTTGCGACGCTTATATCCGCATGGTGCTCTCTCTGTATCCCTTACTGGGGCCCTTGGGCAGTTACGTTTGCATGGGTGTGTTGGATAATCGACTCCGTCGTCGCAGTGGCAGTAACCTTGTCGCTTACAGTCCTGCTAATATCCGCTTCGAACCGGCAAGCCTTAGACCGGATCACTGCAGTTCAGCTGCTCCCAATTGCAGCCTCAATTGTCGCCGCCGGTACTGGTGCGAGGGTAGCTGAGCATCTTCCAGACCCAGAGAATGCTCTTGGTACAATTCTGGCATCGTACATCATGTGGGGCATGGCCACGCCTCTCGCGATGACTGTTTTGGTCATGTATTACACGCGTCTAGCTCTTCATAAGCTACCGCCTCGAGAAATCGTTGTGTCTTCATTCCTACCACTTGGCCCGCTCGGCATGGGCGGCTACTCCATCACGTACCTAGGTCACGTCAGTCGTCGAGTTTTTCCTGCGACACAGTTCTTCTCGGACTTGCCCGTGGCTGGCGACATCTTCTTTATTATGGGCGTCTTCATCGCGCTGCTGATGTGGGCGTTCGGACTGACCTGGCTATGCTTCGCGCTCGCTTCTATCTACAAGTCTCGCCCTTTTCCTTTCAATATGGGCTGGTGGGGCTTCACCTTCCCGTTGGGCGTCATGGCGCTGTCAACAATTGAGTTCGGAAATATTTTCCCGAGTCTCTTCTTCAAGGTCTTGGGGACGATATTCGCCGTAGCCGTCATACTACTGTGGTGCGTCGTTGCTGCCGGGACCGCAAGAGGAGCGTGGACCGGTCGCTTATTCAACGCACCTTGTCTCAAGAATCTCCCAAAGAAGAAGGATTCGCTGAAACCAGATGTGGCCCAAAAAGAGAAGGCATTGCCGAGTACCTGATTTTGGATGCCGGACTACGGTCACTTCCCATCTCCGATAGGATGTAAAACTCTCTCTTCGCCATATGTCTTGATACTGAGCGAAGGGTACGCAAAATCTTCAAGAACAGGCTGTACATCGCATGAAGTTGAGTGTTGGCCTTCGGCTCCGCGGTATTTTGTGGCAGCTTTGCCGTTCTTTGTGGGCGCAACCAAAAGTGTCACTCCAGGGATGAAAAGAGGCGGTCCTTCACCACACCCAGAGTCTCGCGCACCCCACGGCGGATGGCGTAGACGACAATGCACTGCTGAGATATTCTTTGGTCTATATGTAACGGGCCCTGCTGTGGTTATCCTTAAGGACACGGTGGCCAGGCGAAGACAAAACATCGCGCTCTAGGGGCCGTGGATGGCACGCTAATGTCCAGTACCCATGGTCGTGACACACACCACGCAGTGATGAACTCAACACTTGTATGGAATCCTCAACGATGGACTTTTCGCACTTTGAGTTCAGAGCACAGTGTAAGGGGCCCTTCCGAAAACGTCAGTGTGCATTTTCTGCCTCGAATCCACAATTCCTCCAAGGGCTGGCAATATACCTCGCCACTTATTAGTGTCTTCCGGTCGCCTTCCACACGCACCGAATTAGTCTCCTTGAGTCGCCCCAGCCTCCAGAAGTGTCAGCATGCCGCAGCGAAGTATGGATGATGTCTTTACACCACCTGTCGACTTCAAGCCCAGCAGCACCGTCAGCGAGACCGCAGGTAATGTTTCGAGCCGTGTGAGCGAAGGCGAGTCACTAATTCAGCCAGACGGTGCCTTCCAAACCTATGGCAAGAAGAATCTACTGAAGGACTTCGTCAAGAATATGGATGCCAGGGGCTGCGAATTGCGTAAATTCGCGTTTCCTCTACCGTTACTCACACTTATGCATTGCTAGTGCTTCCCAGACTGCGGCACGAGCACATCGAACAGAGTACCGCCGCCCAAAAAATTCAGCTCGAGAACACTTCGCGCATTGTAGCTGCCGAAGTCGAAGTCAAGAAAGCTCGAACCGCTTCCAAGCACGCATGGGCCCACTTCGAGATTGCTAAAGAGAATTCCGTCGCAGCCCAAGAAAGAGCTCAGATTGCTGCTTTGGAGGCCGAGATGGTGGAGCGTGAGAGCGAGAAAGTCGCCTTTCAAGCTATCAATGCGAGGGACAAGGAGGGTATAGCCAAGGTTGCGCTCAAGAACATAAGAGAAGAAGCGCAACAGCAGATGCAGGACGTATTGCAGCAGACCTCAGCCGCGAGCGAGCGAGTCAATATCGTTGTGGAAAGGCTGTTGGAGCTGGGTGTAACGGAGAGGGACATGGATGCTCTGGCAGCGCTACTGGGATGAGGCGGAGTGCTCAAGCAGGCGGAAAGATGTGTGGAGGATGACATGAAGGGCTGGGTTCGATTTATTTTCCCTTACGAAGGTTCACTGCTGATATTTTCTTTTACGGTTGTGGTGCTATGTGCATTGCGGATGCGCGCTGCACCTTCTCACCTCCGCAGAGTTCGCTGGAGGTTTAGGCCAACCTAGGTTTATAGATACGCTTTCAGCTAGACCCCAATATAGTAAAATTCTGAGATACTGTGGACTAACAAATCAAGTTGTTATGACTATCCTAGCACTTGATTACACATGCCCTGCATGTAATCCAAGTGGCGCAAACGACAACTGTGCTTCTAGATCAAGTGAAGGCGGGTGCTGATGATGAGTCATGCATGACTCTCCTCTTCTTTTTCACACATAGATATCCTCACATTCTGCACGCATCATTGTCTGTACAATCAATCCCAATCTCGTTCTCAGGCTTTCGCACACATGGATCAACTTACTCAGCCTCAGCCAGCTGACATAACGCACAACCCGGATGACAAACGTACACCCCTTGCAGATCGTATGAAGCAATACGAGGCCGCGACCGACTACATCCTACCTCAAGATAAACCGATTCTCCTGCGCCTAGACGGCCACGGTTTCTCGCGCTTCACATCATCTTTCTGCCGACCTTTCGATCAGCGCATCCACGATGCCATGATCGCAGCATGCGCAGATCTGCTTCATTTCTTCGCACAAGCTACAGTCGCATACACGCAATCGGATGAAATTACGCTAGTCTTTCCAAACGGAGTGCAGAGCTTCAATGAGCGGATACAAAAGCTGTCGAGTCTCGCTGCAAGTTATTGTTCCGTGAGCTTCAATCGGCATCTCGCGGATGCTCTGCAGAAGCAGCCTGAGCCCAAAGTCAAAGACTCAGCGTACGCAAAATTGGGTACGGCACATTTTGATGCACGATTCTTTGCTGTACCGTCCGTCGAGGAAGCGTTGAATTGTCTGCTCTGGAGATGTCGAAACGATGCGGTGCGGAACTCAGTCAGCGCGTTTGCGAGGACGATGTACTCGACAAACCAGATGCATGGGAAGCGGACAGGCGAGTTGATTGAATTGATGAAAGAAGAGAAGGGTGTTGTTTTTGCAGATGCGGTACCGAAGTGGGCGGTTGAAGGGTGCTTGATGAAGCGGGAGCAGTATGAGCATAAAGGGTTGAATCAGAAGACCGGAGAAGTGGAGAAGACTTTCAGGACGCGAACGAGGGTGGAAGAGCGAGGCATCAGGGACTTTTCGGAAGAGAATCTGAAGCTTATCATAAGCAAGTACTGGTAGGCTGGTGCGACCGGTGAAGCGGTGGTAAGTGGTAGTGCAAGCGCTTATGGCAGGAGCTAAGGTTCGAAGTGCAATTTCGTTCTATTTCCGGGCTGTCCCCACATTCTTGCAACGCCTTCTCGTGAGCACAAAAGGCTTTGATTGAATACTTGGACAATAGTGGCTAGATGTCTGACGTTCCGGGCAGAGTAAGCCGCACTGTACTCCGAGGCCCGACTTCGCTCATTCGTCACTTACCTCAGAATGGGCCAAGTTGCGCCCGGCTTACCCTCGCCTCCTGCCGCCGTGCAGCCTTACCGTTGCGCAAATGTCGATCTGAGGCTGATAGCGTGATGTCTTCGCAGCCTGGACCGAAAAGAGAAGCTCGGACTTTGCCTGTCACTTTCCCCATGTTTCGCCTGCCTGTTTTGCATCCTCTTCACAACGCTTTCGCACCTCGATGTTCGTGACATCGGGCCCGGATCTCGCGCGACGCCATGGCCTACCAACCAGTCGGAGGATCCCAGATACAAGGATTTCAACCAGCGCATCTGGACAACATCGAGCTGGAAACACGATACGACCCTGGGGCATTTAAATATGCGCCACCGCCAGGACATCCACCAAGCCACATCTCGAACGACGACGGCAAGCTCGACGATGATAGAAAGCCATTCTTTCGGTCGGCTTCGAAGTCGAGCAAGTCGACGGGCAGTAATTGGCCTGTGCAGTCACAACCGGTTGCAACGTTGACGCCACTGAGGGTCGGTTTGATGATTTTTGACGCGGTATTGGCTTCGACGCCGATTATGTTTGTAGGTGAGTCTAGGCATTTTCAACGAAATCGATACCCTCAGTAGTCGGCTGGGCGATGGTCATGAGTCGCGAACTTTGCAACCAGCACATGCTCATGCAAGCACAAGCATACTGACGCCTATCAGCGCTTGCTCTGACAGCTGCCCGACTGGATGGCAAAAATGTCTCAGACTACGGCGACAGACTCGAGGAAACGCTACTGCTATCGCCCACCATATTCCCACTGATCTTCGCCGCCCTCATGGGCAGGTTCTTCCGGCATCTAGGAGTGTACCTTGCTCAGCGTGGTACTACGCTTGGCAGACTTGAGCAGCTGGTCGGCTGCCAATCTGTCTTCACGGCACTTGAGCGGCAGATCACCCTTCGCTCATGGTCCATAGTCGGCCTCTTCTCCGTTCTCGTATGGCTTCTCTCTCCAGTCGGAGGTCAGTCAGCGCTGCGTCTGCTTGGACAGGAGAATAAGGATGTGTCATCTGCTGCTGCCGTGCGGTACATGGACCCGCAATCATGTATAGATTCTGTGCTCGAGGGTGCCAGCTCTATGAACAGCGGACGAGCCACCTATATGTCCATCTTTCTAGCTGCATTACTCAGTAGCTCTAAGTATCAGACGACCCCAATGGACCTGTGGGGGAACGTGAAGATGCCACTATATCGAAGCATCGAAAACACCACCTCGCGTGAGTGGAAGCCCGTCATCGGTCACAATGGAGCAAATGCAACCTACGGCTCGCTGATCGGTGTTCCCGTGGTGGGCATGACCACCGAAGGCTTCAGCAATTTCAGCATAAAAGCCCGTCAATTCGACGTCACATGTTCGAGCAATAACATGACCTCAGGCTCGCGTAACGACACTCGGTGGGTCAACATGACATCCACCTGGGGTCTTCAGACCGACAAGACTCGCACACAGCCCGGATCAAGCACCGAGTACCCACGCCCTATCCTTTCCATGTCTCAAGTCGTCGACACCCAAAACTACACTAACATGTCCATCGCCGGGTGCACTGTCGACTACTTCTACCTCGAAGCGAAGGTGAATTGCAATGGAACATCTTGTGGCGTCGACTCAATGCGCAAACTTCCGCTCCTGGGCGATGGATACGAAGAGTCCAATGACCTCTTTACGCGCGGCAACATCCTGACAAACCTCATGTCCGCCCTCCCTCGCGTCGACAACACAAATGTCGGCAGCCCAACTGCACGAGGCTCGACCAATGCTGAGAAATGGATGGCCGATCCGACAAACTTCATCGGCGCAACATATGCCAATGTCCAGCTATACAAACTCGATCTCGAGACATTTTCACAACGACTTACGATATTATGGAATACATTCCACCAATCTACGTTCGCGACAACAGCGCTCGGTGGCGCATTGCCCGCAAACCTCACGCACACAGGCCTCCTCGTCGGAACAAGCAATAACGTGACTTTCAACAGCACGACCGCCACCAACCATATCCCCTCTTCGGCCGTGTACAAAACAAACTGGAAATGGTTCACCGCGCTCTTGATTTGCTCCTTGATCCTGCTCATCGCCTCATACGCCGGCCTCATTCTGAAATATATTACTCTCGCGCCAGACATTATCGGCTACGCAAGTTCGCTCACGTTGCTGAATCCATATGTGCCGACGCCGATGGGCGGGACCACGCTGCATGGACTTGAGCGCGCGGCGTTGTTGCATGATTTGCCGGTCAGAATTGGGGATGTGTGTCCAGGGGATCCGGTGGGTGCTATTGCGTTTGCGAGGGATGATGGGAGAGTTGCGGGGCTGGGGAGGGGGAGGATGTATATATAACACGACGCGCTTGATTGAATGAATTTCAGCCGGAAACCATAGTAAATGTACTCATCGTCTCATTTCCATACTATACATGTCGCGATGCCCTTCTTCCTCTTTAGCTCATTCATCTAGCACGTCGCCTCTCCCAATCGCATGCTCTTCATACGACGCAATACCTTCATCCCCTAGTCTCGCTCCATCTAGATCCTTCGTCGCGCAGCCGCAGCGCCAGCCGCCGAACAATCATCTACACAAGCCATTTATTAGCCTCACTCCTTTGTGCAATTGCTTCCATCACTCCGTCGTCAACCAACAAAACATACCTTTCTGCGCCGCACACTCCGCAGTCGAAAAGTCCACTCCACCCCCATTCGCCGCATTCGCACACGCATTAAACTGCTGATCGCAACTCCTCTGCAGCGCAGCACCCAAGTTCACAAACGTATCTTGCTTGACTGCGAACGGACGGTCTGCGTTGCCGGAGTCCAGGATTGGAGTTGCTGCTATGCCGCCTAGGGCGTCGGTGAAGGATTGCAGGTTGGCCTGTATGGAGTTAGAGAGTGGATGTTGGGAGGGGGGATGGGGATGGGAGGGAATGGGGGATGGGAGTACGAACCTGACGCGGAGAAAGGTGAAGGATACGCGCAGACGCAAGTGTCGAGACCGTCATGACGGCAGCAACGAGGGATTGGAAATGCATTTTTCTTGCTTTTGTTTGAACGATCGAATAAGAAGTAAAGTACGTCGAATACAATGAGCGAACTAGCGCTATAAATCTATTCAGCAAAGGTTACAAACGAATGAGTGAACAAAGTATCGAAAAAGAACGTCTAACACACCACTCCACATCCCCTTCCCCTTCCTCACTCTATATACCTCCCCTCCCAAAACCCCACCACCTGACCTCATCATCATCATGCATCAAGCAAAATTACCGCGCAAGTATCGGCAATGCGATAGTTCGGTGCCTGAATGCCTGAAACTCCAGATGTCGGGGCGTCGGCGCAGATGATGCTTCACGGGGTTTAGCCGGGTTTATGCGCTTCAAAGACAGCAGTAGAGTGGGAATGGGATAGGATGTGTGTTTGTATAAAAGTTGTGTGGTATTGTATATGGGATGGAGGGGGTGCTTGAGTTCTGGGTCCTGGATTTCGGATGGAATGGGCGGAGTAATGCGTATTGGGCATGGGGGTATATCGCTTCCAGTGATATTAAAATAAGCAGAATTGGGAGGATCGGAGAGGAGGGTCTGGTGGCGCAAAGAGACGTGGTGTGATGTATGCTGTGTTTGTGTAGGTGGGATATTACTATAGTGTACCAAATCTAAACATCAACAAAAAATCTACTTCCACATTACCTTCCTGACCCAACTCCTAATGTCCACAAACACTCCAATTACCTCACCCTCTCCGTCTCGTACTCGTGCGACTCCTGACCTCACTCGCCGTAACCTCCAAATGCGTCCCGCTCTTCGTCTTCTCCAGCGAGACGGGAATTGCGCCTGTGCTCGCTCGTAGATAGTCTTCAACCTCGGCCTCGGTAGCAGCTGGAGTTCCGACATGTATGCCCTCGATCAGCACTTTCTCGTCCTCGGGGACTGCCGATGGCTCATTGACTTCTGGTCGTCGCGTTCCGAGCGGCGGGTCGAATCGCTTGCGGAGTGTCTCGATCATCTTGCCGAACCAGAACCAATTCAGGCCGTTGAGGACTATGTTTGACGCGAGGTATGCGCCTGCGAGCCAGAGGGGGACGGTCTGGCCTTCTGCGAATTGGAGAACGTCGTGCTTGAAGCCTGCGTTGCCGAGGGTGGTGTTGTTGCTCAGCTTGCCGAACTCGGGGTCGGACAGGGTGACCGCGCCGGCTTTGTAGGCGCGCAGTATGTCGGCGAAGACGAGGAAGGAGTTGTATGTTCCCCAGCAGAGGCGGCAGGAGAAGAACGTGAAGAGTAGGAAGACGCCGTTGACGAATTGGAGGGTGGATCCGGTCATGTTGAGCTTATCGCAGAACCAATGGATGTTGAGGAAGGGCGAGGAAAGCTCGTAGAGGATGAAGGTGGGCGCGTAGAAGTTGACAAAGGGTCGCTGTGATTATAGTCAGCAAGATGCTTCATGTATGCTTGCTGAAGCATGAATGCACTTACGAAGCCCAACGAGAAGACGCAGAGCGCTGAGATGGCATGGAACAGCATGCCAATACCAAAGATCTTGATATTCTGCACCGTGATGACCAGATCCCATAGGAAGTATCCCCCGGCGAAAGCCTGGATGAGGCCGGATGCGCCCGTATAGCCATGGACGCGCTCCTTGGTGTCCATCTCATGCCGCTCCGTGTCCGCCCACATGACCCATAGCGCCAGACTGCATATCACGACGCTCTGCACGAACGACACGATATGCACGTCCCAGTTCAGCTTGGTGCGCGCATTGAAGGAGGGGTATATCCGCGGGAAGAAATAGCGCGAGAATGCGGGCGAGACGTATTTGTTGGTAATGTGGTAGACGGCGTATGCCACTGCAACCTCGTGGTAATGCAGTGGCAGCGTCTGCATCGAGAGTGCATTAGAGAACTTCTCGACGTACGGAACGAGCACCGCCGGCCGTGGGAGCGGGAATGGGTCGTGCATCGTGCTGCGAGAGAGACGGTGGGGGTGCTGTGCAGCGCCGCGGAAGTGATGTAAGGGATGTCGTCGAAGGCGCACGCACGGCAGGAGCAGACGTCGCGGAGGCAGCGACGATGGTCGGGGCACGACGCCTTTATGAGGTCAGACAGATAGGCGAGAGATCAAGGCGGCGGCAGGGTCATCAAGGCGCCGCACTTGGTGTTGCCTGACAAAGGTGCATGCGGAGACGGCGACGAGTCCACAACGAGCTGGGCGGAGCCATGCCGAGGACCGTTTAGCGAGCTAGAGCTGAGGCACACGACATCTGTGAGGTGGATGCTGACAAGGTGCGGCCAAGTTCTCGCACCAGACCACGTCATTTGTGAGATTTTTCGCAATTTGCATTCAAGCTCCGCCACGTGAGTCGTCATGTGGTGCTCTTGGGAGATGTTACACAATAGCTATCTGAGCGCGACATGCAACTTGCCTCTACTTCCACGCGCAACAAGCCCGATCCTGCATGCTAAATCAGGCACCGGCGTGGATCTGCCACAGCGCACCCTGCCTAGAAGGCTTACAAACAATGTGGGTCAAGAGTGTAGCCCTGGACCGTCAGGGAATCCCCCTCTGAAGGCGACAAATAAAAAACAAAAGTTGGGTATCGTAGAAGAAAGGAAATAGGAGGAACACTGCTGTGAAATGCTCAGAAAAGGTCGAAGTTGATGTTGTGCCTCAGCCAACAATCCTTGCACATATCATCCCGTAGTTTCTCCGCATATGCTTCGAGGAAGACCACACTCACATGAGATGTCCGCTCAATCTTGTCGAGGAGAGAGTAAAAGTCTTGCAAAGACTTGTAGCTCCTTATTCGGCATTCTGGCTCAATCGTTAGTGGCGCTCGCTCGGTGAAAACTGCCTGTCCGATGCCAACGAATGCTGGGGTGGAGTTGTAATGGATAGCACCCGTGCTTCCTCGCGAAGTAGTTGTAGGAACCTGGTTGAACTTGGTTAGTGAATGCTGTGTCGCCGCAACTCCTTCCACCTTTCCATGCAATGACTTGGAGGGACGCTCGGGCGATTCAGTGAGGTCGATCGTCTCTATTGGGTCAGGCGTACGCGGTCTTGATTTATCAGCCAGCGCGGTCGCAGGTCCGGTCTTGTTGGAAGATGATGCAAATGCTCCTGTCCGCGTATCCGGCTTCTCTGGCTGAAGTGTCAAGCTCTGGAGATTCAACTGTGCACTTATCCAAAGCGCCCACGTAGCCTCAGTGATGTCTTCGGTCGTGAAGATGAGTTTCATCGCAAGCATCATCTCGTGCTCATTTTGATAAGGATGGAAGCGGTTGTGACGGAGGTGTTTGCCTCCAGGTGGCCATTCAGGATCTTCGACAAAAGGGTCCAAGATCCCAAGCTCGTAGTTCACTTTCCAATTCAGCTCTTCATTCAGTTCTTGCTCGGGCCTAGAAACCATCCTTTCATCCCAGCTCAAGCGTTCGGCAACAAGAAATACTTTGCGCATGTGCATCGTTGCTCGTCGTTCCTGGCGGCAAACAGGACATCGAAAGGGAAGGAACGGTACAACAGAATCGCGATGGTGCAACCTATGCCACGAGTCATATGGCATGAGTCCTAAAGGGTAAGGCACCCAGTGGTAGTTTTGACACAGCCTGCTATCTGGATGTGGTTGGTGCAAAACAGCAGGCTTGTATGGTTCCAGGGGCGAAACACTCATGGCGAAAGAAATCCTGGATGATCCCGTTGGTGGTGGTAGAGTCTGTGTAGGCCGTACTTGGAGACTTGGGGTATAGGGTGTATAGGGAGTAATTGCTTGCTTCATGTGAAGCTGATTTCCAGCTCGCGCATTGGTGCCATTTGGGATAGGTGTAAGTGGAGGTCTTGGCTGATGCGCGCAGCGCGGAACTGAAAATCCTCCCCTCTGATGATCTGGAACTGCAGATGTCGTAATTGTACTGCGTGTCTTTGGCTGTTTCGATGGACTCTGGGTCAGCCAGTTGTGGGCATCCGCATGTCGCTTGAGCGAATTCGAAGCCATGTAAAATTGGCAGAAGACTAGAACAGTGTCATGAAAATGAGTGGACGAGTCTTATATTGGACATCATGATATCCACGAGACTCGAGACTCCATGTCACGGGAAGGTGGAGGTGAAAGTGATCGGACGGGTCGCGTCGACGCGTCCCACTTGCAGGGGTGTTCGGAGATAAGGTTAAGCGAGACGGGTCCGCCAAAAGTTTGGAGTTGGAGCTCAAGTCATCCCATGTTTGCGGGCTCGATGGCTCAACCATGACAGCATTCCGACGGTCGCCAATAGACCTTCCGATACGCCCAACATCTAACCCCTACCTCAGGTCATGTTGCCCGCGGCCACAATGCCTTGCCCGCCGCACGTACACTCGCCCCTCCTTCGCGCCAAAGCCTACGATTGATATCAAGCACATTCGGCAGAATCCAGGTCTATACGAACTGAACTGCATCGACCGCAACTATGCTGCACATAGTAAATCCTCGTGGCGGATACTAGAGCTACACGAGCAATTTATCGCGTCCCAAAATAGCGCTCGTGGGCTGCGTGAGCGCAACAACCGGATTCGGGCGCAACTTGGGAAGACGGCCGCTGTCCGGAACGAGAATGGAGGTCCGAACGAGGCCATTGCGAAGCAGGCTATCATAGATCAGTTGAGAACAGTCAAATCGGAGCTTGCTGAAATTGAGGCCAAGGAAGCAGAGATGCAAGATGAAATTGAACGCCTGGCAACAGACCTACCAAACCTGAGCAGCACGCACACGCCTGTCGGAACGGATGCAGAGGTTGTGGGATATATCAACAAGCATCTGTCACCCAAAGCCAGCTCGGAGCGGGCGTGGCGATCGCACGTGGACATTGGGCAAGAATTGGGTATCTTGGACTTCGCAGGCTCTGCGCAGACATCGGGGTGGGGTTGGTACTTTCTTGTCGGAGACGGTGCCATGCTGGAACAAGCGCTTGTGCAGTACGCTCTCAGCGTGGCCAGGAGCAGAGGCTGGAAAGCTGTGGCGCCGCCCTCACTTGTCTACTCGCACATTGCTTCGGCATGCGGATTCCAACCACGCGATCAGAACGGAGAACAACAAATATATGCCATTGAGCAAGCAGAGAAGGACCAAACGAAGCCTCAGTTGGCCCTTGCGGGAACAGCAGAAATCCCGCTCGCTGGGATGAAGGCCGGCCAAACATTAGATCATGCGTCATTACCGTTGAAGGCGGTGGGCGTCAGCAGGTGCTACCGCGCAGAAGCCGGTGCGAGAGGTGCAGATACCAAGGGACTATACCGAGTGCATGAGTTTACCAAAGTTGAGATGTTTGCTTGGACAGTGCCAGACAACATTATACAAGAGCACTTCACCTCGTCGAGCACCGCGCACTCAGACACCATCTTTAATGAGATGCTGTCCATACAGAAGGAGATTCTCCAGTCTCTTGGCCTGCACTGCCGCATACTCGAGATGCCAACGACAGATCTTGGTGCGAGCGCAACACGAAAGCGCGATATTGAAGCCTTCTTTCCGTCTCGCGAGAAAGACGAGGGCTGGGGCGAGGTAACGTCGACGTCAATGTGCACAGATTATCAGACACGACGCCTGCATACACGCGCGCGCATCAACGGCAAACTCGAGTTTCCCCATACTCTGAACGGGACCGCGCTCGCAGTGCCTCGCGTCTTGGCGGCGATCTTGGAGAACCACTGGGACGAACAAGAGCGCAGCGTCACGATCCCTGAAGTTTTACGGCCGTTCATGGGTGGTCAAGAGAAGATACAGTTTGACAATGCAACGCGGAAAATGTGGTAGGTGGCCCGCGGCGGGAACGGCCTAGGAACGACTAGACGAGGTCTTGTACGATATTGTTGGGTTCGGGTCACTGTACGTAGATTACGTCGTGGCGGTTGGCTGTGGTAGCCGGACAGTCGGTCCCACGCACGAGGTCTAAAGACGGGACCATCCTTTGGCCCACACTTCTCAACACCAGCTTCCGTGCCCTGCATTTTGGCCGTGATCTGCTCCAATCCGCGGGCCGGGCGACGAGATCCCAGCTGTCGCCATCGAGGCTGACTCTGCGCTTGGCCCGGCTAACAGCGGCGATTGGTGCACAGTCCTCGACTCGTTCCAGGTGCATGCCGTCGTGCATGGGACCAGCTTGCATGCGGATTAACGGCCATGTGAACGTCCGCCACAACCACTGCTGTCCGCTGCTGCAGTCCCCATGAAACATTCTTCACACTGCCCGCGCGAAACTCTCCTCTGGTCACGACGAGCCTGAACGAGTCCTGGCCCACCCCGTCCGCGCGGTCGCATCGCATTTGTGGTGGGGTCAGACGGCCTCTCCACCAGCCTCATAGCGACAGGTCCCCAACCGGCCGCCTGCACTCGGGGTGCATCTTTGTGCGCGAACAACGCAACCCGCAGCCACGCCGTTTCGACGCGCCTTTCGCCGCCTTTGAGGTGTAACATCGCCCCAGCCATTCACTCGGCCACATCATTTGGGCGCAATATCACAAGAGCCGGCTGGTGGTGCCCCGGGCGTGACTCGAATAACAACAACACCAAGAAGCGCAAGAACTTCATAGTCGCGGCGCATGGTTTCCTACCCAGACTCCCAGAGCGCCGAGCGCACGCTGGCTATACGCCGCCCTCCATCGGTGACGTCTCACTCGTCGCGCGCATCGACCGTTCGCAGGCACCGCCCGCATCGGTCGCACTTTGGAGGGAGCACATACCAGCCACAGAACGAATTCCCAATCTTCACCCACACCGGCGACGTCGAGATCATCATCAGCAATGGCCGCAAGGAACAGCGCTATCTGCTGCATAAGCTCATTCTGACGCAATGCTCCGGCTTCTTCGAGGCTGGCACGAGCGAGGAATGGGCGAATGCAGGCGAAGGAAGCAATGGCGCGCCAGGCGCAGCTCCATCGGCTCTGGCGAGAGTGCCCTCCGGAGCGCGGCAAGAGAAGATGCGCTGGAGATATGAACTCGATTGGGGCACCAACGACGACGACCTGCCCATGCTCGTGCAAAAGGTGTGCCTCACCGTCGCAGGTTTTGGATTTGGACTTTGGACTTACAAGAACGTAGAAGAACCAACCCACCATATTTGGCGGCGATGCGACACCTCCCTCGCAACCACCGCCTACGCGCAACAAGCCCATAGCGCCGCCATCGGGCTTCTTCCGCAACATGGCCAACTTCTCCACCCTCCACGTACCCGCAGCCGAAAACGACCCCGACGACGACACCTTTCGCGACTACGACAACCTGTTCAAGATCTTCTACAACTATTCTCCCGCCCTCGATGCTGTCAACATCGCAAACGCATATGTAGAGTGCAAGTCCCTTTTGCAACTCGCAGACATGTACGATGCGCTCGAGGTCATTGGCCCGCGCGTCGACCACCACCTCCTCCGCTTCCAAGGCCGACTCTGGAAGCAAATCGCAAAATACCCACCCAGCTACCTCAAGCTCGGCTACATGGCGCGCAGCAAAGCCATCTTCGCCGAAGCCATGGTCCACGTCGTCGGCCAATGGCCGCAAGGCATCAACCAACTCCGCGGCCAAATCGCCGAGCCCGTCATCGAGCTCATCGAAGACAAAGTCGACGAACTCGACGAACTCAAAGCCAAAATCGAAGTCAAGCTCTTCCGCCTCAGCCTGACCACCAGCCGCGGCGAACGCGTCTCACCCTCAAGCAACTGGCTCGACTGGCTCGCCGTCTCCCTCTTCCGCCAATGGCTCGCGGAAAACACAAATCCGCCACCCGCGCCCATTCTCAAAACCCCTTCGCGCCACAGCACAGATACCGCAAACGCCCCGCTCCCGCCCCCTCCCCTCGCTTTCAATACAGGCCGCGTCTTTCGCCTCCTCGGCCAAGCGGGATCCAGCTACCTCAACCACGACGAGTGCAAGCGCTTCTTACGACTCAACCCCGACCATTATAATCGTGAGAATTTAAAGCGGTTTGAGCGCCGCATTGATGAGATTAAGAATAAGGCCAAGGACGCGGTTAAGCCCCTCATGCGCAATTTTTTGGAGCTGGATTTGAGAGAGGGCGGGTTGCCGTATTTGACGTGTACGAGGATTGAACCGCAGGATTTTCCGTGGGATGGGGAGTGACGTGTCTTGCCTTGTTTGGAAGGAAGGTGGGATGGGATGGGAAAGGATGTTGTACCGGCGCAAGGGGAATTTTTGCAAGATTGATATTTTTTGGATTGGATGGATTGGTTGGTTGGCGCCAGATACCCTTGGATTTGGATGGTTATATGTTTGCAGATTTATGTCCGCAAATGAGGCGTGCGTGTGTGCTTTTCAATTTTTTGTTTTCTGATGATACCACGAATTTTGCAAGGGATGAAGAGATGAAGGGGTATGGAGATGAGAATGAGGTGTAATGAATGAAATGGGATTTGTATGCTGGTTCGTACAAGGTTGGTTCTGGAGTGTGGAGGAGTGTTGGTAGAGAAGAGTAGAGAGTAGTGTTAGTCGGATTGATTGTGTTGTTTTTGATGGGATGTCGCGTCGTTCCTTTTCTGAGGCAGTTCTCGTCCTCTCAGTGGGCTACAGAGCGATTCAAGGCGACATTCACCTTCATAGATGGTGTTGGCTTTTTCGATTCAGAGTAGGAGCCCGAGTTGCGAATGTTAATTCAAGGCTTAGAAAGGCTGTGAAACCAGTCATATGCAAAGAGCGATGAGGTGAAAGGTTGCATTTTACAAGACATGCGAGTGTATATCTCTCCTCTCCTGGTGCACGGTACGGTCACTAATTGCCCTCTTTGGACCCTTAATGTTCCCTCCTGTGTTGCAAGACACTACACCTGTACTGTAAAATAAGCCCTAGGAATTACTCAGGATTGGAACCTTCATATCCGCAATTTCAAAAGATACTACACGAGTGCCATTCCGCGGACGCTAGGCCCTGTCTAGCCTAGCGGCTGTCCCCGCCATTCTGACCTGATCTATAAACGATTGCTTACTCTCAGGTTCCATGATTCAAAAAACCTCTGTGAGGTGCCTCGGAGCAACTCTAGCCATGTACTCATCTGGAAAACTCCGCGAATGGCAAACGCGCCTCGTCCTTATCAAACCGAATGCAAACCACTCAGCCCGTCTTGAACTCAGCCTTGTCGTCGTGGACTTGGTGGACTTGAGTACAGGAGCCGTCATCGACCACGAGAGGATAGTTACATACGATGCGCTTTCGTACGCTTGGGGGAACTCATCACCTTCCATCGAGTGTGTTTGCAACGGAACTGCGATTCTCCTACGAGATAATCTGGACGCGGCACTCAGATACCTTCGACAGCCACAAGATGAACGATATGTTTGGGTTGACTTCCTCTGCATCAACCAGGAAGATGACGTCGAGAAAGCGGTTCAAATACCTCTCATGAGAAACATTTACTCCAAAGCCAGTACTGTGGTTGTATGGCTCGGCGAATCACTAGCCATCGAGAACATAGTACGACGCTGTAACAGCAAATGCGGGATGAACGAGGAGATTCTCGCTTGCTCAACCCACAAGGAAGAGGTGTGGCAAAACATTCTAGATTATACATGGTTCAGACGGACCTGGGTGCGCCAAGAAGTGTTCGCTGCCAAAAAGTTGAACATCTGTTGTCCGTATTTCTCGACGTCCTGGGAGCTTTTCATCGACACCATGCCGAAAGAAGAAACACTTGGTCCCACTTCCAGTGAGAAGGCTGTTCAAAATCTGCTGTCGCTGAATGAGTTGTACAAAAGTTCTACGAGACTAGACCTACTGGACTTGCTGAAGCAAGGAAAAGGCTTTCAAGCTTCAGTATCACACGACCACGTCTTTTCTGTCCTCGGAATGGTGCATACCCCAAAACATGATACAGAGTTGATTCCGGTTACCTATGACAAGACGTACAACGAGATTTGCGGCGATATAACAAGGTTCATCATAAGAAAGACTGGAAACATCAACATACTGCAATGGTGCACTCTGCAGAAAAACAGATCGTATGCATTTAATTGGCCGATAGTTGAAGTAGTATGCCCGTTCTATGGTGAGCGGAGGTTAACTCCACGGCATTTTGCAAACAGCAGCGGCGAGTTGCGCGAGTACTTTGATACTGAGAATCCTATCAGGGAAGTTGGCGCTCCAATACCATTGGATAGCACAACCTCGTTCTCAACATCAGACCAGCCCAGCTCATTGAGACCTCTTGTCCTCTATGGAAGGGAGTGGGGTACATTAACTTACCTGTCCGATGGATTGTATTACGTCGGAAGTGGATCAGAGCGGCTTCCTCAATCACCCTTGCCAGATGATGCATCTATAGACGCTCTCAGAACCAAATTGCCTTCTCAAGAAGATGTTGAGTAGCACCGCAAATTTGTCGTCTACACGCATGGCTTCGTACGGTGCATTGTTAAAAATATACTTCAAGAGTCCAAAACTCGAGTGGAGTGGAATTGCCTTGGTAGTGTTAGGGAAGGCGACAGTTTCGTTTCGTTCCAGCCAGGTCCATCTAATTTTGTTCTTCGGAAAGATCCAGGACCAGGCGATCTGTATGAGATTGTAGGATGGGCTGGGGGAATGTTGGATGGATGTCCTAAAGAAACGGACTTGGTCCCCGTCAAAGATAAGACAGCACACTAAGTGGCTCATGTGTGCATTTATCCTCAGAATGGACTATGGGGTATAGAAGAAGAACAAGATGCGCCAGGTCCTAGGAAACGATTTAAAATCCGATAGATCATTCAGCTACCAAATAGACCTGAGATTGCTCGCGATGGGTCTCCTAGTCCCTTTGAAGCGAGCAGACATGGCCGTCTTGTGGTGAAGTCTGAATAGAACACTGTTCACCAGCAGAATATCTTGTAACGGTTGCATACCTAGGTATTACAAGACTTGTGACTGTATATCGCAGGGCTCCTGCCACGGTGCTCAGTACGGTGACCAACGGCCTGCTTTAGACCCTTAATGTTCCTCCCTATGTTGCAAGACACTACAACTGTACTAAAAAATAACCCTTACGAGTTACTAAAGATCGTTAGCAAATTTACAAGATACTACACTTGAACTACGGACGCTCGCATTCATTGCCCTTCCGCGGACGCTAGCTCCTGTCTAGACTAGCGGCCTCATTCCACACATTCCCCGCCTCTCTCCACCCGAGCAAGCACCGCGCTGCTATACGTTCTTGCTGGCTATCGCGAGCTATAGTGGACTGAGAAGGTGCATGTGGGTGCGCACTCATAGCTCTGCTTCCACCTCTATTTATTACTTTGAGCGAACTCCGGACGCTAAGCTACAAGCACAGCTTCTGCGGACCTGAAACGAAATACATATACCGAGTCTCACGTTTAAGACCTCTCCACGTCATGACCGAAACGATTGAGCATTTCCTCAAAGGCCTCTACCGATTTCCTACCGATCAGGTTGTGGAGAAAGAAGATGTTGAGCAATATCTACGACCATGGGGTTTTACAACTTACAGAACGTTTTATGGGCCTGGCTCTGACGAACAATGGCAAAAGTTGCTCCGGAAGGCGATCGTTAGTGCGAAAGATCGCCTTAAAAAGCAGGAAGGGGTAAAAGAAAACCCTGACGCCACTGCTAAAGTGTTAGATCAATTTTCACTTGACGCACGTTCTGATCCGGACACCTTAGAAGGATTGATCTTGGAGGACGTCCGACAGCTCTACCTAGACGGAAGTGGAAGACAGCCACTGCATGTGGACAGTAGTCAAAAGCGCCTGTTCCTGTTGGCAGATGATCAGGTACTACAGGACCCTGATCTTGCCCGGATAAAAGTCGTAGCCGCGGACTACGATTCTGTTGCGCGCTGCCTAAGAACTCGAGGGCTGGTCCGCAGCGATACTTTGGATGGATGACCATGCCAACAACAGCTATTTACCACTTGTGGGATGCATTGGAACTTTTTGATTTCGAGCAGATTATTAATCGTACATTACCTGGTGGCCCGGGAGTATACTGGGATCCCGATTACGACTGAAGTACAGCAGCTGAAGACGAGTCGTTGGCAAACTAGATCACTTAACACGATACTTTTTGCAATCCTACGCCGAATACCTAAGAAGCTTGAAATATCTATGCTTGTGACTCATGCACTGCGCAGTAATTTCTTCCAGCGGCGTCAATGCCCAAGTCCCTTGCACACTACCAATGTACTGCGCGAGGCCGTCGGCTATTGTACCGGCAAGATACTGAACAAGCTGGTGACTAACAATCACGATAAGCATCGCGCGGAGAGTCCTAGTCCAAAGCTTTAGGTGCAGGATCGACACGTCCCTGACATGCTGCCGGCATCCGATGCCTCCCGGATTGGCAGTGCGGATGTGGATGCAGTGATCGACGCCTCACCCGCACAAGCGCCGGGCGTATTTCGAAGCGATGGAGCTAGCGACCTCTCTAATGTGGGGATGGAGATTACGGGCAGCCTAGTAGGAGATAGTGAAGCCTGAGTATTAGCAAAAGAAAGTTTTGGTAGGCATCCATCAACCAGCCCGAACGTTCAGGATGATGGCGCTCTTGTGCAAGCTAAGATGCCGCTGGTGGTGCCAACATAGTCATAACATTGATGAGAAGCGCAGAGCTTCCCGCGATTCGAACTCGACGCGGGCACGAGTTGTTTAGTGAGAGTTCTGCATATTATGCCATGAAGACTTAATGGCTCATGTATTGAGCACTTCATGGTCGCTAGAATGTACATTCGATGACGTCGAGCGTGGTGGATGGGCTCTAACACACGCTAGAGAGGCTCTGTCTTGGCTGATCGGAGCTACCAGTGACAGACTGGCGAATGGCAATGATCGGAAAATTTCGTTGTCGGACGATGACTAGCGTTGGGCGGTCGATGTCCGGTCTCCTCGCGAATGGTCTTGAATACGGTATACGGACTCTGCTTTCATCATAATCCATGGAGAGCTGGTGCGCTTTGCCACTATCTTCATCGTTAGGACATGAATATATCCGATATTATAGGGAGTGCTTACTGCTTGTTCCTGGGTGGATGACGTCGTGTATGTGTGGATCGTTCTTTTGCGTCGGACTCTACTCGGTTGGGTTGAAGCAGAGAAGTGTCACGTCTCGGGCTACCTGGATTGGACCGATTTGGTTACTCACGTAACTGTACTCTCACTTCAGCTATCATTATTCGAGCGCAACTGGTGATTCTTTGTCGCTGGTGACCCGACCGGTCTGAGAACTTGGTCTCTTTTGGGAGGCGTGTACGAGCCAAATCTTGAGCAGAAGATCTGTCATCCATTGAGATGCTTGAACTGATGAGAATGCTTATCGGAGTGTTAGCGCTTTTTAGTGGGGTACAGCTCAAGTCGGTTCCTTCTGGTGTTCCTGTGCCAGACCAGGCAAATCATAAAACTCGCTCAAGCCATGACTGGCCTACCTAACAGAAGATGGATAATCTCCACCCGTAGATCATGCTCGATTAGCAATTGAGCGATTTGATTCTCCTCAGTAAGATACCTCCATCCGGCTTAAGCCAGTAAGGAACGTTGCCGCGGAAGAGAGCGTGAGTGGCAATGTTGCTTCATTGTTCTACGCCTAGTAAATCCTTCGGACGATCGTGTATGCAACCCTGAGACGTGATAGGGACACTCAAGGCGCTTGAGTGATAATACTCAGTCAATATGGCGCGGCTTGTTCATCGGCCGACTGATAGACAGAGGATCAAGACTATGTCGACGATAAGGAACGGCTGAAGTAAGAAGGCTGATAATGGTACGTTGCTAGCTTTGGAAGCAACTGAAGATCCAGGTCCCATGCCCAATCTTGAGGCGTCTGTTCCTTTCGATCGTCGAATTTGATGGGCGATGAAGGATATAAAAGGACCTTGAACACACCCTCAAGTGTCTTCTCCCAAGTCATCAAGTCCTCAACCTCTTACAACCATTACAACAACGAACTCTTCTTGCTCAATTATTAGAACGACCAAATCGCAAATATGCATTGTACTATCGCAATTGCTTCTCTCCTTTCGCTTACCTCAGCTGCTGCGGTCACTAAGCGGTACCCGGCCACGCTCGTTGAACGCCAGTCTGGCGTCTGTGGAGCTCTCGCGACTCCATTGTGCTGCCAACTTGACGTTCTTGGTGTCGCAAACTTGAACTGCGCTAATGGTGAGTGCTGCAAGCTCGAAAGACAAGTAGCATGTTATTTTGCAGCTAACATATGATAGCCGGTCCAGTTTCTAGCACAGAGGAGCTTGAGGCTCTTTGCGCCGAGACCGGAACCTCAGCTCAGTGCTGTGTCCTGCCCCTTGGTGCAGACGCTCTGCTTTGCACAGGCGCGTAGACGAATGAAGAGAGACAGCTGGGTAGAGTGGAGCCGAAGGGACTCGCTGGTCCGCTACTATGAGGCAATGGTCGGCCTGTGGTGCTTCTTCAATTCGCGAGCTTGTACCTCCATCTGTATACGCCGCTGTTAGTTGTTCGTGACGTTATGGAATATAAAGACTTGCTGTTCAAAACAAGCTTCGCTGGTTCGAACCTCCAAAGTGCACTGATTAAAAGGCCTGCAAGACTGTGACCGTATCCCGAGCTGCCAACGTGGAGATGCTGACCTGGCCAATCCGTAAGACGTGTGATTTACTCACGGATTGTGACGTACATTGGGGACAGTCATGTGAGAAGCACTTTAGTTTGTGCCTGCCGCAGAGAGCCGGTTTTGGGCAAAGAGCCAAAAGAAGCTCTAGGGGTGCATACGTCCCTTGTCGTGCGATGGTGCAGTGCGCCTTCCGCGATCAGGAGCGCAAACATTGATTAGTCTAGGTCGAGTGTTCCAAAGCGCCATCCAAAGTCTCGCCTCCAAAGCCGCACAAATCTCCAGGGCCGCCCTTGCTCGGTACGTCAAACGCGCGATTTCCAAGATGATGGTTTTGAGAATTTGTGAGATGAAGAAATTAGCCCGCTTATAAGCCGTGATCGCGGATGCGAAGTGGCAATGTAGTGGCTGGTGTCGGAGCTCGCAAATTGCGCTTGGAAAGTGTCTTTCTTGGTTGCTTAGATCCGTTAACTAGGTAACATATTAGTCAAACACAACGTTATCAATCACCACAATTCATGCCAGTCGACACTCCGAAGCTGCCGGCTACTGACAATGCAAGTAAGCGAACAGGCGCCATGAACCAGTCCCGAAGCACAGAACCCGCAGAGCCGAAATTCATGACCGGTGGATATTCGAGCATCTCACTTCGCATCGCCAAAAGTTCTGTTCTATTCTCCGATACTGCAAGTTGTATCGCATGCTTATGAGGCGTGTAGATGCCGTGGTCGATGTCTTACCCGCTCCAATCCCGAGGCCAGCGAGGATGATACCGTGGGTAGTACCGTTCTTGATGTGAAGAAGATAAATACGACAGCTCTACAGCGAAGTCTAGATACAATTCAATTCTACACGGTAAACCTCAAACAAAGTGCGTTGCTTCGCTATTCATACTCCTCTCCCCACTTCCGGAACCATACGGACCGAGAAACCTCAACATACTCCTACCTACAAATCAATCAAGCCCGAGCTACCAAGATTCACGAGCTTACCATCTTCCCACCCGTAACTCCAAGCCCATTCCGATCTATATTTAGCCCCCGAAACCCGGCTCCAAAGAGACTTTCCGCCAAAACCCAATTGATCACAAAATCCAACCTCACTCTCGGGCCTATAATGGAACCAATCCGTCGGCCAGGTAACAACAAACTACCGGTATAACTAACATTGCTGAGCAGAACGGGTAGTAAAGGCCCGAATTGCTGACGTGGGAAACGCGCGCGTCGAACCATTTATCGGATGACTTGTACGTATAGCCCGAAAGGTTATTATTGTGTTGGATGGTGACGGAGAATACCTAGAAGGATACCGTAGGTTTTGCGAAATGGCGGAGTATCCTTTGAGAGCTCGTACGGGACGGAATGAGGGATGTTGGAGGTTCTGATCGAGGTGAGGCGATGATGATGTTGAAGGTGTTGGGTTAGGCGCGGTGCACGGATAATATACCTATTTGCATACATTGTAACAAGTCTCCAATAAGGTGCAATTGATCAATTTCCTCTTACATACGACTGGGCTGTTTCTCGCTTCTAAGAAGTCCCCAATCGAGTATAAAGACCTTATTGTCGCTAGCGAGAACGGTTCGGCATTTTTCGAGAAAATGCAGAACATGACGTCTACGTCCGGTGAACGGGCGTTCCCGAGTGCGGACCGAAAGACTCTTCCAAGGTTGATTTTAGCATGCGCACGTGATCAGAATGCTTGACATTCTTGGAGGACCTTGGATTTTGAAAATGTTCCGGACGGATCGCTCGATATCCGTATCCATTCTAAGTCAGACCTTGGTCTTTGGATGAGCTATTACGACTGCCTTCGAATGCTGCCGGAGGAGTTGGTAGATTTGCCACGATTTCCTTCGTGAGAATTTCGAGAATGGTATTGCTATGCACATGGTTGCGCCTCTGCTTCTGGCGAATTATCGCAATGTCAGCAATGAACGGCTCTCTGGCACGATTCATTCGATTTCGTAGTAGCATACGACATGTATTGTAAGATGTTGCAGCCTCATCAACGGAAATCAAGAGAGTATACGTGGCTGCAATGCTAGTAACGATGATGCTCAACGCACGGATAACAGCACGAAGATGGAAAGGCTGACGACCGTTACTGCCGCGCGAAGAAGTCAAGAGACGGGTCCGGAATGCGAATCTACTCCTATGTTCTCGGATGATCGGGTCGGTAAGTCGGTGATATGAGAGGAAAGTCAAGGGCGACCCGGTGAAAGGTTGCGATACAAGACCGTTCGCCAAGCGGTAGAGAGATGCGGAGAAGGGTGGGAATGCTTCACTACGAGACTTGTGAGTAATCTGAAGCATCACCAACGAAGCTCGACCGAGGCGCTGATGTCCTACAGTCGTCACCGTTGAGGGGTGAGGAAGTGTATAAGAACACCTTGGGAACTGCTCTCCAAAGCCATCAGCCACTCACCAGTTCCACATCCTTCTACAGCCAACACAACCAACTCTTCAAGCTCGGTCATCTACCCGAAAAATTCGCAAACATGCAATTTGCCATCGTCCTCGCTTCTTTCCTCTCGCTTGCCTCCGCGGCTGCTGAGGACCGACGTGATCCAGCTACTCTTCTCGAACGCCAGGCTGGCGTGTGTGGACCTACCCAGACTCCGGTCTGCTGCCAAACCGATGCTCTTGGTCTTTTGAATCTGAACTGTGCTAATGGTGAGTCTCACCAGTCAGGCCGACAGGTCGCGTATTGCTTTGAAGCCAAGTTAACGTTCCGCAGCTGGGACGGTTGCCACTACAGCCGCGTTCCTGGCTCAATGCGCCACGACTGGTGCCAGCGCTCAGTGCTGCACTCTGCCCATCGGTGGGGCCGGGCTCATCTGCACGGGTGCTTAAAGCAACGAAGCGGGGGATTGCACTGTGTTCCCAGGTAGTGAAGAAGGGCAGATGGTGATGATCGGGACCGCTCAGATCTAAGGGAAGTGTAGATGAAGGTCAGCACCGTACTGTAGTTGTTCACACTCTTTTCTCAGATGATAGGAACGGAAAGCAATTTGAGTACCTATCATCACAATCAGTTGCCGCGTGCTCAATGGAAACTTGTGCATTGAAAGGAAAAGGGCACGTGACAACATAAAATGCCTGTGTGTCCACGGGTTGAAGACGTGCATATGCTGAGATGAACGATCTGATAGCAAGATAAATCGCGAGCGAGACTTCAAAGCTGATCATCCGCCCGTTCGGCTGGCGCAAGGGGGAAGATGTAGATAAGTGGCTATCAGAAGTCCCAGAGGCGCGCACGTCATCTATCGCGCGTCAGTGCAATGTGCCTTCCCAGTCGGGAAGTCGGAAAGGGCGAGGCGCGGCAACGACAATTCTAACAGCTCTTCATACCCCGCTTTTGATGGCAGACCCGAGTAAGTAGTGAACTGACACCATATATTCAATGTTGCGAAATGATCTGTACATTCGCCAGCTGACGGTCGCGATATGCTCTGTACATTCTCACACCGTTAACACGCTAAAAGCGCAAAGTATCGTCAATGACTTCGCGCTACAAGCCACACCAATGCATACATGTGCACACTATATCAAAAAGCCCCATCCGAGAGTAAGGCCATGCGTCCGATGATGCTGATAATGGCCATGACGAACTTTGTCATTCGAATTCCAGGCTATCCCGTACACATTTCCGTACCCGTTTCTTGAACTCTGGTGTATTCTCCCGCCACAACGCCGCTGCCTCGACATTCGCGGGTGATTCATCGTTGGGGCTCGAGAGCATAGAGATGACGGACAGGAGGATAGTCTCTGGTGTTTGGACTGGTGACCAGCGCTCGGCCGCGGATTCGTAGCCGTACTTGTCTTCCTCTGGGGGATGCAGGATCGATATGCATACCTCGCCGTTTTGATAGACTTTGTGTAATGTGTCAGCGAATTCGCTCCATCCACGTGCAACCATGTGTCTTGAGCTCACTGTTCGGATGGAAGATGGGCGTCTCGAATCGCATCTTGGGTGGCAGCAGTGGATATTCGGTCGGGAAGGTCAGTCGTGCTCGGAAGAATCCTCCTGAACACCGCATCAGCATCGCCTTGTTACTCGGCCTCGTTGCATGTACCTCCGTAGAACTTTGTGTCGTCATCAATCATCAGCATCACCTCCCATTCGAAGACGTTGCTGTCCACCAAGCCGCAGCTGATGCCTGATATGCTCTTGTCGTTTTGCATCTGCTTGAGCTGCCGTGCCAGCAGCCCTGCTGCGGCGGACGAAGATGCCATGTTCAATGTGTTATATGGGTTTGGTGCTGCGGGGCACTCGATCGTGTGTAGGCGCGCTGGTGGGCGACCTCGCGAAGCCGTGGGGAGATGGACAGGCGGTTGGGGGCTTAAATGAGCAGACGCGTTATTTATGTACAGCGGCGATGGTGTCCGAGAGCGCTGAAGCTTGCTTCTTTATGCGCGCGACGACGTGAATGCGGAGACGGGGCAGGGCTATAGCGGGGCAATATAGCAGATTGCGGGCAAACAGGAGGCAATCTGCTCAGCAAGTTTCAGCAAGTGTTGAGCAATGTAGCAGCGTCCAGAAGCGTCTCGCGATGCAGTAGATATTTCTTGAAGCGTGCGTGTCCAAGTTGTATGAAGAAGCAAGCATCGAGGTCGCGACTGACGCTCCAATCGATGTGCAGCAAGTGGCGGTCGGCCGCCAAGCTGCAGGGATGACTTGGAGACGCTCGCCCTGCCCTTTTCACCCTCTTGCATGGTCGCTGGGCTCAAAGCGTCGATATTCTTCATGTCATGTGCGGCCAACGTTGCCTTGTCGCCTTGTGGGCGTATTGGTGCCAGCTCACATGAAGACCTCATTTATCTCCTTCCATGCCCTATCCGAAAGCGGTAGGCTGGCTTTGCACGTCGCTGGGACCAGCTCGAACACGGCTTGGGGAAGCGGCACTGAGCTTGCGCCATGGTCTGATCGCATCTCGACTGCTAGTATACAATTCAAATACCGTTGCAGGTGTTTTCCCACGACCTCTTGCTGTTTACGGTAATTTCAGCCAGACTAACCTCGGCTTGCAACCCGATAGCGCCTGGACCCTGAAGCGGAACCACCACCGCTTTCGTGGTTTCACACATTTCATCCACCGCCCTGCACACGGCCTAAGTAATTCGAGTCAAATAACTCCGCCAGACTTCCCATGCACGTCGCACGCCAGCTCTCGCCTACAGGCGCAATCCTTGACCCGATCCTCCTCGCCGAACTGACGGCTGGGGCACCCCAAAGGAACAGACTGCAGACGCTCGCCAACGAGGCGTTGACACAGCCAATGGGAGCCACACTAGCGGACGCGTGACTAATCTCTGTTCTGCTTATCTTCGCAAAATATGCGCAGGATGCCGTTCCCCAGCATCATGCAGAAAGCTTGTCCCCAGTAGCTGCTCTCGCTTGCCCATGGCGGTTCTCATTCGCAAACAGTCGCCATGGTTCGCTACCAAACGTTGAGGAGTGAGGTTTCAAGAGAACCGTCTGCAAGCCACAGGCGTTCAGAGCTACGGATTCTGGTGTATGTAAGACGAGTCAGCGCCCTGGCTCGCGATACATTACCTTCTGGGATAGACCCATGAGACTTCTGTAGCGTGGATCTGATTGTACCATGATGAGCCTACAGCGATGTCTTTGTCAAGCAAGAAGTCGGTGACGGGAGATACAGTGCAATTGACCAGGAAACGTGTAGCGAGTCATTATCAACCTTCCACTACTGCGTCCGCGGACCCTTTGCGTGTCCCAACCTCTCCATGTCAGACGCTCGGCTAAACCATCCACTCGGTGTAGATGCGACCCGGGAGGGAGGCCAAGACCCCACATGCCATCGTGGAAAGCCTTGCAAGGTCGAATCCTTCTAGCCAGCCACAGCGATCAAAAAGCCTCCATGCACCACAGGGCTAGGAACCTGCCGTCGATCGGCGGTCACGGTAGTTAAGTAAGGGTACCATGCCCCAGACAAATTCCAACTTTTGGGCTGTACTCAATTGAAGGCGCGTCGTCCTTGTGCACTTCCGACATGTCACATTAGCATGGCGCTCAGATTATCGCCTCTGACGAACCGCACTCGAGCGAGCTCACTGTGTCTACTGTTCCTTTTGTTGATTGTGAAATACGTCGACGCACAGGCCGCAAAGAGCTTCCGGCTCAATCCCTTGGCGAATTTCTGTTCACGATGGTGTAAGTTTTGTATTGTTAATGTTTGTTTAATTTGATGAGGGACCTTGAATCGAGACTTTACATCCGACGGCATCATGACCTGCACTTAGACTTGGCTGACGAGCATAAATCGCAGGGTCACAGTCGGTTGTCAAGAATGATGTACTCTACATCGATAGTGGAGTGCAAAAATGGTGCGCAAATCTCGACAATTAAATAGTTTTGAGACACACTAACCCGGCACGCCGACGCGCAGGAATGGCACGGACATTACTACACCCATATTGGGTATCAATAGTTACATGCTAACGATACCGCTCAACTTCACGTGGGACTGGAAAACGAACATCATCATTAATGCGCAAGCCAAGAATGTAACGAACCCTAGCACGGGTACGTTGCCCCCGAGTCAGATTCGTGGCCACATGTTCCATGGTCCAGCCAACGTGCCAGAGGTCTACGTTTACGGTGGGACGACCTACATGGGCAACCAGTCCTTTGAAGCATATGCATGGCCGGATTCATCGGCCTATCCGCTTTGGTCTTACACACAAGGACCAAACTATCCGTGGGGTCAATATGCAGTCTCGACGCCTTGGATGCCCAATCACGGAGCTGCAGCTGAAGCAATTGACCAGGGCCTGGCATTCTATCTCAATGGGCAGATTGACTGGGGGACTTCATCCAAGACTCGCGACACGTTCAAAACCGAGGACCTTTACGTGCCCGTCAAAGGCATGGTCATTCTAGACCTAAAGACACAATCATCGAGGAACATTTCGACGACCATGCTGAGAGGTGGCGCGCCAAGAGTAGGCGGAAGTCTGGAATACATTGCTTCTGTTGGTGGCATGGGATCTCTCGTCGCTTTGGGTGGCCAAGTTCAACCAAATCTGGCAGGGCTCTATGCCAATGTCAGCGAAGGTCAATTGGTGAGCCAGCTGCTTGATGAGACACTTTCAACCGCTGATGCTCCACTAGATTGACTTCTCCATGGTAGACGTTTTTGACATTGAGTCGTATCTCAACGACCCTTCGAGCAACGGTTCTTGGTACGCGCAAAACACCACTGGCGATGTTCCAGCGCCGCGCATCGACTTTTGTACCGTTGCGATATCCGCACCTGATAACTCCAGTCACCATATTTACTTGTATGGAGGCATTGATCCGATTACTGGCGTTGGCTACGACGATGTCTTGATTCTCACCCTTCCGTCCTTCACGTGGACCAACGTCTGGCCCATTGGCGAGGCACCCAGGTGGGGCCACAAATGCCACATCGCCGGCAAGCGCCAAATGATCACAGTCGGAGGCAACATCACCAACGGCCTCGAATGCGATTGGGAAGTCAAGGGCGTGGCGGTCTGGGAGCTAAGCACATTGACATGGGGCAGCGTCTTCATGTCCAACCTATCAACATTCCAGGTCCCACAAAAAGTCCTTCCACTAACCAACGGCACCGTGAACGGTAGCGCCACAGTCAAGGAACCTGCCTTAGGCTGGACCGATCCCGGCTTAAAAACCGTCTTCGCGACACGGCGCAAGGATACCTCAACAGGCGGTACAAAGAAAACCAACACCGGCGCCATAGCAGGCGGCGTAGTCGGCGGCATCGTCGCCCTCGCTCTCATCGCCATCCTAGCCCTCTTCCTCCGCCGCCGTCACCGCAAAGCCCACGCCCCTCACGAGTTACCCAACACCCCATCCGCCGCCGCACACCGCGAACTCGGCCACGACGAAAAATACAAATACGAACTCGCTGCCGTCAACCAAGATGATCCCGCTGAACTCACGTCGGGCCACGAACTCCGCGAACTCGAATCCCCGCGGCAAGCCGTCGAGGCGGATCCCATGTCGCAGACTGGCCGTGCGGAACTTCCTGGTACGAGTACGGCGCCGGGCGCGGTGCATGGCGTGCCGATTGTTAGGACGCCTGGGGACGATTTACCTGAGTTGCCGGTGTATTTTGCTGGTGTGAGGAGGCCGAGTCAGGAGAGTGAGGGCCGGGGTGGGATTGAGAGTGTGGGTGGGGGAAAGGAGGAGAAGAAGGGTGGTGGGGAAGGGACGTTGGACTTGGAGAAAGGGGATAAGGAGGGTGGAGATAGGCATACTAAAGGAGAGTAGGTAGTGATTGATGATTTGTTATGATGTAGGTTAGGGGAATGAGAGATGTTGGATTGATGAATTGATGAAATGAAAGGAGATGTTTTTTTTGGTAGTGGCGTACGGAAGGTAATGGATATACAAAAGGGCTTTAGTTGCTTGCGGTTTTTGGATGGGACGGGTTTCTGTGGGGGTGAAATGCAATGGTGCTTTTGGTACCTAATCGTATTGACGTGATCGTGTTGCTAGACATAAATTTGAGAGCTTGAAGAATGCTTTTGTGTATATTTGTGCGTGAAGCCATGATTTTATGGGTTGCGCAGTGTATGTTGATTCGCCTCGAAAGGATACGAGGTCGCAGATAAAGAGCATTAAAGTAGTAAATTTAACCTTAGAAGCGTGAGCACATGCTATTACATTTACGAGACGTGATCACGGTCGTATCTGAGAAACGACATGCACCTCGAGGTAGGTTTAGTAAGCATGAAAGAGCCTACCTTTGTATATTGAGTCAGCAGTATCTGATCAGATGCAAGCACGTACGGGAAAGTGTGTTGTGTGTTTATCATAGTATCGGTAAGTTAGTGGTGTTAAGGGACTTGATGCATGCTTGGAAGTCGCGCCGCACCAGTGGTACATCCGGTACGATACGAGAGCTGATACGATCGACTCGACTTTGGCACTTCAGGCATTTTTCAACTATATGATTGATTGGAATTGCTTATGGTACGTGTTTTCTACCCGATTATCCTCACGCCAGGAACCGGGCAGGTTTCGGAGATTGCGTCGGGTGAAATCATCTTGGGGCCGCGTGTGGCATCACCGCAAAATGTGGCAGACCAGGAGAAGACGATGTTCGAGACAAAGCGCTTGGTCATAGAGGAGAAGAGGGTGAAGGAGCCGTCGAGGATGACGCGATATTAGGTGAGTGGAGCTCGCTGGACACCGCGACCGACGCACGTGCCTCCGTCTCCGCTCCCGCGCCAATGTGAGGCGTGGTAACTTCGCGCCGTGAGGCACAGCATTCCGAGCTGATAAAGCTGAGCCACTCCCCTCAATTGTGTCACAATCTGAGTATCTCCAACCATCGAAATGAATTTCATCGGCAAATTGTCAGAGGATCTTATCTACTACATCAGCTTACACTTCGAACGCGACATTCACGTTCTCCACTCGTTAAATCTTGTATGCCGCAAGTTCCACCACGCCACTCGGGCCTTGCTATTTAGGTATACCGATGGTATCTCAGCAGAACAAGAGGAACTGTTGAGCAGGAGTCTGCATGAAGTTCCGGAGCTCAAAACCCACATACGGTCGTATTCCTTATTCCTGAATGAGGGCACATTAAATCACGATCGGTTGAAAGAAGTGCTCGACTACCCGCATATCGAGGAGCTTCATTTCAGTCGATTTGACAGACTTCGAGGCGGAACAGGCGGATTCAGGGACGTCCTACGGCCCATCATGCTCAGACTTCGTGAAGGCCGAGACATCCAACGGGACTTCGAGTGCGCCTTCCTTGATGATTATTCGCTGAAGCAAATCCGAAAAATTCGTCTGACGGGGGACTTTACTACCACAGAGCTCATTCGCTTCATGTTGCTTCCAAATGTTACACGGATAAGTGCTACGTACCTCAACATCATGAAGGAACCCCGACTACCCATCGAGTACGCCCATGCAAAATCGACGCTTACAAATCTGGATATACTTGGTGGCTCGCTATGGCGTATGTCAGCAGCAACCATGCGCACAATCCTATCCTTCTGCCCACACTTGCAGTCTCTTAAATGTCAAGTGCCTATGCAGACTTTGCTTAATAGTCATACAGAGCAAACTTGCCGGGTAACTGAGCCGGTACGCCCGGGAGAGTTGACCGAAGTTTTCTATCCTATACGCAGGACGCTGCAGAAGCTCTCACTGCTCAATCTCCGCCATGGCGTGCCGTATGATGGGTCTCATATGAATATGGTCAGCTTCTCAGCGCTAGTCGAGCTGGAAATTACATCGTGCTGTCTTCTGCCACCTGGACCACCTGTTCCGCAGCGAGATTCGGTGTGCCATCGCCTCCCTAGAGGTTTACGGCAACTGAAGGTCAGTTCTCAACGTCACTTCACGCAAAAGGCATGATTGCGCTGACTCGAACCCTGCTAGCTTGACTTTCCTCGAGAATCTGGAATATTTTACCACCATCTGGAAGGCGATGCTTTCACTTCTCAAGATCCTGAAAAAGTTCCTACGGAAAGATATCAATGGATTCTAGCGTTGATGCAAAGCAAGGCTGAGTTCCTCCCCGACTTGACGAAAGTTAGCATGGTTGACCCACCCGGAAGCCTGAACTATTGTTACTGGCAATCTATCATATGGACATTACCGGAAGAGGTACAAGAAGTATGCGAGATTGAGGATGTCGAACTAGACGTGCGAATTAGTTACCCCCAACCAAGATCTAATAAGGCTTCTTGGGACAGAAATGTTTACATGTCTCGATCTGAACAAGAGGCCCATTCATATCGCCAATAAGATTTCAATACACGACCACTCCCAGGTCTATATAGCAAGAATATAGCAAGAATGAGACATAGAAATATCCAACAGTCTTCCTGCGAGGTCTCATTTAAAGTACTACGGTGACTAGGATGGAGAGGAGTTTTCACCGCCAACTCTTTCCAAGTTCTGGTCCCAGACCAATCTTCCCACAGATATAAGTTCGTCACGAGACTTTGTACCATCTCCAGTCAAGTCGAGCCTGTAGCCTTTATCCGCACAACGCATAAGGAAAGCAAATAATGAATACGTTTCTCCGTTCGTAATAGCTTCCTCAGGTAGGAGCTTGACAACGTCATCGTAAGGGTACGCATGATCCTTCGCTAATCACTGTCAGACACAGGCCTACGGTGTCTGTCGATACTTACTATTGAAGCGCTCTTTGTCCATATGTGTCCACTGCAGAGTCAAGTCAGCGCGCGACTCGATAAACGCAATAAATCATGGCGAACACCAACCTCATGAACGAATGTGATTCCCGTGACCATAGATGCAAAGGAAGCATAATGAAACTGCTCGTCAACCCATGATGGAGTGTTGCTCTGCGGAAGCACCTCCGCGAACTTATCAAAGGTCGTCACAAAGGATGGGTTGTCCTTGTTCGTCAGCTGGTTGTTCAGCAGAAGATAATCACTCAACTGGGATGAGCTTAGCATACCATATAACATCAGTGAGACGCTTTTTTAAACTCACCGTGAGGGTAACTCGTTCAGGATTTATTCCAGCGGGAGTGCGCTCGGCTTCAAACTTTCTATGTTGGACTTCACCCAGCGGATATGTCAGGCTCCAAGTATTGGGATCCTCTCGATTGAGATCCTGGAAGCCAGGCCTCGTCCTTTTCTCGCTCTGCTTGCACCCCGAGCTACCCAAGCTCATTCTTACCCAATTCGTCTCATCCTGCCACTGTTGTACTGGGGGAGGATTCTTCTTATCATACCCTGGCGGGTAGAAACGCGGAAGCTGACTATTTTTTATCGATGGCGGGTCGTCCGGATCGTCTGGGGTAATGGTCCATCTTCTGCCGGGACCTTCTTCATCATTGTCACAATAAGTGCGTATATCCGACTTTAATTGATCCTGGGTCTCGTGGAGGCGATTGCTCATGGTGTCGAACACATCTATTTGGGGAATCAGTAAGCTGGATCTCCGCACTGTATCTCAAAATCTCAAGTTGTTACAAGTCGGATAGGTTGTATTGTGTAATCATTTCGGACAGAGTGCAAGCTGCGCAAAACTTACATCGAACCTGGTTGAATGTTTCCACATCCGTGATCGGCTTCCGAAACATGATCTCGAAAAGCTCATCTCTATAAGGGCCGTGTTGAGAGTCCAGCCTTGTCAGAACGCGCCGGACTATGTGAAAAGCGTCCTTGAGAGCGGGTTCGAATGAGCCTGCCAATCTGGGATCGTAACAGGACTGGTCTATCCAATAGGTGATTATAGGCTCAGCACCAACGGAGGCAACAAGAAAGCTGATCAGAGAGTAGGCAATCTTCATGATGTGATCGGGTTGCGAAGTGAAGACACGTTTGTGTACAATCGAAAGAGCATATAGTGTGGAACATATGAATGGCTTCCGACGATGGCTGGCATGGAAAGCTGACTTCATTAAATACCGGCGCCAGCCATGCCAACCATGTAGCAAGGCAGACGGACTACCCTTGATAGACGCCCTGTAAATGATAGAGCCGTTTCGGAACTTTCAAAGATCCAGTCCCCACACATCCACAGCCGCTTGGATCACATTTGTCACTACCCAGGGACACTTCGAGTGGGTCAAGCTCGAGGCGTAGATGCAAGTCCTGCATCACGCCGCGTACGACACTTCCAGGATCTCCTTGCGCGGGGTCTCGCCCCAACCTTAATAATATTGACCTACAGATGTTTCATCTTATAAGCTTCGTCTCGACACTGGCACGAAGAAAGCTCGCCACCATCGCCGTGCGGCGCGGACAGGCGCTCAATCTATGCGGCCGTTGTAATCGAGTCCGGACTGATGGCGCCGCGATATGAGCCCAGATTGGGTATGACCACGGTATTGTAGTTATGTGGCGATGCAAAAGTTGGTTGAATCGTGGCCAGCTTGGCTTGGGGCCATTTCGTTTCATGTCTGTGGCGTGGGATGCGAGTTGGAATGTGAACATCGTGACGGTATTGCGATACAACATACTGTGCCAAAGGGCCGAGTTTTCGGAGTCCGAAAGTTTACGCATCTCGAACTCTAACAATCCTTGAAGTGTTGGACCGTTGTACGGCGTAGCTGGCGTGGTTGGGGCGCGGAACACATTTGGCGAATCGACGCGACTTCTAACCCTGTCCACAACCTCAACTCACAGCGTGGAATGTGAGGCAAGCATCTTGCGAGTGTAATGCATCGCAGGTGTCGAGTTGCGGCGTAGGACATCCAAATTGCCTGGCTTGCGGCGTAGATAAGGCAGAACTGTGATCAGAACGTTCCCGGGATCTTACGATGTAATGGTAGGATCAAGTTCATCATATATCATCTTTCAATAATCCTCAGTTATCGCTTCGATGAAGTCCACTCCTTGCACTCTCAAACTACAATTCGTCTTGTGGCTCTGTTTCCTTCTCATGGGCTTGCCCAAATCCCTTGCTACCAAGGACACATCTACTGCAACGCGCATTCTCAAGCAGCTTAACAATGCGATTGCAATTCGGTATTCTCTTCGCTTCCTTGACAGCTGGAGCAGCGACTTCAGCAACTCCAACGGCCACCTTTCAAACTGTGATTGTCCGACGGGACACAGCACCTCCCGTATCCACGATTGCCACACCTTCGGACGGCCGAGGCATTGGAGATGTTATTATCAACGTTCCAGAAGCTGACAACAAGATCATCGACCAGATCCTGGACCAAAATGTGTGTCCAGACTCAAAGATTCGAAGACGCTTTGTGTCGGACTGTTTCTGGAAGAATGGGGAGGGAATGTACGGATCTATGCGTGACGGCAGGATGCGCGGTCTTGTCGACATGGCCAATGGAGGATATGAGCTTCCTCTGCCTCCCAATGAGCTGGATGCGGGCGTTGTTGAGCAGTTCAATCTGTTAGGCAACGGAGTGCCTGGCCTGAACGAACAAGCACGAGGGAGGTTGGGCCGCATTGTCTGGTGGGTCCAATATCCTACACTGGTCACGCACACCGGGTCCGAAAATCCGGTGAAGATCATACCAGCTATCGTGGCAACGCGCGTAGTCGCCGCACCTCCTGCAGAGTCGTCTACGAGATGTCATTATCGAGACCGGATTCCCTATTGCACGAACTGCGGAGGCGACGACTCAAAGGGCGACTTGATATTGTGCAAAGGAGTGAGTCATGTCCTTCCTAGCCGATAGTGAGGCTAATTGTTTAACGAGTTTGGGGACCTGTGGAAAGGGTGTCCTTGCCTCAAAAAAACACAAGTCCCTCCGACACACAACTTCGAGCCCTTGATCCCTCCGGGAGCTCTGGACGCATGGGGAATTGCATTCGGTAAGCAGCCGGAACTGACATGCCTGGGCATGAACGCTACTCAGGACCTTGAGCTCTGGCTAAAGTCAGTATATACCACTGATATTGCTCGCGAGAAACTACTAAATGATATCTAGAGTGACGGAAAAGTTCTGTGAGAACGTCGACCTGTCCAAGAGCAAACTGCAGGAAGGCATGACTATCAAAGACATCAAAGACAGCGGGGACTACGAGAAATTTGCCAATTACAAGTACGTGTTTAGATGGGATCCGGTGGCCAACCAACTGTGCAATCGATCCTGCAAGCAGATATTCTCCAGCATGACGAAATGTGAGTACTGAACGTCCTCTTGCTTGCGATAAGACTAATTTGTCAATGCTCAGGCGGCGATTCATCGCGTACCGAAATGGCGAAAGCGGGTAGCGCTAAACTGAACTGTGGGACCGCACTGTTCAAGATCGAGGATCGAAAGTCGCCAGAAGCCAAGGTCGTCTGCCGAAAACACAGCCTCGAAGCTCCACGTGGCGATAAAGAATCGGCTGGCGCGACCAGCTTAGATAAAGCGATCGACCAATACTGCAGCGACAACAACGGAAAGGATGTGAACAAGGGCGATAACGTCTATCAACGATATGGGATCACCGACCTCGACGTTTCTAATCGCAGATCTTTCTGGTTACGAAGCCATCTGAATTGCGAAGACAAGGACAAGTTGCCGATAAGTAAGGACGACTGCTCAGAGTCGCTGAAAAGTGGCATGGAGCAATGCGATCCCTTGTATGGATTTTCTCACGGTCTCACCGCTTCGGTTGGCTGCCTGGACTATAGTATCGAGCTGAGCGGCATGACACAGGATGGGAATCCACCTTGGAACGAAGTTCGTGCCTGGCCTCCACCGGATAATGCGCTCAACACCTTCAAACGTGAGACCAGCCTCAACTGTTCCGATTCGCAGTACTGGAGCAAGAGATCGGTATCTGAAATCGACTTTGAGCGCGCCATTGACGCCTTCTGCACCGATGGTGCGGAGATCAAGGGGTATGGGAGGTATTGGGAGAACATGTTCAGATTCCCACCCAAGGGTCAGCCACAATTTTATGACACAGAAAATCTGAAGATGCACCTTGAACTTGGTGTCGAAACTGTCAACAACGGAGCAGAGTATCCATATGCTGACCAAGGGTGGTGCGAGTAAGGATAAGCTTACAAACATGCCGAGACTTGCACTGACATGACTGCAGTGGATACGACTTCAAAATGGGCAGAGATGACTGCCGCTATGCACTTCGAAAGATGTTCAAGGGTTGTAACACTGAGCCTCATATGTTCGTGCCAGCGACCTATGTGTATCGATGCGTGAAATACCGGGTATTCCATGTCAACGAAGAGTAAGGAAATTGCGTCCCGGAACGAATATATGCTGAATTCTGTTTGTGAGTGATATGTATTGTAAGATTGTAGCTCCAATGAAAAGAGAATGCGTAGCCTTTTGTGTATCTGCAGACGTTACCTATTCTCTACTTCTTTGAGAGATGCTATTTCTTGATCAAAGAATTGCAAGTCGTTGTGTAGGCTCAGAAATGCACAGTCGTCGCTTCCGTCCACTTGTTTTTGACTGCCAGCGGTCGTCTTGGCAGAACACTAGGCTGCGCCCTTAGGTAGTGAGCATGCACCGGACGCGCACAAGGTACTCCATATCCAGAAGATCCATACAGATTTATAATCCAAGATGCTCATCTCGGTACACTTCCTGACAACAAGTCTGCCCAGTGCCCACCTTACCTACAATTAAACACCGCCCCGTTTGAGTCGTAATACTGCCGAGGAAGGTCCAGAAACAAGCGCCGTGCGGCACAGTCGCACTTGCATTTCCCCGCAACCAAGCAAGGAACTTTCTCACCATCGTTCACCACAATGCCTTCAATGACAACTTTGTCCGACGACCTTCTCTACTACATCGCCGAGCTTCTTGAACATGACCGACCCACGCTCTACGCACTTTGTTTCGTTTCTCGACGTTTCTGCTGCGCCGCACAAGGTCCGCTCTTCAGGCACGCCGGCGACATTGACCACAAGAAGTTCCACCTCGTTTCTCGCAGTCTCAGAGAGAAGCCTGATCTCAGCCGATATTTACACTCGTTCCGCATAGCTCTGGATGAAGGACACCTTGACGAAGAGAACTTGAAACACGTGCTCGCATTCCCAAGCATCAGAGCACTTACATTTCGTCGTGTCGATGCCCGCAAGCCTATCGATGCCCGAGGCATGGAATCTATTAAGATAAAGTTCGAGCGTCTGCGCAGAAGCAGGGAAGTGGAACGGGACTTTGAATGTGGGTTTCTAGACAGGTACACTCTCAAAGGCATACGCACGATTCATCTCCAAGCCGATTTCACAAGTCTTGAGATCCTGCGCTTCATGCTAATCCCAGGGCTGCAAACTCTCTGCGCAGAACACATTGGAATCCTCTGGGAACCACACATTCGCACGACATCCGCACATCCCAAGTCTTCGCTCACAACGCTCAGTATCCTGGGTAGCAGCGGGTGGCAATGCTCGCCCAGGACACTACAAGTCCTCTTGTCTTTCTGCTCGTCGCTAAAGCATCTACGCTGCAGAGTTCCCATGGACACGAGTGTCGCCGGCTTGGAATGGGAAACTTCGACGGTGTCAGGTACGGTGAGGCCGTGGCAGTTTACCAGCACGTTCAAGCACGTGCACAACACTCTTACGACGCTGTCATTGCTGAATATGCGACACACCGTGCCGTATGATGGCTCGGTTATGGATCTCTCAGGATTCAACGTGCTCTCCGAGTTGGAGATCACGAGTTGCTGTATCATGCCGCCAGGGCCGCCCTGTGAGGAACGGAACAGCCTGGCTGGGAGACTACCCACGACTCTACGACGGCTTAAGGTACGTATTCTCCTCTAATCTTTCGGGGTCTCGCATATCCATTGATCATTCTACTAATAATATAGATTGAGTTTCCACGCGAAACAGGCATTTTCTATCATCACGGTGAAGGCGATGCCTTCATGAACCAGGATCCAGCAAACATTCCTGAAACGCGCTATTCTTGGATCTCGCAGCTCTTGTACCATAAACCCATGTATCTGCCCAATTTGGTCGGTATAGATATGATAGACCCGCCAGGGCGTATAGGATACTATTTCTGGAAGAGCGAACTGTGGGCCTTGCCTCCAGGCATTGCCGACCTATCGAAGGCTATGGAAGTACAATTGAGCGTCCGTATCAGCTATCCACGTCCGGGCTCGAATACAGACTTATGGGATGAGAGGAGGTCCAAACCTCGTTGGTTGGTGGCAGAGTACAATTATTATTACTGAATGCCATTTAAATGGCACAGCGGTTCACGATTGTATTGGCATCAATTCCAATGCCTGCTCCATACAAGGACAAGATAATGCGCATACAGTTGCCTCTGACCATGAACTTGGTGCGAAGGGCCTGATGAGAGGCTCGTCCGCCAAGTACGAACGACCCTTCCTAGCTGCTCAATTCCTCGCCTTGGACTTGTTTCTTTCCTCCTGTATCTCCCCTAAACCCAACATGATCCCCTCCAGCTTCCTCAGAAGGCCCACCCACCGACCCTTCTTCTTTTCCAGCTTGGTCTTTTCATGCATCGCCTCCTCTCTGACACGGCCTAGCTCTTCCTGTGCAGCAACAACAGCCTGTTCCGCAGTTCCTATGCGCTTCTCGCTCGAAACCCCATGCGTTTCGAGATCTGTGCTGGATGTGGCGATGGATGCATGTATGATTGCGAGCCAGCGTGTGCGGTTGCGAGGAGTGGTGGTTTTGAACATGGCAGTCATGTCGGCTGGTAGGCGTTAGTATACAGTCTTTCAGAAGAGGTGGTGGGAGGAGGGGTTACCTCGCAGTGCATTTTCTACGCTAGAGGATTGAAGATTGGGGCTGGGTGGTTTATCCATGGTGATGTGTTGAGCGTTCAGGTGATGGTCGTGACGTAGGAGCCCTCACGATAACAGGAAGGCGAGCGAGAATCATAATCCTGTGATTATGAAAAAAGAGAAATAGAAATTGGACTGACACATGAATCCAGCGAGAGAGTGGAGCGGGACGTCACTTTCATCCCCAAGTCGGCTAGCGTACACGTGCAACTAGTATACCAATGTCGCCTCACTTCTTACCTGCTCTACTAGTCCCTTTCACTCCAACCATTTCTCTGAGAGAGATGGTACCTTCCTAATCAGGCAAGTATGGATTGCTGTGGCAAAGATGTGAATGTAGTTCTATTATTTGACCGGCCTTCCATATCCTCTTATCCAAGTTTCTTTCTAAGGCTCAAAAGTGATACACTCTTTGGGACATTCACCCTCTGGTGTTCAGTCATCCATGCTTCCATGAACCGGAAGGTACCATCTCTCCCAGAATGACGGTGAAGGTGAAAGTGAGGTTTACGTCACTCTAATGTGCCTTGCGCGCAAGCTACGGTCATTTGGCGAAGACTGGTGTGCAAGTTGAAGGTATAGAGGATGTTGCTCTTTGCATTGCTAAAAGACATTAAAAGTTTCCCGGGTCGCTATTCAACGTATCTAACTACTTCGTCTCAAAGCTTGCTCTATCTGAATCGTCTTGTAAGTCGTCGTCTACATCATCGTCTATATCCTCCTCTGCTGATTCTAACTCTTCATCAAGTGCCTCTCGCAGACTCTCCACCCACAACTCGTAGTCTCTCTCCATGTCCAAATTTGACGCCGCATGTCCTAATACCCTCGTTTCTTTCTGGCCTCCATGTTCCTCCTTCGCCACGAGCGCCCTCTCCAACACCCCCGCCTTCTCGTTGCCGAAGCCCTCTTCATCCCCTCTCCATACTTCGCCCTGGTCGCTCACCAACTTATTCCTCCAACAAAACGCCAACCACACCCTCCAATGATCGTCCCTGCCTAGAACCTCTGGATTCCCAATCACGAACAGCGCTTCCTTTGCCCGTGTCAATGCAACGTTCATCTTCCTCTTCTGCCCCACAATCCCCATCCCTCTTTTCTCATCCTCGCCCAGGAACCTACTCCGCGTACGCGTCGTACATAGAATCACTACACGCTTCTCCAGCCCCTGGAAAGCTTCCAGTGGACCGATGTTCACATACCATAATCCGCTGCCGCCACCGTAATCACTTGATCGAATAAGGCTACGTAGAAGCTTGACTTGTGCGGCGAATGGCGACATGATGCATATATCAGCTTGTTGGACCTTGCATTCGTATACGAGAGTTTGCGCGAGTGAACATGCAATTCTGGCTTCGGTCACGTTGTACCAACCTCCTGCGTCACGCTCGATTTCGTCATTGGCGGTATTAGGGATGAATAGCACGGGCCATTTCCTTCCGCGCCAGAGAGAAGATGTCTGAAGCGGCGTGTCTGGCGTAACAGCCTCAGGGATAAGAGTGTCGTTGTAGAAGAGGGAAGAAGGGACGCTTAGAATTGCTGGATGGGAGCGATAGTTCCGGATGAGGTTTGCAAAGGGCGGAAATATGATTGGAAGCATCGAACTTTTGAGCACGGGTGGGCCAGAGGATGGCTTGACTTTAGAGCGGGATAGTGGGTGCTTAGCGTATAGCGGTCGCTCGAACAGGCGCGCGAAGAGAGACTTGGAAAAGTCTGGATTGCGCGAGGCGGTCCGGGGCCCGAGCTGGTTCTCGTCGCCGGCCATGACGAAGCGCGGTTGGTGGTTGCTGAGCGGATATGACGACGGTGGGCAGACGACGTTGATGGCAGATAGAACGTCGATCTCTGTGGCTTGTGCGGCTTCGTCAATGAGGAGTGCACCCCAGTGTAGTGCTGGTATCGGAGCTTCAGCTTCTTGCGCAGGATGGAATGCGGCCAACACGTTCCTTTCCACTTCCCAGAGGTCATTGTTAGTGAGTCGCGTATCGGTAAGGAGAGAAGCATCTTGACACGATGTGACTACTACGTTGAATGCCATGAGTGTTTGGAAGGGTGGGAGGTGGAACATATCGTTCTCCATGTAGCAATATTGTGTGAGCTCTTGCGGCACTTCGTTGTCGGCCCGGCCCGGCCGATTTAGTCGGAAAAGCTGCTTGTTGCTGAGATAATGCTTCAAACGCAGAGCAAGAGTGTCAGCAGCCGCTTCAGATGGCGCACAAATCAGTACATGTGCCACATCATCGCCGTTGAGCAGTTGCATGGCAGTCTCGACCAGCGTCTTAGTCTTACCAGTTCCAGGTGGTCCGCTGATGAGATAAGGCAGTACACCATAATCATTGATGCAGACGGACTTGACCGCATGTGCTTGCTCGAAGTTGATCGCAGGATCGAAAAGGGGACGATGCGGGATCGTTCTCAACTTCGTTTGCAAAATTCCATCTTCTTGAAGCGGAAATAAGATCCTCCGTATCCAGTCATTGCGAATGATCTGCTGATTAGGACCGAATGTAATGCCGGCTTTGGGAAGGATGTTTTGCGCTTCATGGGAGCTATCAGAGGTGGACTGAGCTTTGGTCGCGTGATCAGGGTTTAGCGAGCCAGATACCACCTTACCTAGTTCAAGGCTGATATAAGCTAATGCTTGTCGCTGTGCCTCGAGAAATGCATGCTTCAATGGAAAGCTGACGTTGACTACCATTGGGACCAAAGCCTGTCCCACGTGGAGATGCGTAAGCCCCTTGGCCTTCAGCATAACCAACTCTTGTGCTCTGTTGATGCTGTATATGGGAGCGTCATACTGTATGCCAGTCCATGACTTGTAATCGTAGCGTATGTGGCCGGAATCCGGATCCTTGACTTGCATTGGGACTTGCGTGAGGCTCCCGGCACCATCGATCCACATTTGTCGGAGCTGCAGAATGTCTCCCATCTCAAGTAGCGGACTGTCTTCACGAAGACCCGGGACAGACAATGCCCAGAGCGGCTCATCTTCGGGACCCCATATCATATTGAGATGAGTCTTGTAGATTGCGTGTCTTTTGTTCTCAAGCTCTTTTGCCGCAAGCTCTATCTGCCACTTCATAGCGAAGTAGCGAAGGTACGACTGTGCAGCGAGTTGACTAGGCTGTAGAATACGGGATTCATCTTCTTGTGTAAACACTGGTCGCTTGGGTAGGAACGATGTGCCGGCGAATGTGGTAGTGTAGCGTGGGCTGTCCATGCGATGTCGATTCGGCGTTGTGACGATGTCGAGAGCGGGTTCGTGATTTACCGCTTGCCACTCTTGTGGCACAAAGGGCGTTGCGTATACATCGTACTCCCAATGTACATTATCGGTTGACTTCGACGATGTTGCGGAGTCAGATCTATTCAAACTCTTGGTGCTATCAGAAAGTATAGCTGTAACAGCCTGCTTTTCTTTTTTCTCAACTGCCACCGACGGTGGATTTTTCTGAATGAGCACCGGAAATGTAGGTGCCGTGGCGATTGAGGCCCAAGTCTTTGTCTTGGGACGTATATTTGGCACAGCTACGACGATCTTTGCAGTCCTTCCACCTGTCTGAGCGTGGTTCCATGCCACGGCCTCTTTTGTAGAAGCCATGCTAGCGTGACGAGTAGGTCAATTGATTCGAGGCCCCAGGATCTCTTGTGAGTGTGACGTTTAGTGCTCCACTGGCTAATATATAGCGGTGCGGAAACGAGAGGAGGTTACAGTGATGAGGCCAGTTCCCATGGATATACTCTTGCTCGACACAATCTCTATCATGCTTGCAAATAGCGCTGCTGGAGATCTAATTCATTTGACCGTTTGTAATAGTAGCTCGACCGCTATGTCTCGTTTGCTGAATATGGGTAATGTGATATGTCGCAACCAACGCTAGCAGCTACGTGATTTGCAAGGTGGACGATTATGTTGAACACGGCTTTGTGCCGCTCGATGAAGAAGTCGAGAAAATGAAACCAAATAATGCGGTGAGTGTGCCGCCAAGGACAATGCGAGAGGTACGAGTGAGGGATGGGGGGATCTAGGCTGGAGGTTGGAAGGCTGCCTGATGGAAATACCGAAATTGGGCCGAGTGACCACGCCACCTAGGCACCTACCCGCCGCCTCCCACGACACAATGCCTACTTCAATCAGCGGCACTGTATGCAAAGAACCGGACCCCGCTCAACATCCGTACCTTGACTGGTCTGCGACGTGCATTATTTCCGCGCTTTGTTCGGCGCTTTGTTCTGGCTTCATGTGGCTGGAGCCATGCGCCACGTCAGGCTGGCCACCGACCTGTCCTAATTTTTCAACATCAGCATGCATTGCTTGTGAATATACGATGTAATGCACTCATACGAAATATTAAGGCGTTGATATGTGAGAATTCGGACCTATACGGATGAGGTAAGAGACGTGGCGTCCAGCCGTTGGTGTGCAGGGCAAGGTTACTTGGTCGACATGACCTTTAGCAAGGCGCATTGCCTTGAAGTATTGCACCAAGTCCCACTACAAACATCGCGAAGGAGCTCGGTATTTGATGTTATCCCCTTGTGTTTTGTCAGCGTTGCGTTGATCTCGCTTCCCCGCAAATACGTCATGATCCGAGGTTGCACGTTGTACAAGCATCCTAAAACTATGGAGTCTACTCGTCCTCGTCAAAGTCCAATAATCCAACCATTGCCTCGAAATCATTTCTCAACGTACATGCATTATTGATTCCAAGCATGTCAAACCAGCAAGTTGTACAGTCAAAGGGTATCTACCATGGTCTCCCCGTCTTTCCGTCAAGCATCAAAGGATTGACGGCGATCATCACTGGTGCCAACGGAATATCTGGGAATTACATGCTACGGGTTCTTGCGCAAGATCCCGAGCGCTGGAGCAAGATCTATTGTCTTTCGCGCCGACCTCCAGCGATTCCAAACGGACTACCGAAACAAGCCGAGCACATCGCGCTAGACTTTCTCAAAGATCCAGAGGAGATTGCGAAAGTCCTGAAAGAGAAAGGTGTGAAAGCGGACTACGTGTTTTTCTACAGCTATGTGCAAGCGAAGCCCAAGGAAGGAGGAGGCCTTTGGAGCGATGCCGAAGAGATGTGCAGAGTCAATGGTCGGTCAAAACACGATAAATGATTAACAGCCAATCTTACTAATATTTCCCAGTCGCTCTTCTCCAGAATTTCTGCGAAGCTCTTCCATTAGCTCACATCCAGCCAAAGCGCATCATGCTTCAGACCGGCGCGAAAAACTATGGCGTCCATCTTGGCCCAAGTGCTCATCCTCAGGAAGAAACTGCGCCCCGCGTCACCCTTGAGCCAAATTTCTACTACCCGCAGGAAGACTATCTCTGGGACTTTTGCAAGAAACACAATATCGATTGGAACGTCTGCATGCCCTCAAGCATACTCGGCGCCGTCCCAGATGCCGCAATGAATATGGTCTTTCCTCTCGGAGTATATGCCAGTGTCCGCAAGCATCTCAGCGAGAAGCTCGAGTTTCCTTGCGACTTGAAACAATGGGAGAACACGCGGTGTTTGAGTACTAGCATGATGAACGGGTACATGGAGGAGTGGGCTGTTCTTAGCGATGTTGCGAAGAACGAGAAATTCAATACGATGGATGGTACAACCTTCTCGTGGGGCAATTTCTGGCCCAAGTATGCGAACTGGTATGGTATCGAATATGAGACGCCAAGCCTGGACAACACTGCGTACACGGAGATTACCACGAGATTTGATCCGCCGCCAAGGGGCTTTGGGCCACCAGGGAAGTATAGGTATAGGTTCAGCCTAGTGGAGTGGGCGAAGCAAGAGAAGGTCCAGAAGGCTTGGGAGGAGTTGGTATCCAAACATGGTCTGACAAGCGGGAAGCTGCAAGACATGGATATTGACCGCATCTTTGGCTTTACAGACGGATCGATGTTGGGCTCAACGCTCGATTTGACCATGAACAAGGCAAGAAAACTAGGGTGGCATGGATTTGTCGATTCGAATGATGCAATCAAGGAGGTTTTGGGTGAGTTTGCGGACTTGAAGATGATCCCGCCCATCGGGAAGTGAGTGGTGTTGTCGAATTGCGCGGCGTTTGTAGCAGCTGAGTATGTCTTACGTAGCAAATAGCACATCTCGACGCATGAGACACACTAAGGAGTCTTAACACAAAAGTGAATCAACATAGCTTTATTTTCCTTACGCGCATATATTTCATATAGGCTACCCAAGATACTACAAGACCTGGCCTCCATTCTTCGCGACGAGCACCAGACACCAAGCTAAACTATCACCGCAATGCTTCAACCACATAACTCCAAGTCGAACACGTCAAGTTCGGAAGATACCAGTAAGCAGCATCAATTCTATCTCCTCAGCCCAGACAACTAATCTCTCCCAGGCAACTGGTTCAAATCCGACCTCGCCTCCTACTCCCCCTCTCTACGCGCAAAATGTATCCATCCGCATCTTCCCCCTTCCACTCACCACCTATATGTCTGACGTTCTTAGATCTTACCCATTTCATCGCCAAGACCCAAGAAAGTGCGCAAGCCCGCGAATTCCTTCTCGAGACCAACAAAGTGAGTGTTCAAGCTGCGCAGGATCGTGTCGACGAGGCGTGTCGTGCGCTACAGTGGGCTAAATATGATGCTGCGATGAGCGTGAAACAGCATGATGTCAAGCACGCTGGGCTCGTCGAGATGCGGGATATGGTGACTGAGATTATGGGGAAGAACGGTGAATCCGAAGAGATTCGAGAGGCCAAAAAGTAAGAAGCTGATGATGGGCAAACGGTCTGGACCGTCACAGAGAAGTCAACGGAACTCTCTGGTGTTATAACTCGTAACCATGCTCAACCTACATACTTCATGCGCTGTCGATATCGGTCGTCGCCGCCAGAACACTTGCTGAGCCGTGATAAATATTTCATGTGCCCGTCTTCGTCATGCTGGTATTATTGCCAACCACGGGCTATATTTTCGTAACGCATTTCCCCAAGGCTGCGAATGTCGTACCTTTCACTTATATCCTACGCCTTGAGATGTACTAGGAACCGCGAGGCTTCATCATTGGGAGGCGCGAGCTATACACCTTTGCAGAAGAACCTAGCGCCATTTTTCCAAATAGACGTCTGGAAGATATAGCGCCTGCTTCTACCTAGTCATTTGAACGTGTCCAGTGCAAGTGCGGCAAATTGTAAGCATATCTCAACATTCATCTACCCACTATCTCTCTTTCACCTCGTCTATTCCCACACACTCCAGGCCCGCGCACACACAAACATCCGCTTCACCCCAAACTACAATCAGCTCTCTCACACCTTACCCTATCCCCCATTCCTATCCTCACTCCACGATATATACAATCTAATTCTCAAACCCGCCATCAATCCAGTACGCCTCAACTTGGTACTGGCGGCCACACAACAAAAAGATCGGTCGTGATAAACCACTGCCTTCTGAGCACCGCCAATAGTTCGGAGAGAATTGTGGTTTCGGCTAGTGAGGAATGAGTGTATGAGGTTCGCTAGCTTTTTGCTCTTGGTGTTGCTCTTTTGTGTGGGATGGGTATGTGGGTGTGGGGGCGTGGGTTCGAGATGGGAGGGGCCGGGATGACCTAGGTATGTGGCGATCTTTTTGGGGATTCAGGATTTACTGAGGTTGGTATCTTGCCTAAATCATGTTGAAACGTCGTGTACTTCTCACGTGATCTCTCATCATCTAGCACAGATATCCCCTTGCCCATGGATATGATCAAAACTCCTCAGCAACCCAAAAAGGTGCGCGATGCCCGCGCATATCACCAGACAATGCATGATCTGATGACTCGATCCCCACACATCGAACTTATACGGATACCACTTCTCCGGGACCTAGTCAGTGTTAGCATACGTTCCCCAACATTCCAAATGCGGGGAGGATATGTCGCGCACTCACTCTCATGCCATACAGCGCCCCGCCAACGAGGTTGAATGTCGCCATCAACGCCATCCAATCAAGACTCATGCGCCACATTTGGGTCTTCCAGCCGAATTTGGAGATCCCGTGCACGATGGGAATGATGAACGAAAGGCCGAGGCCGGAGTACATGGCTGCTCGGTGCGGGCGATACTTTGGGCGTCGAAAAGCTGGGTGTAAAGTTGCGTAGACACAACCCGCAGCTAGGACGGAGACGAGGGTGTAGTATGTCTTCTGCAAGGACGGATCGCAGTAGAAGCCATAGTAAACGCACGGGATTGTGGAACCCCACATGAGAATCACGATGCCAAGCTGTGATGGGTCAGCGGGTGGGGAGGGTGAACGCCCCTAGGGAAGACACACATAGTCTAGCTGATTGCCAAAGATGTGCACGCTTTCACTGTGGTTGTTGAAGACATGGAAACTGAAGTGTGAATTAGCTGTGGGACTAGTATCACGAGCATTGATGCAAACTCACGTCGCTGAGAGAGCAAAGCATATTGCAACACCAAAGAAGAAAGTCGAGAATACTACGATATCTGCGGTAGTTGCGGAGCCGTATCTTGGCCGTAAGGAGCAGTAGACTGGTATGGGCAGCATAAAGAATAACGCAGAGCCGAGAAGATGTGAAAAGATGTTGACTGCGGGCGACAGTTAGCTGACGCAAAGACACGCGTTAGGCCACCAAGATTTTTGCTGACCTGTTTCGTTGTGTATGCCAAAGATGCTCCCAATTGATTTCTTGTAGGACCGTGAGACCGACCTGATTACGCTCTAGTCAGACGTAATTTCCCACAGCGACACATTTTGTTTGCCCTTTACCGATAGCTTGAGAGGATGTATTCGTTATCTTGGTACCACCCAGCTATCGCGCAATTAGTGCTTGAAGATCAAATTTGATGCCACACTCACGTATCTCGTCCCATGTGAGCAGTGCCGTGTCCCTCCTCTTCTTCATTCGTTCTTGCGGGGCAGCCTGACGCACATCAGATCAGATCATCAAAAATGGACGCTTGGAAAAGTGTACTCACTGTCTGCTCTGCCACTGCCGTGGGACCAGACCTGCGCGATCGCATACTCTTTGTCTTTACACAAACTGTGAGGAGACAATTCAAAGACTCGTGCAAGAAGATGATACTGTGGTACCCACGCGCTAGCAACCAAAAGGGGAAGGTCCGAGCTTGGATCCGTCACTACTCAACCACGACGTCCAGGGCTTGATTGATGATACGACACTCTCCGTCTACCCAACACGTCCAAGACAGGTGTCTAATGTATTGAATGCTTCTGTTGCAACATGCCGCTGCCCGCGTTTCAGAGTAGCGCCCTCCCGCGCTTCTGGCCCCAAACTATTCCTCCTCGGGAAGCACCCAGCGCTTATCGACACTTTATCCGGGGGCCAAAGATGTAGGAATCGACTGATACAATTCGCGGGTCATCTCTTCATTCAATTGGCATGGCAGGACAAGCGATGGTGCGGTCGTATAAGCGGGACGATCCGCAGTGCATCGTTGTCTCACATGTCACTTCTTCATGATGGCTACAAGCACACTCTGGCTTAGCTTGGTTCTGTTCGGACTCTTTCCACGAACTTCTTCTATAAGCATCGGTAATGTTGACACCACAAATACCGTGGGTTTTGTCAGAGAGGACAATCAACGTGACACCATTTCACTGCTCCTAAGCTGCTTCGCCACGCTTGGCCTCTGCGTTTACTCGGCTGTGCATCTGAACGTGCCTAGAATAGGCGAGCGAAACTACTGGACTCTACTGCGGGAGCTCGGCTGGTGTGTCATTGGCTTGTTCGCGCCAGAGTTGATACTATACACGGCATGGAGGCAGTTGGCATCTGCACGCCAGCTTCGGTATGAAGTCGAGCAGGCGAGAAGCAGGCCGACCGGTGCAACAACAAGCGAGAAGGTAAGTAGAGAGAATGGACACAAACATTGGGTCAGAACATACTGACAGTACAACAGATAGAAGTTACGGCTTCAGTGTCGTCGTCAAGCGACAAACGAAGAGCCCCATGGACTATTGCACATGGCTTCTACGGAAGTATGGGCGGATTCGCGATCGATCTCGATGATGCCGATGGGCACTACGCGCGACTTTTCGGCGGTGCGAAGCAGCTCACGTTGACAGCAAAAGGCATTGCCCTCCTAGCGCACTGCGGCCACATTCCAGACATTTCTCTCTCAGATATCAAGGACAAGAACAAAGCCGACGGTCTCGCCAAGCTGCTCGTCTGTATACAAGCTGGATGGATGATCGTCCAAGTCATTACGCGAACAGCCACTGGCCTGCCGACATCGTTGCTGGAAGTGCACACGGTAGCCCACGTCGTCTGCGCGTTGATCATGTACGTGCTCTGGTGGCATAAACCCCGCCAAGTCACATCGCCCACGCTCCTCAAGGGAGACTGGATATGGCCTCTAGCAGCATACATGTTCCTTGCCAGCCGCATGAGCGGAGACCCACCAAAAGGCACACTAGGCAGATTCCGCGTCGCTACTCCCCAGCTCAAGAAGCTGGTATATATCGAGCATGATGGGTCTCAGGAAACAACAAATACCGAAATCTCTCGCATGGCAACTAGTGACACTATCATCAATGGCTCTTTCGCACCACGTCCTTCGCACTCAGATCTAGCCAACCCACCTCCATCACCCATGACCCTCGACACGATCACCACCGCGCAAAGAAATTTAGCCGCCGAAGCAGTATCACTCTACCCACCCCTCCGCGCACGCTTCATTCCCACCTCCGACCCCACCCTACGCGAATACGCCACCCTTCACCACTCTACCTCACACACATCCTCTATCTCCATTTCCCACCCCTACGCCACCGAACTCATCCAACCCCACGCCCTCGACTGGCCCAACGCAGGCCTCCTCCGCCGCACGCAATCGCTCATAATGGGCATGGTCCTATGGGGCGCATCTATGGCGTACGGCGCAATCCACGTGGGCGCATGGACGTATTTCTTCCCATCTGCACTCGAGCGCCTCCTCTGGCACATGTCGTCCGTCTGGGTAACGTTCTGCGCAGCCTTCTGGCTCGTGACAAACCTCCTCGCTCACATATTCCCGGGTATAGACAGCGTATGGGTCGCGTACAACGAGCGACGTTTGGGTTGGGTGTGGGTGTGTGTGATTACGGGGCTGTGTGTTGCGTGTGGAACTAGTTATATAGCGAGTCGAGCGTATTTGGTGGTTGAGGCGTTTGTGAGTATACGGACTGTGCCGGTGGGGGTGTATGTGGCGCCGGGGTGGGTTGGGGTGTGGCCGCATTTATGAGTTCGATACCCATATCATCTAATATGATATAATGTTCGTGGAAAATGTGGCCAAGCTTGACGACTGTGAGGCATTCGAGGACAAATTTGGTGGGAAATGTGTTACGTTCAAGTAGCCGCTCATCAAGGGTTTAGATATACTGCTAATCCAACAGCACGTTCAACGCCATGCACAAGATCCGACCCTCGTCTATGGGGTATATGTGTAAAACGAGAAGAAAAGACATGTGAATACATGAATACAGGCGTTATCCAAAGACCTTTAGAAAACCCCACAAGCCCGCGCCGCAAAGGACGGGTATCGTCAGATTGTCGTCCCATCCAAACAAGTCGATGGCCTCGCTTGCACTTGCAATGAAGCCCGAGGCAACAGACATTGCGGCCAACGCCCAATAACCCGTGATTGAGGCATGTGCTGCATCTAGTCCCAGCACGTCTCTCGCCTGCTTGGGGAGCATGAGGACGTCCTGGAAGGCGAATGCATATTCGCCTTGGTTGTATTCGGCGAATTTGGGACCGAGCCAGCCCCACCAGACGGCTGCGGTGATGATGCCGGTAATGCAGGCTGCAATCGAGCCTGCCAGACTCTTGCCGCGCCTGATCGCAGGCGTGTATTTTCCCCATAATCTCCCAAATGTACTGGCCGCAGTGTCGCACCAGCTAAGAAGCAAAATAGCCATTACGCCAACGTCCTTGGGGCAGAAGCGCATGACGATCCATGCACCCAGGAGGTATGAAATGACGCCATTGTAGCCATCGACTTCTGACTCGCGCATGAGGGCGCCGAGACAGCGGATGTAGAAGCGGTTGATCTGCCAGTAGCGGTGTCGCAGGACGTCGGTCAAGGCAATTGGAACGAGCATGGTGAGAAGGACCGGATGGATGGACGAGGTTTGCGTGCCAGTCACGTAGAGGAAGAGGGTCAGGAAGCCGATGGATACGTGGAGGATCTTGCGGGGTATCTCGTGCTTGTGGATCTGGAATGTGTTAGCAACAGAGATATTCAGTCCTTCTGCGGATGGTGTGACGTACGAATGACCGCCATTTCTGGTGGATTGGAATCAAGCCAAGTGGACTCGGACTCCGGCTCATTTCTCTCCAGTAGTTCTTGTTCGCCTGCGCCGGGCTGAGGTGTCCGTTGGAGGTGCCATTCGGCGTGAGTTCCAGGCTCTTCTTCAAGCCGTTCAGCTGGCGCCTGCTCGTGAGACCGCTCATGCGTCTCCTGCCTGCAACTCCACGGCTCTCCAGAATGGGACTCCGGCTCCTCGCCCGCGCCCGCTTCTCCGGATCCGAGCCTGACGAGTCCTCATCGATCTGCGGCGGCGACTGCACGCGGGTCTGCTTGCTCTTGCGCGTCGAGGAGCGCGTCACGGGGCCAAAGTAGCCCTCTTGGGTGCTGCCTGCCTCGGACGGCGTGGGCGAGGGCGATATGACGCGCGGGGTCTGCGGAATCTGGTACTGGCGTGAGGACTCCATGGCGGTGCGCCAGCAGGTGGGAAAGTAGGGCAGCGGAGGTGCGCGGATGACGCCGGAAAGACGACAGCGCGCGTCGTCTATAAGGAAAGCGACGTGGGCCAGCAAACTCGGGGCTTCCGGAGGGGTGTAGGAGGGATAGGGACGGTGAGGCTGAGTGGGCGCGTCTGCAGTGACGGAGCTTAGAGTGGCTTCGACATCGGCGTGTGGTCTGTCAGCCTCTGCTGGTTGGAGTCCTAGACGCGCAAATTCGTCCGGCCGCCGCGCATCGTCTGGCAAGACAGAGGATGCCACAATGCGAGCGGGCGACGGCGGTCGGGGGACTGCGGGAGGGTTTATAGGTAGGGGGTGGCTCGGAGGGTGACTGCGTCGTATGTAATCTGGCTGCTGCTTAGGCTGCACTTGAAATTGGCGATACAATCATGCGAATGCGCGGATCGTGTGCCTGCGGAAATCCCGGCTTGGCAGTGAGATCAGCTTGCATGTGAAGGCGCAGGGCTGGACAGAGAACAGTCAGTCTACTATTGTATTGCAGCGAAGACGGCACGCTGCAAGTCTTTCGGGTAGACATCACGCTTGTCGAGTCTTGCAACCGTACGCCGGACAAGAAGCGCATATGACGACTGTGACACGCACCGCCGGCTGCACCTGCCCCGTCATGAGTGTGGCGTCGCCAGCCAATCAGAGCACGTGCAGTTCCGGGAACTTTTTTTCGTGGCACAAAAGTTCCTGAGCAGATGTCTGCCCTGCAGTGTCGCAACATCAGAACAAAATGGCGCCGCAGACGAAACAGGACCGGGCATTCAGTGCGCTGACCCCGGCACTCTCAGAATGGATCATAGAGGCTGTCGACGCAATGGGCTTTGTGAAGACGACGCCAGTCCAGCATGCAGCCATTCCCATGTTCATGAAGAACTCAGATGTCGTCGTCGAGGCAGTCACCGGAAGCGGCAAGACTCTGGCGTAGGATGAAGCCTCCCGATTAGAAATACCAAGAATCTAACGACTGCTCAGGTTTCTTATACCCATCGTGGAGCGACTGCTTCGTCTCGACGCGCCTGTCAAAAAGCATCACGTGGGCGCAATTATCATATCGCCCACAAGGGAACTGGCCACCCAAATCCACACAGTGCTGTCATCACTACTCAGATTTCATGCCCCATCCGCAGCATTGCTCGAGCCTGAAGATGAAGACACGGACATGGAAGATGCCGACGCTCCACCAAAACCAACATTTCCCCCGGGGACGCTCAAAGTCTTGCCCCAACTATTGCTCGGCGGTTCAGTCACGCCAGCACAAGATCTCAGTGCATTCCTGAAACGATCACCAAACATCCTCATCGGTACCCCTGGAAGGCTTCTGGAGCTGCTGCGTTCGCCACATGTTCATTGTCCTCAGTCGTCGTTCGATGCCTTGGTGCTTGATGAAGCAGATCGTCTGCTCGATCTTGGCTTCAAGGAAGATTTACAAAAGATCATTTCCCGCCTGCCCAAACAAAGAAGAACCGGCTTGTTCAGTGCAAGTATGAGCGAAGCTGTCGACCAGCTCATTCGCGTGGGTCTGCGAAACCCCGTGCGCATCGCGGTCAAGGTCAAGGCAAGAGCTGTGAACGGCAAAGTTGGCGAAGATGGTAAAATCGAGGATAAGAGAACACCAGCAAGCCTGCAGATGTCCTACCTCATCACGCCTCCTTCGCACAAGCTACCTGCCATCAAGAAGATTCTGGCATCGCTCCAGCCACAACCACAGAAGACGATATTGTACCTCTCGACGTGCTACTCAGTCGACTACTTCCAGCACGTACTGCCCGACGTCCTTGGTGACTACGCAGTGGTGCCCCTGCACGGAAAGCATCCCGACAAAGTACGGCGCAAGAACTTCAACAAGTTCGTGGACAGCGTAACTCCATCGATCCTTCTCACAACCGATGTGGCCGCCCGTGGGCTCGATATTCCCGCCGTAGATCTTGTCTTCCAATTAGATCCACCCAGCGATCCGAAAACATTCATCCACCGCTGCGGCCGAGCCGGGCGAGCAGGTCGTCGAGGCCTGGCAGTCACGCTCCTCACCCCCGGTCGCGAAGAAGACTACATCGAATTCCTTCAAGTCCGACAAACTCCCATATCCCCACTTACCTCACCCTCCATAACCATCACAACCGCAGACGCCGAGGCAATCACCACCAAGATCCGAAAACAAGTCAAGCAAGACCGCGCTCTATTCGACAAAGCGCAACGCGGCTTCGTCTCCTGGGTCCGCGCCTACAGCAAACACACCGCCAGCTCCATCTTCCGCGTCACAGACCTCGACTGGGCCGATCTCGGCGCCGCATGGGGCCTCCTCACACTCCCCGGCATGCCTGAGCTCAAGCACTGGCCCGGCGACCGACGTCTCGGCCAAGACCTCGACCTCGCGACGTACGCATATAAAGATAAGACGCGCGAGGCACAGCGTCTCGAAGACCTGAGTAAGGAAAAGGAAGCCGGTGAGCAGAAGAAGCGGCATAAAAAGGAGGATAGAGAGAAGAGTGCGTGGACGGAACAGAAGGAGAGTAAGGTTGTTAAAGAAGCGAGGAGGGAGAAGAAGATTGCGAAACGGGAGTTTGAGCGTGTTAAGAATATGACGGATGAGGAGAGAGTGGAGGAGGAGAGATTGCAGGGTATGATTGAGCAGATGAGGAAAAAGGTTAAGAAGCAGGAGGCTGAGGAGAAGGATGCGGAGTTTGAGGGGTTTAGCGATTAGGTGGCTGTTGTTTGAGGATTGGTTGTGGTGAGTGTGCGGAGGAGGAATGTTTTTGGGAGGCGGGGAGGTGTATGCCTAAAGGATTATTCGCGCATACTTGACTATAGCCTTCTTGAGTACTGCAGTCGCATATGCTGATATACTTTCAAGATAACCTCGCAATTCTGAATTGACCTTATTTTGAGACCGCGTGTAGTAATTTCGGTTACACTGAATTAACTGCTGCGGAAAGTTTGATAGGTTTTATGGGAGTATCGTACTTAAGATGAGGGTTGAAGTTGGCGGATTTTGAGATTTTGAAAAGAGAAGAATGTCTCAAGTATATATCTACTAGTGATTACCTGGCACGCTAGTGACACGTGATCATGCTGTGCCGGTGTAAGATGTCAGTTACGTGCTGGGAACTCTAATCAACATTTATCGCTTTTGTGGTATGGGCGTGAACGACTCCCAAAATTCCCCTTTCAGCGGTACCAAACGCAACAGTACAGAAATTCTTGGCATGTTGCGATGCCTTTGGGAGTTATAATGAGGCAGTTGTAAGTTTTGGAACGCTGAAATGCGGAAATGCAGCGCACATTCAGGGGTCCTGGTGAAGAGGAGGCTCCGGTCGGCGAAACTACGCGAGCAGCAGAGGCGTCGCTCGCCATGCACTATGTGCGGGCCTAGAGAACTTTCATGCAGCGCTCACCGGTCAGGTACAGTGTCACCGGACGTCGGCTCGCATCCATGTCGTCCGTGAGCCATCAGATCGTCGGGTTGCTCTGTTTTGCAAGCTCTGATTCGTCGAATCTTATCCAGGGTGCGACAACACGGTTTGCGACACTGTAGGGGCTGGTCCAATCGATCTAAGGAAGAAGAAGAAGAATGGTGCGGATGCCTATTGGTGGCGAGCGCATCGGTACAAGGCACACAGACCTAAAGTCTCACAGCCTGCACCGCCCCACGATCGGCCGTCGCTTCCAAGGTCGCAGGACCCAACTAAAACAAAGTATCGACGGAGCTAGGACGTTTTCTCTCCGCCGATTTTCAGCCTCATGCGGTTCTTCGACATCTATTGGTTTCGGTTGGCGGGTACAACATGCAAAATCCACCGCAAGGCAGACATGCGCATTTGCGTAGACACGTTCTTCCGCCCATACATTACTGTGCACTGCAATCTACATTCAACTGCGCATGCAGTTTATCAGCAATGTGTCCCACCAGCGGCAGTGTTTGATCTTACCTCATTATTTTGTATCCCTTGATATTTCTTCGGGCTTTCATTCTCATCCCGCGTACGTACACTTGCAACATGTCGGAGGACTTGATGAATATAAGGTCGAAGAAATTGATAAATAGCTTCCACTATGCAATCTACAGTGGATATAATGCGTATGTGAGAGACGCTACAAGTGTGGATGACCCTGAGCTTAGGGTAGCATTACATTATGTACACCATCTTTCGAAGGCTATTCAGGCATCAAACGGGGACTTTGACTGTGCGACGCGAGATTTGACGGTGCTTTTTGCTAGCATTCGTCGCGTGTTGGAGGTGAGTGAAGGTAGGCATATCACATAGAGGCTCTAACATGAGACCAAGCAACGACGATACTCTCCCGAGTACATACCAGCAACTCTGACAGTACTCATCGCCCTCTCGCGACTCCTACCAGACTTCATTCCCTTTTCGAAGGATCCACAATGCGACCCCACGTTATTGCACCTGGAGATCAGTCAATTGACCATTCAGTTTGCGCACTGCTGTGACTGCATAGTCGATGGGACGAAGACCTCCGGAACTTTCGTCCTCGGAGTCATTTCGAAAAAGACACAGAGTAGTTCCATGTGGATTCCGCAGCGTCGGGCGAAGAATCGTGCCATAGCTCAACTGCACGAGGCAGAGGCAGAGCTGTCGGCGAAGACGGACGCTTTTCAAAAAAAGATGGCGTTTTTAATTCAGGGCGCACGAACACCGACACATCCCGTAGCGTCTTCCAGCGATACAGAGGCCCTGGTAGGCAGGGGCATGGAGTTTCCAAGTCAATCAGCGCCTCCATCAATCTCCCAGGATCACGCTTTACATCTACAAAGCTTGGAAGCATCATCGAAATCAGCGGTGCATGTCGGTCCGGAACACAACATACCTGGTGACCGGAATGCTGCTTTCTTTGGTCGAGAGGACATCCTACGAGACATACACGATCGGTTCGATTCGCTGGGTGGGTACCATCGCAGACCAACTCCATGTGTTGGTTTGTTTGGCATGCGAGGTGTTGGAAAGACAGAAGTTGCACTGCAGTACGCCCGCAGGTGTGTAGACAATGCAAATCTCAAGTACGTCTTTGTGCTGAGAGCAGGATCTTTGGAAAGCTTGCACGAAGATTTCGTGGCGATCGAGCGGCTACTATTCGGAACCACAAAAGACATCGCATCACTATCTGCGCCTCGCACAACTATCGCAATCGCACAGGAAGTTGTCGGCTTCCTGGAACACACAGGTATGTATACTGCGTCATGCGGTGACTTTGCGGCAATTGAATTTGACTAAACGATGTACAGAAGACGACTGGCTGCTCATATACGATGATGTCCAAGACTGGAAGCCCCGTACTTTGATCAGTTGGCCCTCCACGTGCATATCAAAGAGCGCAGTACTTTTTACCTCCCAGGTTTCCAACAATGTAGATCCCTGGATTCTCAAGCCAATATTGGTGCTGCCATTCGATACGGACACTGGTTCGTCTTTTTTACAAACCCTCATGAGCGATCGAAACGAGTATTCGGCGGAGCTGGTTGCCACTTATCTCGGTGGACATCCCGAAAGTCTCATCTGCGCGGTACGCTTCTGCAAAAGACTAGGGTTATCCCTGCCAGATTGTCGCAAGCAGCTCACCCCAGAAAATCTCCGCGGCTGGTGGCAAGCAGCAGATGAAGTGAGATCCTGTAGCGTGTCTGTGTTCCTGCAGCAGGACCTGCTTAGCTCGCAAGCTCGTCGGCTGCTCCATGTGTTGTGCATGCTTAATTATAATTGCATTTCCGAGGAGATAGTGCAAGACCAAGGCATGCGGGATTTTCTGGGCATCGACAATGAGGAACTGAGGTAAGGATTTGAACCTTCCCTCCGTGATATTGCATGCTCACGTATGTATTAGTTTACTATCAATATATGGCAAGATCACTCATCATTACATTGCTGAGCGCAGCCCTGGAGAGAATAGTGCTTTTATCATACCAGAGATCGTGCGAGTCTTCGTGTTGGAGTACCTACGCTCTCATCCCGATGAATTGCTCGAGGCTTTCTCTGTCACATGGGATATGATCGTGCGGCAGAGCAGACACGGTCACACCATAGAATATCAGGCACACTTAGTGAGCCTGGTACAACTGAGGAAGCTTTATGCATTACCTGGAAGGCTCACGGACGAACAAGTCGACGACATCTGCTCTATGTCAACACAAATGGTGAACATCGGCTACTCAAAGGACGCCCGAATCATACTCAAGATCGTGCGAGAAGATCTAAAATCATCGACATGCGACATAGTCTTGTTGTCTCGACTACAATTGGCTCGCGCCAGAGCCTTGGACGAAGGGCGGATCATCGATCGGTGGCACGCCCTTGCCATGAAGCAACAAGCCATTGAACACCTTTCGAACACATTGCCAGAAGCAAAGGCGCATTCCAAAGCCCTTATAACGGAACATCTCATCGCGGGGCATTTCGACTTAGTTGAGAGCTTGTTGGAATACGACAATATCAAATCCGCCCAAAATACACTGAATGAAGGCTTTCGTCTTCTGCAGAGTCTCGGAGACGAAAAAATGAGACCCAGCGACTATGCAACATATCAGCACCGACTTGCAATCATTACCGCATTTTGCGGTGACTTGGACGCGTCGCTGCAGCACATACAGAACGCTTTGAGGATCATGGTCTCAGCGAGATTGACCACACCCGAATGTGAGCTCTATAAAGCTCTCATCCTTATGAGACAAGAACGATGGTCGGAAAGTTCAAAGTCTCTCCTGAAATGTAAAGAAGAGTGTCTTGAAACCATGGGTCGCGATAGCGACTTTTTCATCAAAACGCTCATGCCTATGGGAATCTCGTTTCTTCTTGAGGAAAAATTCGACGATGCAATGTACGTACCCGCAATCAATCAGCGCTTTACTAACATACAAGTGTGCTAATCAAGTGACAGTCGGTGCCTACAGGATTATGCCACCATGCAGCAGTCCCGTAAGAACCCCGAGGGTGCGGCGTGCGCTCTTTATTATCTCTCTGTTGCGTACGGGAAGACTGGCAAGGCAGACCAAGCGGCCAAATCGTGGATCAAAGCCGAAGCCGTTGTCAAGCGTCTTATAAATGAGAACCCTCATCTTCACCACCTGAAAGATGCTGAAGCCTCGGCAAAGTTCATCCATCTTTTAAGACCAAGCGCAAGATTTTTGAGCTCTGTACTCAACGAGACTGGGCCGTCTCCGAACGGAGGTGCGAAACTCATTGAGTATCACTCTTCACAGACAGCGGATGCTATTGCGCTAGGACCCAAACAGGTCAACCTGACCTTGCAGAAGGCGGAGATCAAATATCTGCCTCAAAACGCTCCGCATCCCGTTGTCCCTGAAGGCTTTCGCTCCACTTTGACGGAGACAAGCTGTTTAACCATGGACCTTCCTCAACAAGGCAGTATCGTTCCCGCAAATGTGTCCAGAGTGTCGACATCGCTTTCATTGCCGGAAAAGGCCGCAAGTACCCTAGAGAGGACTTTTCGCGCAACCGCAGAAGCATCGACAGCTACAACTGCAAGCATAGTCCCAGGTTTAGCTCTTGGTGTGGCTACCGGTGCCGCCGGATTGGCCGCGGTCAACACTATCAAGACATTCCAGCAGGTCAAAATAGCAGGAAGAGGAGCCAAAGCAGCAGAAAGAGGAGCCGATGCATCAGAAAGATCGGCTACAATGGCAGAAAAGACTGGCGAGAAGAATCTAGACCTTATTGGCTTACAGATGATCAAGATACAAATGGATATTGACGAGGCGGAAAAGAAAAAAAGCTCTCAGGCGGCGCCTAGGAATAGCAATGGCACCGACAACAATAATTCCGACGCTGATGATGATGCTGACGATGCTGGCAATGATGGTCATAATCAATATATGCCTGTGTCTTCTACAAGAGACCCCAATGACTCCACAGCATCCCAGTCACGAGCTTCAGATGCAGCTTCTCCTCCAGCAATCGTCGCAAATGGACCAAAACCAAACACAAGCTCGAGGTACTCATCATCAATACATAATAAACGCCAAGAGGGCAGAGAGAACCGTGAAAGGGAAAAATTGTTACAGAAACTTGCGGCAATACGAGCGCCGAAAGCCGAAAGCCAGCCAGGAAGAGGCGGAGACGCAACAAAGCATGACACGAAGCACGCGGTGGGGCCGAATGAGCAGCGCCTGAACGCGACACTACATAAAGAGAATCGTCTTGCTGCTTCAGTTCAAAATATACTGTCTGAGCACTTGGAGCAGTCCCGAAGGCTTACACCTACGCCGGACGTCAAGACTACTACCGAATCCATGTACAGCTCAAATACAGCGGCCAAGAGCTCTGCCATTGGAGACAGCAACGGAGATGAAGGTAGCGGTAATGCGAATAGCTTTTCCTGCGAGCCAGCTTCTGAAGGCACGGACGTACCCGGACTAGAAGCCGAGCCCAAGTCTGACCAGGGACGGTCCGAGTTAAGCGGGTCAGAACATCACCTCGGGGCTCGGGACCAATACGCCTCAGAGAATGAAGACAACTTGTGCTCCAGAAAGCCGAACAGGGTGTCTGGTGCAGCTTCCAAGGGCTCGGGAGAAGGCGTAGGTCGGGTGGGTCATGGGTCGGACGACATTGAATTGGCCAACCGGGCTGGCCCAGCACCTGTCTGCGATAGCCGCGAAGGGCAAGAGACCAGGAATTCAACGAGAAAAGATGTCTAGATCCCAATTGTAAATGTACAACGTATCCGGGTGAACTCTTGGCGAGGTGTTGCTGGCTGAGAGAATTGAGAGGCTCGTGTGCCGTGAGTGGGCACTAATTCCAGTCTCACCATCGCAGCAATACATGTTGCCTTCGATACTGTGTATATACTCTCCATTGTTAGTATCTGGATTCTTTTGCCTTTTGATTAGTTTTAGTTGATGTAGGGCTGCTTGCACCGCATCTTAATCCTCGAGATAATTGTCCACATGCAGCATCGCCTCTGGTTACCCTTCTGCTAGGTCTAACGCTCCTGATACTCAAAACAATGTGTGCTAATAGAGAATCTCTACTTCTCAAACACTAAACTCACTGCGTCGCTGATACTGAGAGAGTTTAGATCCGCCCTAGATTGGGTTGATTGTGCCTCAGTTATCTAATTGTACATAACACACACTTCAATAATCTCGATATAGGGGCTAGAAAGGCCTAACACGTCCTTGATATCCGGTTTGGCTCCTCCCAACTACCCGCTTTGGGCACGAGTACGTGTGAAACTACCAAACTTTCCTCAATCCTCTGTCAACTTGTTCATCTGACGCCATTGCACAATCACGCTCGGTGAATAGTTTCTTTTGTCTTATACTTTACCACTGGCCTTGTCTCTCCCAGATTACGCCCGAAATCACTGGCAATACGCCGTCCAGCTCAGATACCCCTTTGTGTCCACGCATTTATCCGTCTCCGTCACAGTCTTTGGTTCAACGCGACATGTGCGATCACCGGGGAACATCAGGACTACACACGCGCGCAAGCGTCGTCAGCACAGCAATGAAGCGACAAAATTGACCCTCGAAGCATCTTGCAGCATCGCGCAGGGTTATTAGGAACTAAACGTACTGAAACATCCCTTCTTCGCCCACCACATCTTCAACCCCTCGCCCGGTAATTCATGACATGTTCCGACTCCAGGCATCTTAGGTACGCCATCGGACCAGTCTTTTTGGCCCGCGGTGCAGCGCGCGTCGGCGAATGTGCCAATGATAGCGACAGTAGAGTCGCGTTGTGTGAGGGTTTGCGTCGGGGACGCGAGGGTTGTTGGAGAGAGAGTGAGGAGGAGAAGGGTGGTGAGGAGGGTGGGTTGGAAACTCGCGAACATTTTCGGCGGTTTGGAGGAGTGAATTAAATGTGTGTTTGTGTGTTCGATGAGGTTTCGTGAAAGTGGTAGACAATTACGATGCGAAGTATTTGGCTCAAGCATATATACCCACGCACAAAATATCCGACTCATGTACGTCTACATCTGACATATAACATGTTTCAGGGGAGCGAAGCCCGAACCGAACTCGAAATGACGTTCCAGTCTCCTGTTCCCTCCACTGGCGGGAGAATGCATGAGGCTGTTCCTCGACGCAGAACTAGCCCCCTTTAGGTAATACATTGGAGAAAGGCCCACCATGCCGCGCTTACATTTCAGCCGCAAAGCTTAGCTCAGGGAACAACGGCAGTGGCGTGATCTTTAATGCTACGGCTGAATTTGGATTGGTCGAGGCATGGGCTGAAAAGTACAGGACTGAGGCTGAGGGGTGGTGCAGAGTGTTGTTGAGACTGGATTGGGTAGTTGGGAAGGGAAGATTTGTATGGGGATGCCGATGCACCGCTAGATCAGCACAACGCAGCTCCCAGTCTTTGTGCAACTGAGCTGAACTAATTGCGAGGGCGTGTTTCTGGTGTAGGGGAGGGTAATGTATGCGTGCGTATATACTTACAACACTTCCGTCAAAACACTTTTCGTTTTCACTGTCTAACAGCAAATCGCCTCCGTTCAACGCCTGACATATAACTCTTGCATTCAATCGTCTTAGAAAATTGTAATCCGCCTCAGCGTCATAATTCTCGAAATGCATCTTCCTACAACTCTCTTCCCCATCCTCGCCACCCTCCTCCACACAGCCCTTTCCACCCCGCTCCTTCCCCGCGACGATCGTGCTGTCGAACCCGCATTCACAACCGTCATCCTCGGCACCTTTCAAGATACTTCTTGTCATGCAGGTCAAAAGGACTACAGCGGCGGGATGCCGTCTTGGAGGGAGGGCGATCCCGAGCCTTCCTATGGTGCGTGTCAGGTCCTTAGCGGAACGAGTTTGAAGATCTGGTGGACGGTACAGAAGAGCAGGTGTCCTAGTAAGTCCACACCTTACGCAAGAAATCAAGCGAGGAATTATCGTTGGCGTGAAAAGTTTGGGACAAGAAATTTTGGGGATGTAGAGCTGGAGAAGATAAAATGAAAGACCAGCGATGATTGGAGATGAGTAACGACATGGTGCTGACGTTATGGAAATAGTTCTTCTCTTCAAGGATCGCGCATGCAAAGAATACGTGAAAAGTGAAGTACGTACTGACGTATGCATTTCCACGGGGCAGTATAAGAGCTGGATGCCGTATTGTACGTGTGGCGCGACCAACGCGTGCAAGGATTAGCTTATGGAGATGGAAGTGCAACTCCATATCCCGTTCGAGAGAAGTCGTGCGGTTCGAGGTCAAGGAGATTTCGAGGCAGATATCTCGTGGATAAGGCGTGTAAGGTATGCGATGGGAGTGAATAGATTAGCTGAACGAACAGTGACCAACACTACCCGTTATATTAATTTCGTAACGTCACGCAGACGACTCAGGGCGCTGAAGACTTGCGAACTGCCACAAAGTAGCGCCCATAGTGAAAGTTCGACCCAAGATTATGATCGAGTTGCGCCGTTAGATCATGATGTCTGAATGGCTACAAAGTCAGTGTGATTGTGGTACCCAAGATGATATTGCCGCCAAGTCCATGTCCGCCAAATCAAGTTTTGATCTTAATCTAGATGAATACGAGTCGGTGTAAAAACACTATCAAACCAAGCTCTTTGTTGGGCTATAGTGAAGCCCGATACGTTGTCGAACTGGCGAGTGTTGGACTTTGCAGTACCGCGCTCAATTTCGTGAAGATGACGCACACAGCATTCATCGAAATTCTCTCGAAGCGGTAGCCAGAATAGCCCTATACGTTCATAGCGGTCATCTTCTGTCTGTCTGACGATAAGAAGTGGCCAGGAGACGCTCGGCATGATGGCAGTCGACCTGTCTGAGCTCCTTGGGTCCAGGCATTGACCATCTAGCAAGATAGCTTTGAGGACTGTTCCGTCATCGAGGCTCCATGGCGTCAGATCCCATCTAGGTACTACTAATACCTCTGTTTCTAGATCGAAGGTGAGTGCGATTGCTCGGGTGTGGATTACACTCCCATCTTGCTTGCGTATGGTCGCCGCCTCCGCTTCGGAGACCAGACGCAGGGGTGTCGCCTCGACAAGAACGTTGATACYCTGGTCGTTGATGTGATCGTTTCTGTGATTCTTGATGTAATCGTTGTAATAGATGATGTAATCCTTATGCTGATCGATGTAATCTTCGTGATCGTCATGGTAATTGTTTTCATCGTTGATGTAATTATTGTAGTCGTTCATGTAGTCGTGATGATCGTTGATGAAATCGTTGATGTTCGTATCATCTCGAGACTGCACAGCTGAAGAATACGGTGTCTGCATAGCCTCCAAACGACTCTCTTCTATTGTGACGTATGCGAAGACTGGTGATGGTGGTCTGATAGCCACACACCCACGTTTACCGTTGACATGGGCCAACGATTCGGACGTACGTCTCCATACCCAGTCGATCCGACCCTCCCAACCAAGCGAGGACCAGCTGGGAAACCCGGGCCGCCGCCGGCACGGTGCACTGTGGTACCAAAATAAACCTACAGTGATACTCAAGATACCTGGTTCTGGTGTTGGTATGTAAATGTCAAAGATATGGGAACGATCTGGGCAAGTCGGTCTTTTGTCAAGATGACCAAGAGATACTCCCTCAAACATAGGCATACCCCACACGAACTTGATGTTTGAGCAACGTTTAGTGAGAGATTTGAGAGCCCCAGTGATTGCGTTGAGTGCATCTGAATCGAATGTCAGACTGCGCATGCTATATGCTGCTAGGTACCTCGTAGCTTGAACGCAAGCATGGGCCAGCACATCCATTAGGTCACTCAGAAATTCCGCATCGGAATTTGGTGACGGGATTAGACTAGCAAGAGGCCATTTTGACATGTGGCTGCCCAGTTTTGGAGGAAGCCCGAACAGATTGCTCTCTCGACCTGCACCCACGTTGCAAACGTAGCCAGCGTGAGCGTCAGTAAAAACCAATCTCTTACGGGAGAGGAAACATTCTTGATATGTCCAGGCACGATTTGCCCACTGAGAATTTGAAACGTCTGACCATATGGTGGATCTCGGCGGAAGATGGACATGCGTGATGGATCGGACGTTGACATGTATTGGTCTACGTCGCATGCGAGCGCTCATACCAGGAAGTCCATACTCTGGGATACGTCCAGCCGCAGCGATTATCGTTAGTCGTGATGCTGCGTAGATATCTCCCATCATCTGGATCTGGTTGTGTTTGCCATTTGCATTATCTTGGTCGATGCACTGCTTGATGTGAGTTCTGAAGCTTGTTGTTAATACACCAAGGCACTCACATATCTATCGATCCATAGGTATTGTATGCCTAACGCTTCTGTCAACGCGATACTGTCTTCTATGGTCGCCGGGAGACTTGGTCCGAGCTGAAAGCAACTGTTGTTCGGTGGAGATCCTTCAACTTCATCCGGACATGTTCCCCAGCAGTAGGATAGTGTGGCAAACGAGTACGTCAAGTTTCCAGGCACGACCTTACGCGCAACGCAATCGATGAGCTTGATTGCATGGCTCAAGTCGTCTTCGGATGTCTGCCTCGGGTTACATGCGTCATGATCGTGATCGCATTCTCCCCACCACGATTTGACAAGATCGAGGTCGAGTTTTCGAGGATATATGTGTTCAAGCCGTGAATATGCCGCATCCAGCCCGAGCGATGTGACGATGAAGTGCGGCCTCGGTTGATTACCATCACGAACCCCATGGAAGCTGACAGTTGCGACATCTTGGGAATTGGTAGTCACATCGCACCACCGCAGGCTAGCAGTTTCCAAATTGATATCATGTTCTTCTGTGACCAAGCCAAGAAAGCGGCAAACAGGGCAAGTGGATGCCTTCAACTGGTTCCTGTCTCCGAGCACGAATGGTTCGAGGTCGCATGTGGTATGATCAAAGTCATGTGTAAGCTTCTCCCAAGCTACATTCCAGCATCGATCGCAAATATCGCCTTGTTCTGCATCCGAGACGCCGGGGTTAACATCGTGAGGCTCCATGGTCGCAGCCACTGTGATCGCCGGAGGGGAAGCTGTACAAAATCCAAGTGAGCGAGCTGAAAAGATCCTATATATTAAAGACCACATAAAATTTTGATTCTCACTGGAAATAGGAAGGATGTAAGGCAACAATTGATCAGGCTGGGGCGAGGAGGTGACTGCCCATTGTACACCGCGCTAGTCCTGATTGAAATTGACCGGAGCACAGCATATGCATGCAACGTGGAATGCTGACTTGATCACGCAGAGGCCAAGATCTCTTGTGATAGCATACTCTGAAGTGTGTTTCAGCCTCGGTTATATGCCTCTTGATGCTGCTTCGAAGTTACACCAAGCTTTGGATTTAAAGCTCATTCCAGGACGAAAGACTCCAGCTTGCAAAACCGTCTTCCCCACGCATGAAGATCAACGAGCCTTCGTTCCTCGGCAGCAATCTTCTCTATGTCGCTTATCTTGCTCTTCCGGATAGATACCTTCTCAAGCATTGACCTCCCTTCAAAGAAGCCCATCGAAGATGCGACAAAACTAGACCGATGCCGGAATTGCACGGGAAACCTTGCATGACAACGATTCTCCGGTAGCCAACATATGCCGATGCGCTCATAACTCCCGCTTTCCGTCTTCTTCACAATCATCATGGGCTGAACATCAACGCGTCTGAGGTTTAATAGATTAATGTTCACTCCGAGGACTTTCATTTCAACCTTGGACCAAGTGCTGCGGAAGATGATGCCTTTGAGCTTTTGCTTCGAATCTAAATCTTTCAAGGGTACATCCCATTGTGGCTTGACCAGCATTTCCCTACTTGTGTTGTAAGGTATGGCAATTGCGCAAGCGACGTCGGGGCCTTCGGAATCGTTGGCATCGCTTGCGACGTCCCAATCAGCTAATCGGACGCCCACTGTCATGGCACGCAGTTCGAGAGCCTTTCGAAGACAACCACCTCCAAAGTCGGCGCTTGTGAGAGAGGCGTATCCTAGAGCGCCCGTATCTTTTGTGTTATCGATTCCAAAGTACGCGACGCGGTGCTTTTCGTTTATGTATTGGCGATCTTGATCACCACGATGATCTTCGCCTGTGTGGTGGTGTTGCCAACTAATAGGTCCCTGCCAACCGAGGGAACACCAGCTTGGAAACATCTGCCGACGTCGGGCTGGTGTCTTGTGATACCAAAGTAGCCCTATCGTGACCGCGTTGCATCTGGAGAGATTGCCTCTCCCGTCTACTGTGCATATTAGAGGAACTCTCGCATCATCGATAGGGCAGACCGGCATGCCCCATATATGGAAAATTCGATCGTCCACTTTTCTTTCCCTAAGATTGTTCAAAGTCCCAACGATGGCATCCAATGCGTCTGAGTCAAATGACAGCGTACGATTGCTGTATACCTCTAGATACCTTGTGGCTTGGATCATTCCATCCCATTTCTGATTTTCTCCCCTCATCAGATAGGAGTTTGTAACGTCTGGAGGCAAAATGATATCAAGAGGATGTGCCTTCGTATACTGATCCAACGTTGTAGCTAACTGCTCCCAGGGCAGATAGCCAAGGTCTGCTTCGTTGCTGCGATCAAGTTCCAGACCCAAGCATGAGTTACAGACGAATTGAACTTGTGTGTCCGTAAAGAATAGTCGCCTCCGAGATAGATAGCATTCCTGAAAGGTCCAAGCGCGGCTGGCCCATGTGGACGCCAGTATGTCCTGGTTAATTTCACTTCTTGTGGGATGGATTGCGAGGGTAATGGAGCGAACTCGAACGGAGAATATGTCGGTTCGCGAGCCGTCCCGCACACCAGGAAGACCATGCATTGGATCTTCTCCCGCTGCAGCAATAATGGTCAAATGCGCCGATGAATATATGACGCCCATCTGCTGTATTTGCTCATGCTTGCTCTGTGCATCATTCTGATCAATGCACTGAACTCGATTAGCAACCTCAGAAAAGCCTTTTTTCCGAGACTCACATATCGATCTACCCATAGATACTTGATACCCAGAGCCTTGGTCAACGCAATACTATCCTCTATAGTTGGTGGAAGTATACAGTCGAGCTCGGAGTAGCTAGGTTTCAATTCCGAACTAGATTGAGTCGTACTTGAAGATCCCCAAACGTAGGATAATGCCACATATAAGTAATCCGTCGTCCCTGTCACAACTATACGTTGATCGCAGTCGATGAATTTGGTGATATGCTTGGGCCTGCCAGAAATCGCCGGATTGCACAAAGGCCCATGATGTTTTGCGCACTCATTTATCCAGGTCTGAGCGAGATCAACTCTTAGATTTCTGGGATAAACTTTTCTTAAGTATGATTCAGCTTTGTCTTGCTTCATCTTCGTGGCTATGATGTGGGGTGTAGACCTATGGAAACTCAACGTGCCGATGTTTGGTCCATTATAGGGATCGTCGCACCACGTTATTCTTGTAGATCGATATTTGAAATTGTTTCTAATTGCGACCCTTCCGAACAAATGGCAGACCGGGCAGGTGGATGCAAGCAAGTCTTCGCGTGTTGCGAGTGTAAGGAAAACTCCCGGCGACTCGGACAGAGTGACGAGATCTTCCCAAGGAATGCAGTAGCAGCGATCACAGATGCTGCCCTGGACCCCATCTTTCTCATCGTCGCGTGTATCAGCGGACGCTGCCATCGTATCGGTATCCACGGTGATACAAGTTTCCATCTCGTTCAGTGCGGATGTGGATGTAGGAAGTGACATTGGGCCCGTGATCTAGCAAGGCAAAATCGAGGAGCTGAAGGGAAAGCTCAGCTGAAGAGAGCAGGCAGCCGCACTCCACCGTCCGTTACGCTAGTCCTGAAAGACTCAACCCGAGCAAGCCACACATGAAGCATATCCGAAGAGTGCAAGCTCCCATAGAAAAGTTCCACGATATCAGTTTGTAAGGAAGACTCTCTATGTCGCGCCACTGCAGCGCTTCCAATCCATATCATTTATGCACTCTTTCAGCAGATGAGCTGATCTACCATATGCACATGAAATGCATTTCCAAACCCCAGCCCAAGCAATCACACAGCCCGATCCTTGGCGCTCCACGACGCCATAGCTATGCACCAAGACTCCAACCCAATGCTGTAGTAATATGCACACCTCCAAGAACTATTTTCATCCCTCTCACCCAAGTATGACCATACTCTCGCCCGTGTTGATTACACGCCTAAAACAATCCCTCGGGTAATCTCTAATGTCCCAAGAACCCTCTCAACACACTCTCCATTTCCTCCTCATTGATCTGTCCATGCGCTTGCATTTGCAGCATGCGTTGCTGCTCAGCTGCAGTACGCTGGGCTGGCGCTGGGCCACGTGGGACTCCTGGGTGTGCTTGGCTGGGGCCGTTGTACCAGTTGGGTCCTCCGCGCTGTGGATGATCATAGGGGATTTGCGCTCCAGGTGCATGTACTCCATTTGGTGCAGATGGTGGTCCGTATGGAGCTTGTTGTCCAGCGTTATCTGGTGGCGGACGAGGCTTTGGCTGTGCAGATGGTGCAGGCGGTGCACCTCCGTTCAGGGCAGCAGCAGCCTTTTCGCGATCACGCTTCTTTTGCTGGACGAGTGTGCCCTTGACACCACGTAGGTACTTCAGTGCGGCATCGACTAGTTCTCTCTTCTCGGGAGAGCTCTTGAGCGCCTCGAGCATCTCGCGAACTTGTGTCTCGGACTTGATGTGTGGGCATGTGCGGCTGTGACCGAAATGCGCGAGGCCGCAGAGTCCACAGTGCTCGACACCTGCTGCTTTCAACTCACAAGCACCTTGTGGGTGCTGCTTGTAACACGCTGGGCAAGTCCGATTGCCGAAGGAACCGTAGGTAGGCTCCAGTGGTGATCGTAAAGGAAGTTGTGCACGCCGGAAGGGTTTGACTGCAGGCTTTGTATTAGCACGCGATGCAGGAGTCGCATGGTTGGCGATGCCGGGAGGCGCAGGACGTGATGAGACGTTGCCAGCAGAAGGCGGCCTCTTGTCGGTTTGCGGCGATTGAATGGTCTTCTTCCGAGGAGACGGAAGCGTGACAATAACTGGCGGAAATTTGGAAGACTTTGATGGAAACTTAGTAGACCCACCTACGCCATTTTGCTTGTACAAGGTCGTGTGTACGGCCGTCGTTGTGCTGCGACGTCGATCCGTGCTGGGTTCTTGCACAGGTTCGACACGCTCACGCTCCGCCTCTGGCTCTGGCTCCGGCTCACTCTCTTCCTCGGTGTCGGCCTGGAAGTCCGTATCGCTTTCCGATCCGGCCCTCTTCTTGCGCCGTGAGGTCTTCTTGATTGGTGACGGGAGCGCAAGGGCGTCCTCAAATGCATCTTCCCCGGCGGCTGATGCTACATCCACGCCATCCTTCTCGGTCACGTAGTCAACATTCTGTGCACTTGTTAGCATCGCATCATGCAGCCTCGAAGTTCACATACCAATCGAGCCCTTCGACCTCTACCCATCGCCTCCGCGCGAGCAAGAGCCTCTGCTGCGGCAGCTGCCTGTCGTTCTTTGAGAATTCTGTCCCATACACCAGGGTCTGGCGCAACCTCTTCCTCTACAATATCGAGATCATTCTGGAGCGCTCCTTTGTCATTAGCCCAAACTCGAGCGAAGCTAAATTGTGCCTCAGCAGAGTCGTCATCAGTGTTCGACTTGGTGTTTTCGATCTGACTTCGGTCTAGCAGCTTCTCGATGGATTCGTCGTCATATCGAATGTCTTGGTCTCCATCATCGTCCTTGAACAGCTCTGCTGCGCCAAACTTGAGAATTGATTCAACGTCATGCTCCTCGATATCATCTGCATCTAGCTGCTCGACGACTACGTGATCGAGCGCCATCTTTTTGCGACCCATTTGGATGATCTTCTCCTCCACAGATGCACGCGTCATAAGCTGGAAGCATAGTACCTTCTTTTTCTGGCCGATACGATGTGCACGAGCAATAGCTTGCAAGTCCTGGTGCGGATTCCAGTCGGGATCCAGAATGATGACCGTGTCAGCAGTGGCGAGATTGATGCCTACACCTCCTGCACGAGTCGAGAGTAAGAAAGCGAATAGTGGGGAATCTGGAGCGTTGAACTGGTCAATGCGCTTCTGTTTCTCAAGCGAGCCCATCTGACCATCAAGACGCTGGTAACCCATCTGCATGCCGTCCAAGAAGTCCTCAACGATGTTAAGCATGTCCAGGAACTGACTGAAGATGAGGACTCGATGGCCACGTTCCTTCAGCTTCGGCAGAAGCATCTCGAGCAAGCTGAGCTTTGCCGATGCTTCCACGAGGTTGCGGTGAGACACAGCAGCAATGTCGGACCGCTCTTCAATCTCACGACTGTAGACGAACGGATGACACAGACACTTGCGTAATTGCATGAGGATGTTGCTCAAATTTGCCCTCTCCTGCTGCTTGAGCGACTTGTCCGAGGTGAACAGAGCCTTGAGCAACTCGGGCCGCTTTGACAAGATAGACTTGTAGAGTTGTTTTTGCAGATGGCTCATGGAGATGGGTAAGATGACTTGACCAAGTGGCGGCAGGAAAGTCAGCACTTGAGCTTTCGTGCGCCTAAGAATGAAAGGTCGAATCTGGTCATGAAGCTCTTTGACATTCTCAGATGTCATCTCTGCGTACTTCTCCTCCAATTCTGCGGCGTTGATGGTATCGTCCAAAAAGTGTAGCAAGTTGAACAGTTCGCGAGCGTTGTTTTGCAAGGGCGTACCCGTCATCAACAGCCTGAAAGGGGCTTTTACACCACTCAGTGCCGTGTAAAGTTGGCTCTTATCGTTCTTGAGGCGCTGACCTTCGTCAACGATCAGACCCGCCCAATTAACGCTTCGAAACATGCGCCTGCAACTGTCGTCCGCAGCGGCTTCATACGAGGTCACAACAATATGACACCGCAGTTCCTTTGTCCCCTCAGGGTACATTTCGTACTTGTATGCCATATCTCGGGCTTGAGCCGAACCAAAGTACGCGACCACGCGGAGGGACGGCACCCATTGCTTGATCTCCCGACGCCAATTAGCAGCCGTGGAGTTGGGGACCACAATGAGGAATGGGAAGCAGTTGTGATCTTGTACCAGTGTGGCCATGTAAGCAATAACCTGGATGGTCTTGCCGAGACCCATCTCGTCGGCGAGAATGCCGTTCTTTTGACTGTACCACTGATAGTAGAGCCAATTTAGGCCCTCCATTTGGTACTTCATCAACTCGCCGCCTACGAGGTTGTCGGGCTGCTTTTGCTTCTCAAGTTTGGCGAATGGTGAGCTGCGAACCTTCTCAAGACGGCCTTTCAGCGGCCCTTGCTTAGGATATCGAACGTAACGACCAGCCACCCAGTCATTGTATGCTGTTACGAAGTCGAGCCATCTATCGCTGTCATCTGGAGTGGGGACTTTCTCCCATACGGCATCCTCGTAACCCAGACCCTTGTACTTGATGAGTGCTTTGTCCACCTCCTTGATTCTCGCCTTGTCGATCTCCTCGTTCCGAACTTCAACATAGCTTGTGTACTTGATGTCGAGAACAATGTCGATACGAAGATACTCCTCGGGTATAGCATCTTCCGTGCGCATCTTTGGCCCGTCTTCACGCTTGTAGAAGGCTTTCCGCATGGCTGCAGCTGTGACGCCCCAAGTCCACGCTCCTGAGAACCAAGTGGCTCGGAAGTAGGACTGATTCTCCCACTTGACAAGATACTGCTTCTCGTCTTCGCTGATCATGTCACACGACGCGCCTGGTCTGTATGTCTCAACATCGGATGGCCGCCAGGCGATAAGGCCGCCGACCTTCAGCTTATCTGTGTCGTTGCATTCCTTGCACATCCAGTGGTTGGAATACTCCCGAAAGCGCTCGTCTGCCATTTCTGCATCGTCGCGATTGATATCCATTGCGTACTGAGAAAGAGGCGGCAAGTGATGATAGTGCCATGCTCGTGAACACTTGGTGCACCGGAAGAGGACGTTGTGAGCGTTGTTGATGCGTTCCGGGGCCACGTCGATGATGGGATCTTGGCCGCCATTGTCTTCGCGGTCTTTCATCTCTTGTTGGGTGGTCTTGCGGTGGCGGAAGGGTTTGCAAGAGGTACCTTGTTCTCCACAATCCTGGCACTTTGCCAGGTCTGGAGCCGTCCTATCCTTCTTCTGGTAGATGTTGATGCACCGCTTGCATTGAAGAATAAACTGCTCGTTGCCAACCTTAGTGACGAGGTGCTCGCGGGTAGAACGATTTCCAATGCAGTTCTTGTGATATGCGAGGGAGCAGCCCTGGCAGTAAATCAGAGGCGCAACATTGGGCCCGCTGTAGCACACCTCACAACCTTCGGCATGGCGCGATCGAAATAAGTCACTCCTAGGCAGCGTAGGGAATATCTCGCGGACTTGTGTCAGCTTCGGCAGGGCAGCCTTGGGCTCAGAGTCGGAGCGGTAGACGTCGTTCAATGATGCCTCCGCCATGTTGTTTGTGGCGCGCGTTGCTCGATCTGACTGCCGGACTCCAGAACGCTGGATCTTTTCTAGCTTGGAAGGACGAAGTGACCGCCGCTTGCGCTTGCGTCCGGGCAGTACGTCTGAGCGCAGGATGTCGGAGTCGCTGGACTCATCCTCATCCTCATCTTCCTCTTCGTCCTCGCTGTCGTCATATGCGCGGACGGGAACTTGCTGTCTGGACGAGCGACGTGTTGGCTCCAAATTCTGCTTGCGCTTCCGCCGTCGCTTCTTTTTGCCCGCCTCCGAATCGTCACTTGTCGATAGTTCGATAATGTCGCTGTTTCGTGAGCGCGTCCGCGACGACCGTCCGCTGTCAGTGCCCCGCTTCGCGAGGGTCCGCACACGCCCTTTACGTGGTTTTCGAGAGGGAGGGGCGAGCTCGTCGGACTCTTCCTCCTCCTCTGACGATGATATGTCAATGGTGGAGATGTCGACAAAACCATTGTGCTTTGCCTTGGAGCCCCTCGTGCGGAGTTGCATGTCTTCGTTTGCGCTAGGCGATGTCTGATCGTCTTCCTCTGGCTGGAATTTAAGAAGGGCTTCACGACCACCCGGGAGTTCTAGGAGTTCTTCGAATGTGATCTGGGTATGGTCAGGTCTCGCCCTTGAACAAGTCTAAGAAGGAAGACGTAGGAGAGGATCGAAACAGTGGATTATATAGGCAAGCACCGTAGCGCTCAGGCATCGCTTTTACCTGACCTTTACTGCTCGGATTGTGTTTGAAGGCTCGCCTTTACCGGGTGCACTCACCTGCTTAGTCGTGTCGCCAAACAGCCTGACCTCATACAACATATCACCCCTCCGCGAGTATTCACGGATGACTTCCTCGACCTCTTCCTTGGGCTCATAATAGACGTATTCCTCCTTCTTGGTGACCGGCTTGACCCGGACGCAAAGAGCTCGACGTGTTCTCGGCGGCGACGGAGTTCGAGTGGTTTCCTTCTCTGGCTCTGCACTGCGCCCCGGCTGTGCATTGTCGGACGACGATGGCTGCTCGGTTGCCGGCCGAGGGGCAGCTTTGCGCCCACCTTTGCTCTTGAACGCAGCCATAAGCTGCGCCCCATCCTCGTCTGAGCTCATTTTTTGGTGGTTCTGCTAGTCGTGTATATGAGTTTCTAAGACCATCCTTCCCGTGTAACCTTTACAATGGGCCCCGCGCGGCGCAATACGGAAGGAACTACGACGACCTCATGGAAGTTCTAAGAGCAATCGCAGGTGTATACAGCGGTTATCGAGCGAACGGAGAGAGCATTGAAGGTCTATATTGGGGATCGCGGATTTCGTGTCGACCGACTCGTACAGTATAACTTGCGTGAAGCGTTGTGTGCATTCGATGCGCTCGCTCAAGGTCGCTTCACTGCGGAGATGGCAAACGCGTGACTACGCGATGCGCGCGACGGAGCTAAGGAATTAAGGTGCGGTCCGTGCGAGAATTATTTCGAACTCTAGTGGAGACGCCAGCCGAGCTTGCAGTGCATCATGCATCAATTGCAGACCGCACATATACTGCTATCTACTTCAAAACTGCCTTGTTATGGTCTTTCCTTCCCTACTTGGTAGCACGCTACTTCGCTCGCAAAGATTACGCCTTCCTCATACCTTCTGTCGCTACAAGTCCATCACTGCAGCCATCGAGCGAGGACAACAGCGTGGGCCCGACCGTTCGTCTCGACCTCGCACACGAGACACACCGAGCGAGGGTAGCTCCGGAGGCAAAACACGTCGCGAGCTGCGATTTGAGCGCTTTGGCAAACCTCGAGACGACAATGATGCACCACCAAGAGCCGCCCGCGAGGACCGACCACCACGAGATAGCGACAGGAAGGTGACCGCGCCTCGAAGCAGTAGATTCGGGCGTGTCGGCCCACCACGATCCCGTGAAGACGGCCCCAGCCGGTTTCGGGACGACAGACCGCCGAGGGATCGGGATGAGAGACCACGCCGAGAAGACCGGTTCAATGCTGCTCCAGACCGAGACATGACGCGGGACAGTCGCTTTGGTGGCGAGCGCAGATCAGGATCAGATCGATACGGTGGAGAACGAAAGCCTGCCTTCAATGGCACAGATAGACCTGGACGCCCGGACCGTTTTGCAGATCGAGGGGACAGGCCTCCATGGCAAGACAGATCCTCCGCACCGCGCATGGGCAGCACATGGGACCGCAACAACAGATTTGCGGATTCCAAACCACCATTCTCTGGTCGCGATGCCGATCGGGGGCCGCGCACCGCTACATACGATCGCGGCGAGACAAGAGACGGGCGGCCGGACAGATATCCTCGACGACAGGGCGATGATACTGAAGCTCCAGGTGAAGGACGCCGTGAGTCGCGGTTCTCTCGACCTGACTCTAAGGGTGCACGCCGAGAATACTCCGGCAGAGACGAACCTAGGCAGTCGTCATATTCCTCAGCTACAACAGAGCCGAAACAAAGTCTGATCCGAGATGTTGAGTCGCTTCCTTACAGTACTGCTGCCTCTGAGTTTGTTTATGGCCATTCCAGCGTTCTCGCAGCCATCAAGGCCAATCGACGCAAGCTGTACAACATCTACGTTCACTCTAGAGGCGCAAGTAGAGATGGGCTACTCACTCGCATAAGGGCTGCGAAGCTGTTTCCAATCACACACGAAGTTGGAGATGAGTATCTGCGTGCTCTGAATAAGGCGAGCAGCGGCCGACCGCACAATGGCGTGGTGCTGGAGTCGTCGCCACTTCCCGTCTCCCCAATCACGGAGCTGAGGACTGCTTCGGTCGAAGACGAGAGCTTTAGTGTTGCACTCGACAGCCAGAGCGCAGAGGACCTACTTGTCAATGGAAAGCAGGAAATATATTCGTACAAGTCGGGAGGCTGGAGACACCCTCTTATACTCTACGTAGATGGCGTGGTAAGCATCGTCAACATGACCTTTTGGCACATTGCTAACAGTTGAAGCTCGACGAAGGTAATCTCGGAGCCATCGCGCGCTCAGCGTACTTTCTGGGCGTAGATGCGGTAATCACGCCTACGCATCACACCGCGACATGGAGTCACATTGCTGTCAAAGCCTCCGCTGGTGCCGCAGAAGCATTGCCCATCTTCAAGGTTGGGCAGTCCACGGACTTTTTGGCGAAGAGCTCGAGGGCTGGCTGGAGGATATACGCAAGTGAGGCTGTACCTGCGACGCCCTCTCTAGTCTCGGAAACGACAGAAGGGGCCACAAGCGATGTCGTTTACACATTTGCACGAAGCACAAAGCGGCTTCCCGCAGATCACTCCCCAGTGGCAGATCATCCCACGATTCTCATGATGGGTGGCGAAGGCGCTGGGCTTCGGACCGGCCTGCTCAATCTGGCGCATTACAATGTTGGCATTCGACATGGCCGCGATGTTGATGAGATTGGCGTTGACAGTCTGAATGTCAGCGTTGCAGCTTCGATCCTTTGCTATGAGATGCTGCAAAAGCCAAAGTCGAAACCGACACCTCCGCCTGAAGAAGTTCTGTTCTAGCATAGGAGTCTCATCGCATATGCGCTTACGATACATATCATGAATACACATACCACCCTCTCCGCTTTTTGCAAACCACCGCCACTTGCATTGCGTTTGACAGCGAATCAGATCTTGGTTCCACGACTCGTTATCGAGGCGATGTCGCGTATATGCGAGACATACTCGACGCGCAGCACGGTTATCGAATCAACGTAGCTCCCCATATCACAGCTGCAGTGCGCATGCATTCCTTCCCCGCAGCAGGCTTGCAACCCCAACATTTCCGGCAACGATGCCGTGCCCAGCTCTGCCTTATCACCCTGGCGGTGAGCGAAAATGCCTACCAGCCTGCGATCAGCTACATAGTTTCGGAGGTTTGCGAAATTTCCAAGCTTGTTATCGCAAGCGTAAGCTAAAAATCCCACGCAGTGGTCTGCTGATGCGCGGAAAAGGGCGCTAAATCTTACTGGTATCGCGAAAATGCCATATGAGTGGTGATGGGAATTTGTGCCCCACGTGTTCGCACATGCTAATTAACGGCCAATCTGTGCTGGTCGGTGCAACACGAGAGTGAAGAGGGGCTGTCATCGCTACGTATGGAGCACTGCATACATTGAGGTCGCTTACTTTCAATGTCGCAATACGACAAGGGACTGCAGAAGTCTGCTTCATGGAGGAACAATGTACAGTAGAAGTGGCCAGATGTGTGGATCCTCAGGCCTTTTCGTGGCTAAGACTCTCGACACGCAGACCCTGGCCAACCCCCCGGCGTCCTTGGATCTTGTCGCTTCAAGTGCCCGCGCAAGGCTGGGAAGATGCTGGAGGGACCCATGTCGTGATCGGTGATGGTGGAAGTGATCGGAGGAGGGCGCTAAGGACTTGACACCGCCTTTTCCATCCTATTTGAGGGCGTATCCGCAGCAAGCAGTGCTTGAGCAGCAATCGGGGGTCATCCCACGCATAGTCATTCACAATGTGAGAAGCGGCGAACCTCACGACCGCTGCATGCGCTATCAATTCTGCAGTCTCGTAGCGGTTGAGATGGAGGGAGGGTCCGAGCAGCAGTGGGTCCCGTTAGCACGTTGCCAAGGCCTCAGTTTATCCCTGTCGTCATCGCACCTTCTGTTAGCGGCGCGGGTTGGGAAATGGTGTGGTGAGGGCGCGGCACACACCCTCGAGGCAAACCTGCGTGCATGCTTGCTGCCCACCACCATTGCCATAGAGAGGTTGCGTCCTCGTCTACCCTTTGACTGTCTAGTCTCCATCCGATCTCTCTAGGCACTGCTGCATCCCCGCATCCTCAAACAGACCCTCGTCCGGGCTGCTGATATTTCGCTCGGCGCGCTCCCGCACACAACAGTAGCTTCCCGCACCGCTGGCGACGATCCTCGAGGCGACTACCTGCTTGTACGCCTCACTGCAAAATCACGCAGGCCACGCTAGTCCTTACACAAAACCCCGCAACGTCCTCGTTGCTGGTCGCGCCACCGCTGAGGCTCATTCCTCATTTCACTTCACTTCTTTGAGGGAGTAGAAGGCTTGTTCATACATTCATCATGACGCGCAGAGTGGTGTATGGCGTGGGGCTCATCCTCACCATTGCTTGTGGGTTGTATGGGATTGATAAGAAAATTCGAGGCTGATATTCGCAGGCACGGTTATGACGATTGCTGGCATCGCATTGCCGCGATGGGTCAGCTACAGCCCGGTATGCTACGATCTCGTCTTGCGATCCGAATACGTTTTAACAGCATACAGAATGGCGAGCGCGAATACTCGTATGGCCTCCACAGCCGCTGCTCAGCAGTCACGGGCACCTGCGTGCCGTTCCCTAGGACGAGCGACTGCACCAAGGACCCGTCCTTCTGCAACATGTGGCGGACGGTTGGCTTCCTGATCTCCTTCGCCGTAGTCGTGGAGCTGTGTACGCTGGTGTCGTTCATTGTCATAATTGGCGGCGGTGTGCAGAGGCGGGTTGCTGGTTGGCAAGTCGCGTCAGGCGTCCTGCTGTTCAGCGCCGTGGTGCAGTGCGCCGGTATGGCTATTGTGGTACGTTATCAATACCCTTCACATCGAACATGCGCTCAATCCGCTCCACTACCCTTCGGCTCACAATCTAACGCCTCCAGGCCTTCCTCTTCGACAACGACAGCCGCTTCTGGGACGGCTGGCACCTCGACACGTGCTTCCACCTCGTCACCGCCTCGTGGTCCATCCTCGTCCTCACCTCAGCCGGCATCATCGCCAGCGCACTCTACCTGCCCGCCGAGGGCGACTACGACCTCCTCCCCGAGCAAGAATACAGGGAACCAGATGATCGGTGAGCGCAGACTGGGTGTGACACACATATGCTTGAGGAAGACTTTTAATTTTGCGCAGGCTTCTTTCGCGCATCGCGGCGTGGGACAACGGCTGGAAGGGCTCGAATTCAAGCGAGGAATACAGTTATCAGCGCGATCAGGATGGCATGAGCGATATGAGCTCGATTGGCGGCAGGAGGGAATCGCGACAAAACGAGTAATGAAGGACCTTATGACCTTGGGCTTCGGTGGGGGCGGTAATACATGAAGGGATTTGCGCGGTCGGTTGCATCACTGGATTAGGACGGCGCAAGTGATTTTCCTGCGTGGGATTGGGCGAGCTGTGTGTGTGTGTGTGTTTTACAAGCGGCATTGTTATCCGTTTCTTATTAACCCTACGATACCCCTCTACCCTGGTGGTTGGGCTGTTTGTTTACTCTCCTAGCGATGGTTACGCTAGTTTTGGTCTCAGAACGATTATTTATTACATGTGTTAATGTATGCATTTTCTCGAACGGCCAGTTCCGAGAAGGGTTGATGTTTGTTGTGTTTGTGGTGATGAGTGGTGACGTAGACTGCGTGTGTTAAGAGGATGTTGTGATACGTGATCGGGAATGAGAGGCCATAATTTGACGAAGCATAGGCAGAAGACATAGTAATCCTTCATTGAAGATTTGTTGCTAGTAGATCGGAAACTTGGCCTTCTCAGTAAGGACAAAAACTGCAAGCGGTGGGTGGGAAGAAAGGGCAGGAACATACGACACGACCACCGTGTTTTTCGTAGTATATTTTGGGAATTGGGTTCGGGTAGTTGAAGAAGAGAAGCAGAGGTAGAGGAAATGAACAACTTATACGCACGGCTCTGGAGTAGCTATTCCCGCGTACTTGAATGTAATGTCGACGACCGAGCTTGACATATGCAGAATGGACTAGATTGATAAATGATATGCGTCGGGAGGGTGTACTGCATACCGAAATCCGATCTGCGCATATCAAGGTATAGGGACATGCGAACAAATCATGCGTGTCTTGTAGTGATGTATTTCGAGACGTGTGTGGAGCAAAGCCTGCAGTGATGGGGGATTTGAGGGATTGATAGTTAGGACATGGGCATCTGGAAGTGTTATTTTGATGAAATGCTTCTATGGAGATGTGGCAATGAGGACGAAAGAGCAAAGGCGCGGTGAGATAGATATAACCTATGCGAAATGTGGATGGGAAAGATGGCGGACAATGCGTCTCTTGAAAGCATTTTTGTGGCTTTTTTATGATTTGTGGGAGGCGAAGAGACAGCTTGAAAGTTCGAGTAGGTTTGGGATGAGTCAAGGGGGTTGAAACAAGCCATATTTGTCCACTGGATGTTTACTTGGGGAGTGTGAGAGTTATTTTGAGAAAATAGAGGTGGAGAAAAGGCAGCGGAAGCAGAAATTGGACATGTACACGTCGACGATTGGATTTGATACCGCCATTGTGGTTACTTTGCTGAGGATGAGAAGAGGAGCTGCGGTGCGGATTTCTTCGGGCATTTAAACCTGGTTTCAGGTGTGAGTAGTATCCTTTTGTATAGTTCATCTCCGTATCCGAACATCTTTGAGCAAGATCAACCACATGCCTTGCAAAACTGTGCACGAGCACTTTCTTCTCTCGACATAAATGCACAGCATGAACATAGACAGCAGCGATCGATTCCGACGTCGGCCGACGGCCGGAGAAAGGACATGTACTCTGTGGTTCCCCAATCTTGTATGTACCGGGAAAAAGGGACATTGGAGTTCATTTTTTTCGATTTTGGGCAGAGAAATCAGAGCGTGAGAGATTAGTAGTGATCAAGAACGAAAAACAGGCCGGTGAAATTATATCTATTACGAAGAATAAATGCCTAGTAAGAAGTGAGCTTATTATCTTAGTGGTCTGGATTTGCTTCACAGCACCTAGTTCAGCGACCACTGATCACATTTCTACGCAGCATGTTGTGAATGTGGAGATGTTGCGCAGCCATTTTAAGGAATTGCTTAGGGTGTATCAGGGCGAATACATTTCTAGGAAAGAATGGGCTTTTTGAGAAATGCATTGTGTTGCTGGGAGCAAACAGAGGCGGACATGTTCGTTGGTGGCATTGTTCTTGATAGCAGAAATCGAAGCAGGCAAACATGAAACGCTCTTGATGTCGTTCTGATGTGTTTAAGTCTATCGGGCAAGTGATTCAGATGATGCGTAAGCAAACGACGCCGAGCATGGCTGTTGATGCACCCCAGGCAGGGCTACTCGCGAGCGCATAGCTTGTCTCAAATGGGGGCTTGAATCCATATATGGATGAATATGCTAGTTCCAAGACATAGAGTTCTAGACTGACTGCCATGTGATGGATTATTTGGATGTCCTTGAGCATAGCTCTGAAGGTTGATGTTAACAATTTGTGGTGTTAGTTAGACCATGAAGAACGAACCCACATTTATCATTTGGCATTCGTACCCAACCAATAATATCCTTTACGATATGCGGCATACGCAATGCAGCTGGTAGTCGGCGAATCACTGCAGTTTCAATTCGCGCAAGTACCTTTTGGTTGGGCTGCACATGTATAGCTGACTTTGATCCCGCGGGTTTCTTTATGTTAGTAACTTGATACCTTCCTTAAAATCGACCGCTCACTACGTGTCATAGCATCGTTTGCCGCCTTCTGAGAAAAAGAGAACAGGGGGAAATGCATTACATATACAATTGTTCATTTTCATCAAATAATCTCCACCTCTTGCACTTCGAAGAGGGCGGCAAATCTTTTCATGTTCACTCCTACCAGCTCTTCACCTAGTATCTCAGGGTCTATATCTTTCAGGTCCTTCCTAGTGTAATCTAATCGCCCATGCGCAATTCTCAGACAATTTCCAGCCGGCAACCTCTCGAGGACGAGCATTTCGCCCGAACCGGACTTCTTATCCATGTATACAGACATAACAATAAGCAAGAGCTCAGCTTTCGGACTAAGACCGTCGTAATATTCGGGCCTGCCATGCGAATCGTAGTCGAAGCATTTGAGTTGATCGTAACCATTATCCAAGAACACTTGCAGTCGCGTTGAAAGATATGCAGTTGCACGAAGAGACAGCGTCAGGCCTTTTAGTCGAATACTGGCAGAGATTACTCCACCCATGTGGTGTGGCCCGTAGAAGCTCGGGTCGAGACTGATGAGCTCTGTCGTAGCGACCGAATATTCGGACTTTTTTACGTTGCTGAAGCGAGTAAACTCCCCACGACAGGCCCATGACCATGATGGAATTCCGGATAGATTCCCATAACATGCAGTTCGGGTAAAGTCTAGATCCTCCACCAAGGTTTTCTCCCACATGCCGGCAACGTATGTGTCATTAGTCCGACGTTGCATTTCTCGCTTGACAACACCACCCAGTGCTGGAAGACGGTCATTGAGTTTCGTAAAGTCCAATGATGAGTACATCGCTATAAGCTCCTTCCAGCTGCGCTTTGGATCACCGAAGTTGAATTTCATTGCATTTTGTACGTTGTTTCCCTCACATAACGGTCGATCAATATTCCAGTCCTGGTCACCACTTGCTGACAGAAGGGCGGATGTACACTCCCAGAGAATCTGATCTTTAGCATAGTGAATAATCCGTTTCGAGAGTCGTCGTTCTTGAAACACCTTAGGGGCCAGAAAGTCAGCCCAGCTCCGACGCTCAAATCATAACAAAACGTACCCAACCCCGCTCAAGAAGCGGCCAATCGGTTGTATCATAACTCATCCAGTTCATGGGGAACTTTGGCAAATTCCGCCGAGTGCACAGCCCTGTGGTCCCCAGCGAAACGTCGCAGAAGTCGTCTCGAATGCGCGAGAAACAGCCACCATTACTATCGCCCGAACCTGTTGCTGCAATGGTCAAATACGCGCCTTCGTATATTTCTGCCATAACGGCTGCTGTTGACGCCCAGTCATCAATATTATCTTGTTCAATACCTGCCCGGTATCAGCCAGGACCGAGAGACAAGGTGCGTTTCTCACACAGTGCGTCGATCCATAGAAAGTAGATTCCAAGTCTTTCGCATATTTCTACTGCATCTCTGAATGTTTGTGGGAGCTGGGTCCTAGCTACTCCGGATCTCAATTGGCCCATTGTCTCGGACTTGAGTTGCAGAGCCGGCCCTTGTCTGCCCCAACAATGGGAGAGACAAGCATATTTTGCCTGTGCAACATTTTCAACACACTCTTTTAGAATGACAGTGGTTGTAGTGATTTTGAGAACACGCTTTGGTAGACAGGAAATCTTGTAACTGTGGCACTGGCTGTGATTATGCAAGCAATCATGAAGCCAGTTCGAGACCATCTGGAATGCATGCTCCGATGAAGTGTCTCGCAGGATCAAAGGACGTTTTCCTATGATCGACCATCGAGGGTTGATCAAAATATCGGCTAGATAGTCAGCGGTGTAAGCATCAGTGTAATGAAAGATGTGCGCTTCTCATGTGAACAATAGGGCTCTTTTTGATAAGCGGACAAAGATGATACAGTCTGGTAATACGTACCCGTAGATCTGAAAATACTTAAACATTCGACGGTATCGTCATCATCCTGCTCAACTGTCATGTCTATCCGCAATTGTGGTGATTTGTCTTCGCAACATGCCACGGCGAAGATTAAGTTGATATCCCATGATTCCATAGCGAAGAAATGCTCGAAAGTACGGGTGATCAAAGCGCAATCCTGGCAACCCTCGCTCGCTCCTTGTCGAAGCGACTGTGGTTCCAGACGTTCAACATAGTCGTCGCTACGGAGCTGGCCATATTGCTGTACTTCTGCGCAGCGACGGGTGATGGCCAAATCACAGACAACACAGTTGGACGCCGGATCATCGTCGTTATCGTCGTTATCAGCAGCCTGGGAGCTGAACTCGGTACATGTGCCCTCTTCCATCGTCGTGTCACATTCGTCAACATTTTCCATTGTGTTAGGGCCTTTGTCGGTCGGTATAATGCTCGTTATCTCCATATTGAAGTGGGCTGTTTTCTTATTGCTAACGAACTTCGGAGGTCAAGCTGCGTTCTCCAGGCAGCAGCGACAAGGCTGCCAAGTAATGCATTGTAAGACCGCATCAACGCAGGTAAGAAAGCCCCTGGTCTCCCCCGAGGATAAAAATAGCACCGATTTGTCTTCTCTTGTTTCCCAAAATATTTAAGACACGCGTACAGAACTTTTCAAAATTACAGTTGCCGCAGTAATTGTATCCAAGTACGCTGCCATTTGCATCATACTGTACCTATGTTCCAAAACGGTGTGCTTCGCCTAAATGAGAGCTCTAGTCATCTTTCGGGCATTAATTTCATTTAATTACGAATGTTTAATACCACGTGGCTCATTTTGGACTAGCTCATGATGATACTGTTGCAAATGTGATGGAAGAAGGGTCGGAAATACATACAAAGACAGATTTGCACAACGCGCAACAGGATCAAATCCGTTAAGTATAAGAGAAAAGAAAAGAACTGTCTTGACAAGGGCATTGGGTAGGGATGACAAGCAATAAAGGTGTCCCTCGCGCTGCCAGGTCTGATCATGTACACAGCGATAATCGGTGAATTAGTGATGTATAAAGTCTAGCAACCGTTTTGTGTGCGGAAAACATGTGGTCGAAAGTAACATGGACTTACTACGTTGGCGCGATGATTCAGTCACTCTGCCTTGATATTGCGCACTCAGGAGGTATTGAAAATCCTTTCTTGTGGCCATGGCACCATTGCGCAGGATCGAGTGGTCAGCACCACGCATTACTGACACGCCCACCAGTAACAGGAATCTGTTTCAAGCTCTAGACACAAGTCAAAAGATCGAGTGGCCGTTCCGGAATACATGACCCGATGAAATTGCGATCTGATAGTCCCAGACACCTAGAAGATATATGAACGTCTTCCGGCAACTTCCACACAAACTGAAGAGTGGCTGTGGAAGGCTGAATGATGAAAGAAGAGCCTGTAGCCTAAGAACAAAAAGCCAATGTGACGGTATGCGCCTGCAATTTGACGGACTGATAACCTTACGACAGAATGGTCGGAAGCGAGGATCAAAATGATGACGAATATCCCGCGCGCAACGGATTTACCGTAAGATATGGCTGCTGTCCTTCGATTCTTTCTCGTCCTGAAAGAACATGTTTTTGGCATACCTTTCTTTAAGCGACTACCATAGACTTGAACTACTTATGTCTAGGATATAGCAGAATTTTGACTGCGAGTACACAATTTGACGGCTTGTGTAACCGGTATATAGGGTTGTGAAAGCGGTGACACAAGATTGCGCGTTCACGTGCCCAATTTGAAGCTTTCTCACGCTTTTCAAGATCGTTGTGGAAGAAAACTCGGCCTAGGAGACATCTCCATACGCGAAGTGATTTTCGGGGAATTGTACGAAGAGATCTTGTGGCCTAAAGAGACACCGATGACAATACACAGCGTCCGCCTCTGCTAATCAACGACATGGTGCGATCGTATCCAGATTATGCAGGATGAGCTTTGGACGCGCATGCAGGCGTCGCTCGGCGAGGCTGTTCCATGCGATCCTCACATGGATGCCAGCATTCAGGCTACGCGAGGCACACTGATCGCAACATGGAAGGCGTGATCCAAGCCACGTGCGATTCGTCGAATCGAAAACAATATGCGGACCCTAGTATTCGAGCTGCTTTCAAAGAAGTGAGATGTAAATCAATGCAAAGCAGAGGTATCGACGAGTCGTGTCGACGATCAAAGCTTTGGTCTCCCTGTCGCAGCCAATCTCTCAGGTATGCCCGCAATTTGGAGAATGTCGGCTTCGGTGACATCTGCAGCTTTAGCACCGCCGCAATCGTATTTTGATGTAGCGCTTCCGAGACTCCCACACGTTGTGGGATGACTACAGCCTTCGCACGCGGAGAAAAATTAATAGATTGGTGGATTTGTTTGTGTGGCAGTGGTGACGGACGCTCTGACCAGTTTTGAAACGATAGCGGGTGCGTTCGAAAATGGAGGCTAGTTCGTTGAAGGATTGAATCGATCCCCCAGACGGGGTGAGACTGCGGGGGTCCGACCAATGTGGCCGCTGGGCCGAATAATTAATATGCAACAAACCATCTCAGCAGAACTCGGATGATTCGGAACGCACAACTTGCTCTCTGCCCTTTGATTTTGTCGACCTGTTCTGCAGAGGTTGTACTAATACAGGTTTGAGTTGCAGTAAAGCGATGCGCGAGTTCCTGTGGGGAGGACGAATACGTTTCCCCAGATCGTGGTGGGGCACCTCATGCTAGTTGCCGTCCCCATGTTGTCCGCAGCACGGGGCAGGTCCACACCGGACGACGAGTAATGGGCGGGTAAGCATCTTGCTGGGACACGCCATCAGCTGAAGCGTCCACGCGCATTTGTGGAAAATTGTTTTCGAGTATCTGAACTCTCTCGACTAAGCGTCCGCGCGGCTCCGTGACCTATGCTCTGCCCAGTCGGTTCAAGATGCACCACTGACAAGCATGCCGAGACGTCTTAGCAACGCTTCTCTCATCTTAGCGAGGGAAGCTTCGGTTGGTGGCGTCCTTGTCCTGGCCTTGTTCCTTGGAAATGATGACGCTACCATGAACAACATCAGCCAGGGCGAGACCCAATCGCCAGCAAACCCGGTGACCAGTCCACGGCGCCGGATTGTGGCGGGTCAAATAATGCCAAAGCTTGAGTGGTCTACCAATCACGGATGCGATGACCAGCCATTCTGGGCTTCATTGCCGTCCAACAATGCATTCATCAGTGGTGAGAAGTGGAGCTAACGTTCCTCGGAGCCACAGCACTCCAGCGCGGCGGGAACGATGGCCTAGTTCCAGAAGCCTCCAGAGGAAGATTCTGCAATTCGTGGATTATATTGCACCCGCATGTGCGCCTCTGGCTGACGGCGAGGACGGTGCGCAACCTCGTGCTTAGAGACATTCCCGCGTGTCCGCACGTATTCAGCCGGTTATGGGAGATGCCAATAATACATAATAGCCGTACCCCAGACCCCATCTTTACCCCAAGCAACTCGTCTTCTCCACCTTCACCACCATCTCAGAGCCATTTAGCACCATGGCTTCGATAGAGAAGGACAACGTCACCACCGCAGAGCGCATCTCCAACAACTCTGGTGGCGATGCAGGTGGCCTTGCTCATGCGATGGAGGAGGGCAAGGACCTTGGGCTTAGCGACGCTCATATCTGTACCGAATCGGACAACAAGCGCATTCTTCGCAAGACCGATATCTGGATGCTCTCCCTGCTCTGCATGGTCTACTTCCTCCAGTCAGCAGACAAGGGAATTATCGGACTGACTGCGGTGTACGGACTCAAGAAAGATGCGAAGCTCGTGGGCAACGATTACGCCAATATCGGCAACATCGGGTACTATGCACAGCTCGGTGTGCAGCCCCTCGCCGCATGGGTTGTTGTTAAGCTGCGCTTCCGACAAGTACTTCCAGTCATTATAACCTGCTGGGGTATCTCTGTTGCTGGCGGACTGGCTGGCTCGCGGACCTACGCTGGTCTTCTCGCATCAAGATTCTTCCTGGGCGCGTTTGAGGCTGCCGTCATTCCCCTCTTCTCGATCATCACCATTGCCTTCTACAGACGTTCGGAGCAGCCTTTCCGCGTTGCTTGCTGGTACAGCTGCTATGGTCTCAGCACCATGCTCAGTTCTCCACTTGTGTATGCCTTCGGTCGCATCCACTCCCACTCGCTGTTCCGCTACCAGATCGTCTACCTCTTCTTCGGTCTTTTGACAATCGTCATCGGTATTGCCACCTACTGGTGGGCACATGACAGCCCCGGAGAGGCGCGTTATCTCACACCCGAGGATCGTCTGAAGGCCGTTGATCGTTTGAAGGCCAACCAGCAGGGTGTTGTGTCGCACGAGTTCAAATGGAAGCACGTCTTCGAGGCTTGGGGCGAACTAAAGTACTGGTTTTATATGAGTAAGTCTTCTCGTACTTCGAAATTTGCATCGAGTCCTAGCTTACGCACCTTCTAGTCATGGTCATCGCAGTCAACGCTGGTGCTTCTGTCTCATCAGTCTTCGGCTCCATCATCCTCCAGAACCTGGCAGGCTTCACTCCTGACGAGGCTGTGCTCCTCAACATGCCATTTGGCGCTCTTCAATTCGTATCTATTCTCGGTGCATCCTGGCTCGCATACCGCTTCAAGCGCAAGTCGCCTTTCTTGCTTGGGCTTGTCACCATTGTCATCGTTGGTGTTGCCTTGATGGTCGCTCTTCCCAAGACCAAGGCCAACAAGGGTGGTCTCCTTGTCGGATACTACCTCATCGCTTTCGTCTTCGCAATCAACCCTTTGCTCATCTCCTGGATGGGCGGTAACTGCGCCGGACAGACCAAGAAGGCTGTATACTACACTTCCTTCAACGCTGGAAACTCTATCGGCAACATTATCACTCCGTACATCTTTGATTCCAAGTTTGCTCCTCAATACGTAAGTTTCTTTCCCCAGACTTGGTTTCCTCGTGGATTTATTGCTGACAACCTTTCAGGTCAATGCTCTTAAGGGTATCCTCACCATCTGGTGCATCCTCTGGGTCGTCGTCATTCTCCAAATCCTAAACATCATGCGCATGCAGAAGAAGAAGGCCGATGCGCGCGAGGCAGCGGGTCTCCCTCGCGACCCGGTTGATGAGTCCATGAGCAGGAAGTTCCACGAGGCCGGCGCCGAGGTGCATGGCGAGAACGGCCTGCAGGATATGACAGACAAGGATAACATCTACTTCCAATATCTCTTGTAGTTTCTTGGTTGAGCCAGACATAACAAGCTAGACGTATTAATAACACAATGCAAGCATTTCAGCAAAACTCGATGAGATCTAGCGATCGTCTCCTGCCTGAACGAATTGAGTTTAGCTCGTCCGATCGAACCGCGCACGTGCCACCGCGTTTTGAAATGTCGCTCGACGACGCGTGCGACGGCCATCTTCGTGTTCTTTTAACGTGACTTCGGCATCAGTAGTCATCACTGCACTCTTTGCTGTGGCATACCGAAATCCTTCCGATAGATCTGATGGTCGAGCCGCAAGACTCGCCAGTCTTAGGGCCGCCACGATGCAGACTAATGCGGGGCGTATCTCATCCCGCCCCAGAGAAATGAGGCTGCTGTTGTTGTCAGATTCAACAAACTTTTCTTGCTTTGCTAAGTGACATTGAGCGACATTATTGTTTTAACACAGGCACACGAAGGGTTACCTAGTCGGGACATCGAGGCAAGAGTTAAGAGTAGCAAGAATGGACTGAGGCTGTTGTCGTGCAGGTGCTATTCTTGTATCGCGTCCGTGTGCGAGGATCTTTGGGGGCCAAAGCTGGGCATCGCGTGTCAGCGTTTCGCAACTTCGAGCCTTCTCGTCTTCGATCACTTCATCTTCTCTAATCTGAACTCATATCGCAAAGGCTGCTGAGAGAAGGATCAGGGCACGAAGCTCGTGCTGCGTGCAATCTCCAGGGAACAGATCACCCGAAAAGCGAGATGCGCCTCCCGCAGCGATTCAGGCGACTGCCAAGCGAGGAACCACGGGATGAGCACCCAATACCCATGGCTACGTATCCCTCTCAACACAAGATGGGACCTGAAAAAGATTCCAAAGGAGGCGTGCTTGATCATCACGGACCGAGCCATGCAGACACAGAGTATAGCGCCGCTGCCTACAATTCAGCCGGATACACCATCTCGCACCGTAGGACGCTCGTAGAAAGAGTCGAAGACTACGAGAAGAAACGCTTTGGGTCGCATTACTTTGGCATATTTTACGACACCTTCATCGGTGGCTGGCGCGCCGGCCTCATCCGGTCATTCCTGCTCAGCCTTGTTGCGCTTCTTACGAATATCTCGATATACGCCTGGCTTTTCACCAAGTTTGATGCTCAAAGTGGTTCAGCATCAATCATGCGCGGCTCTTGTGCTCAGATCCGAGGAACCAATACTGGGATTCATGCCGCCCTCAATGTGCTATCAACTTTGATCCTGGGAGCATCGACATATGCAATGCAAGGCCTAACTGCGCCAACGAGGGATGAAGTCGACAAGGCGCATGCAAAAGGCAAGTGGGTTGAGATTGGTACCCAAAGTGTCAGGAATCTCTTCTATTCTCGTAAGAGGAATGTCTGGATCTGGGCGGTACTAGGGCTTACGAGTATGCCTTTTCACCTCTTGTGAGTGCTCACCCGCGTTTTACATAGCTTGGCTGACCATATCAGCTTCAATGCAGTATTCTTCACGACTACACAAGCAAACCAGTACGCTGTAGCGGTTGTCGACGAGAGTATCTTCAGCAACACCACATTCCAGCCCACGCTTGAAAACTCCTCGCCGGACCTGTTCGATCAGCTGGTCCCAGCCAGAGATTACTGTGGCGACTCCGCGTGCTCATTCGACGTGCGCAATGAGACCCTACTCATCGAGCTAATGCGAGACATCACAAACGGATTCAATCTGACCGATTTCGTTCGTATGGAGCCTTGGGAGTGCATACGCAACTACTCCTCTGGCTTCATGAGGGGTTATGGCGATGTGGCCGTTGTATCCGCTCGATCAGACACTGACTCGCCCGTGCTATACACGAGATTTCCACAAAGCTCCATCAGTCCGGATAAAGAGAGCTCAAATCCGGATCCATACCATTGGATATGTCACGACGTGATCAATGCCAACAATACCTCAGATGATGATGATCGATGCAGCCTTGACCTGGCCAAGGACCGATTCGATGGAGGCCAAAACTGGACAGTCTATGGAAACCGTGTCAGCCATTGCTTGGCACGCTCTATACCTGATATATGTGAGCTACAATTTAATCAATGGCTTATGCTTGGTGTTGTTATCTTTGGCGGCATCAAAACAATCGTCATAGGATACTTGCTCGTCGTGCGCCCAACAGGGCGCTTCCTCCGCACACTGGGCGATGCTATTGCATCCTTCATGGAAACAGAGGATCCAACAACCAAGAATATGTCTCTAGTGACTTCGAAGCAAATTCGCAAGAATGGGTTCCTCCAAGGGTACGCACCGCAGATTTTCACCGGTCAACGGCCACGATGGCTCAACTCCGCGAACACAACCGAATTCTTCGCCACCGTTGGAGTATCCGCCCTGTATATTGTTGTTCTGTCCATTGCCCTGTTTTTCGCAATCGATGGAGCGTACGGCTTCGCTTTTGAAAGCGGCCTTGGTGTGCCAGACATCCAGTCGATGGCCTCCTTCAAGCCAGACGATACAGGCTCATCAGGAATTGTGCCTACTCTACTCGTCGCCAACGTCCCTCAGCTCGGCTTCTCAATCCTATACGTCATTTACACCAGTATCTGGGGCAAGCTACTTGTCGCGCACGAATTTGACCGCATGACGCAAGTGAAGAAGGGACTAAGGGTCAGCGAGCGCCCGCAAGGTATGCAGCGCACGAGTCACTTCTTCACGATGCCCGCACGATACGCATTGCCCCTCATGGGCTGCAGTGCAGCACTCCATTGGCTGTGCTCTCAAAGTTTTTTCATGATCCGGATCGACGGTGTCAACTCCTACGGAGATATTGACCAGAACGATCGACTTGTTAGATTGGGCTACAGCTCCACCGGCGTGGTCGCGCTCATCGCTGTTTCGGTCACGATGCTAGTATCGACTGTTTGCATTGGCGCTTTCAGAAGGCTGTGGACGACTTTAGGCGAGACCAGTATGAGCGCTGTTATTAGTGCTGCGTGCCATGCTGGAAGGTATGAGACACAGCCATGGCTGCAGGAGGTGCAGTGGGGCGACGTGACTGAGCCGACGGAGGGGATGGAAGAACAGAGTCTTAGACACATATCGTTCACGGCACGGCTTGCCGAGAGGCCGATTGTGGGCCAGGCATATTCGTAATCTCATCGCTCGTTCCAGCAACTGGACGAAATGTAGAACATCAACTAGAGTCTGTCAGGCGTGCGCTGATCAGATAAATTATCCTTTCAATTCTCCCGGATACGACTTTCCGAGTCCAATGGTCTTTCCCCAACATTCTTTGTAAATCACTGATGATCCCTTCCTCCTCGTACGTTTTGTGATCACGCCTTCCGGGAGTCTGCAGGCCATTCGTCGTTCCTGCTTGTCCCTCTCGGGCGATAATAATTCCAAACAAAACGTTTCGACGTCCTTCTTCACTCAAACCCAAGAACTCCACCATTGTATACTGCTCGACTGAGCTACATTACAAACGCCACTTGCTCTTCTTCCGCCTCCTACCCATCGCATGTCTTCGCATACTTCCGCTATGAGCTCCAGCAGCACACTACCGGTTCCTTTCGATGGTTCTTCAGATAACGATGTCGCACTTCCGAAGCCTGCCGCTTTCTTCATGGCTATAGGCAATGTCGATTCAGCAATCAGGAATGACGAGGCTACCTACAACAACCCCGCATCAACAAAGGAACAGCTCAGAGCGATCGAGAGAACGGTCAAAGCCAACATCGAGGAAGCATTCGATGCACACATAGACCTATTCCGGGTGGATGTGAAGGAATATGCTGCGGCGGTAGAGAAGTGCCATGCTCTCTATGAGGCCATGCATGACAATAAGACAAGGCGAAAGGAAATGCTTGCGAAAGCTACGAACACTCCAATGGCCGCCATGACGTCGAATGGCCAACTGATCCGACAGGATGTCATACCTATGCGGCTCCAGATTCAGTTCTGGATACTCGCGGTCCTCTTCGTCGTCGGTTCAGAGCTTGCAATCTTCCACCCACTCGCACTCATGCCGAGCTGGTCGCTCGTGCTAGCCGTGGTCACTGTGACGACGCTTCCCAAAAAGCTCCACGAAGCCCTGAGTACGCAGCGCTGCCTCTACTGGTATTCAATTTACAGCTTCTCGGTTTTGATTGGGCTATTCTTGGAGCCTGCCATGCATGTACTTGCCACAGAGACATGTACTGATCGACAACTTCTTTTGCTTCGGTGGTGTGTGGCCTACTGCGTCATCTCCGAGGCAGAGTGGCATCGGCACCTCCATAGATCGAGGCAACATCCTATCCGACGCGATTTGATGCCAACAAGGCAGCCAGACTGGGGCAAAAGCTTGAGTGTACCTCAAGCACATGCGAAATCCTGTCTCCTCAAATTCTTTTTGAAACTATTGAGTCGTACAGTACTGGTCACGCTCGTTGGACTACCGCCAATCATACTCCTGAGAACGATCGGTGATGTCCCTGGCAAACCGATTGATTGGATACCGTTCCACGGAAGCGCATTATACCCTCCCACCTGGGTGGGGATTATTCCTCAGTATCTAGTGCTCACACGACCTGTCAAGCATCTGATGGCGTGGCTGACTGATCGCATCTTCGATATCGGACTGTCGCTGTGGATCCGTGCTCGAAGATGGTATCTGTATCGGGACGCCGGCGTTCCGTGATCTCTCGACAGGCACAAGGTGGAACGGACATCGGAGAAAGCGTAGAGCCGTGATTATCAGTCACAATTTAAAGGGCGGTATCATGGCGCAAAATCGTTCGTCAGAGCTGTGTGATAGCTGCTGAGGACCATCATTGTATCATCAAGCGAGTGGCTGTAGCTTTATTGCAATAGCTGTCTAGTCCTCCTCTTCCGTTCATTGCCCTTCGCAAAAATGATGCTCTAGCACACCCATATGACATTGACCGAGCGCATTCCTGGTGCGCGTAACTCGAGTACCATATTACGTGCGTTATTAGCATATTTTGGCCTACTCGAAACCACGTTTCAATCCAAAGCAATTTCATTCCAAGCAAGCACCTTACTTACTGCACTGGCCGAACATCATCCTTTCCTATTCTTTTGGCATGCCGTTTTCCAATCCTTCCATCCAGCTCACTTCCCAGATGTGCCCATCCGGATCTTCAACACTGCGTCCATACATACCGGGCATGTCCGGCAGAGTGGTCGGATCCTTCTTTCCCCCTTTCTTCTCCAGTTCCTCGATGAGCTTATCAACATCTTCCTTCTTCTCTACGCTGATACAGAGCAAAGTCTCCGTGCCGTTGCGTCCGCAAATCAGTGCCTTGTCAGCTGGCATGAAGGACTGGAAGCGTTCGTGCTCCTGAAGAGAGGTTAGCTATCGTCGTTGCCAGAGATGTACGTGAAAATGAGCGAGTCTGACCATGAGCATGACGGCGATACTTTGGGAAAGAACAAAAGACGATACATCATCCGTGCTCCAATTGGGGTTCTTGTGGAAGCCAAGTCCTTCATAGAAAGGCTCCGCTGTCTTCAAAGAGTTTACAGGCAGATTGACGAAGATGACTGGCGTATGAGGCATTGTGACTGTATAGAAGTTAGTAAGAGTCAGTGTGGTGCGGACTTAAGTCGGAGTTAAGCACTGAGGCGGGTACCTATTGGAGATGCGATGGTTTGGGATGGGTTTGTTTCTCGACAATCTGTGATGCCGACAAATCCAAGAAGTGAATTGAATCAATCTCTGGCATGCCAAAATACTCCTTCATCCTCTCTGTTGATATATGCTTTGTTGTTCTGCTCTCCGCTTTGCCAAGACGGGAAAGTGCCAGGCAGCAACGCGTCTAATCAGGAATCGCACCATCGCATAGTCACGTGAAGCGCGTCATGACCACCGCAACGGCTATGACAAGCCCTGGGCGTTGCGTGATGATATACGATGAATGGTTATGATTCGCTTGGACGACCAATACTCTGACATAAAGTTCGCAGCGGAGAGATTCTCGCAGCGCCAAACCTTTCATCAAGGCAGCTATGCGGGGTGATGGTCACTCTGCTCTCGCATTCAACATCCCGAATACGAAACGAACCAAACAATTGGTGTAACTCAGAGTATCTGCCAATCTCATGTCACCAAATTCCGCGCTGTCAGGTGGAGCTGCGGTCTTCTGAACTATCTGCTACTACAAGGCATTTCTAATGGAATAATGACAGCGAGAACATCTCAACGTCGGCTGAGACTGTCTTTTCATCAAGCCACGAATCCAATCCTATCTTTGAGGTTTCCCATATTTGATAGAATCTTCAAGTCAAATCCAACATGTTCAACATGTCGGCCAGCAACTACACGCCTCCATCGACAAAATTGGAACGATTTCGCTATATCCGAAAGAGCATGAATCCGTGAAGACGACCGACGTCCTATGTCTCATTAGAAGGATATCGCCATGTTGGCGCAGCATGAACTTTCGGGGCAGAATAACATGGTAGGAAGTCAGGAGTGTAACCCACAAGCACATATCGAAGTTTTCCCACTGGGCGGTATGTTGAAGCATTCAACGATTAACAAATTAGTATATTTTCCAATGTCTTGGGATCGAACATGAGTTTTCCGCAATATGTAGCGTGGCTGCCGTTGGCTTCTACACGTCGTCTGCTACAAGATTGGCCCTCGATACATCTGGCTGTTCCTTTACATTTGTTGCCGTCGAATTGATGCTCCCCTGAAACTATACGACATTGTATATATTCGTTCCTTAATTCTTTTCACTTTGGTAGCGGATTGCGTACGTCATTGCCGCCTTTTGACCTTTCACTTTGACCAATGTTGGCCTTGGCGCACCTCTCTCCTTCTCACTGCCATACCAATCCGCCCCACAAGCATTTTCACAACGCTCGACTCATCAGAAATCTCTCTACTTCAACTTTCAATCTTTACATCCTACATCGTGGACCGGAGAGACGCAAAGAGCGCACTTGCAAATTGAGGTCTTGCGCACACGCTGCGATATCGGCTCGGTTTCTTGTGAGCATTGTGTTTGCGCACCCGCAAAGAGTTAGTACCCCTCTTAGCCTCACTAGCACGTAGTTATATGCGTGCAGCGCAAGTGCTTGCTAACGCTCAATCTGCACACAGACTGCACAGCGAGTAGACTCGATCGCTTCCAACCCTCTGCAATTTAGATACCGACGCGCAACCAGCCTCAATCGATCACGCCGCAGACGCCTCTGACGCGAAGATGAACAATACCTCGACCAACCAACGACCTGAACACATGAAGAAAGCGCCGCGCGGTCTACGCCAGCGGACCAGCATGGCTCTCGATCCCGCAATCTTCCGGCCTAGTCCAGCGCCCTTTATGCCTGACCCTGAACAGCTGAAGCGCGACGCTGTAGCGGCTGCCATGGCGAAGGAAGCCAATCTGAATGCCTACAGAGTCAAGAAGGGCCAGCTTTCCCACGAGGACTCTCGCCGTCGCACAAACCGCCAGGATCTCCGCAATGCTCTCGAGCAAATCCGCGACGACATGCAGAATACAGACGTTCTCAAGGAGATTGACATCATGCTTTTCGTTGCGGCGTGGGAAAACAACATGTGGGACACTACTGGCGGCATCTGGGACACATACGAGACCAAGGCTAAAGATGCTCTCTCCGACTGCGACAATTGGTATCTCTACTGGGAATCTGGAGATGTGTTGTTTGGATCTGGCGCTACCGGCCATGATATGTTTGAGGCTTTCCTAGAGAGTTCCCTCAAAGCTTTGACAAAGACGAGGAAGATGTGCAGGACGACGACGACGTTGATGCCGAAGGCGAGACGGACAATGAAGAGCATTGTGCTACTGAGGACTCTGATGATGAGGAATGGCAGACTATGCCAGGTGTCGGTGCAGACCATCTGCCACACCAAGGGTCGGGCACAGCCGACTTTGCAGCGGACTCACAGACGCACAGCAGTGATCTCGACACAGCAGGCCGCCTAGACGATGTTGGCAACACAAGCGGTGAGAGCATTGACGACAGGTTCAGAAGATCTCGCAGGCTTCTCGAGGACTCCGTGCGAAACCTTCTCGATCGTGCTTCCGGCGATGACCAAATGCCTCGCGTCGAAGCTTATATGATCGCCGAAACCACGGAATGGAATATCTTTAGGTTCGAGTATAAGCCCAGGAAGAGCATGGAGAACTATCAACGGAAGCTGAAGGCTTGGATCACCAAGCTAGATGCCATGGACAGAACCTGGTTCACAGTAGACAAGAAAGGCGTTTCGGGCCAAGAGCAATTCCGCAAGTTGGCTCGTGACTGCTTGAAGCAACGAGACACGATCCGCCAGAACGCTCGACACTCTATCAAAGCCGCGCTGCAAGAAGTGCTGCGCATGGATCCTCCTACAACCTTGTTCGTCCAGGACGATGTGAATAATATGGCTGTCTGCTGGGAACAGTCCATTTTCGAAGAATCTGGGGATGATGTTGCCGAGTATCACGGAATACTTCAGGATGACATTGACAACTTTGAAGACTGGCAACATTCATGGACAGATGAGTGGGACGGCGGCTTCAACGGACAGGAGCTTTTCGAAGTGAAGTTTCTGGAATTGTTTAGCGAATGTTCCAGCCCACCAAATGAGGCAGAGAATAGCGACTATGGAGCCGATCCCATCGATGAAGCCGCAATAGATGCGCGTCCCAATACGCAAGGGATCGACTCCTTTGGTAACAACCAATCTTACAACGCCCAAACTTTCACGTCGCATAACCAAGCTCCTAGTCAGAGCATTGAGTACCAAGAGTCTCCTGCTTCGCCGCCTTCATGGGAGCAGGGATTCGATAGCTCACCTGATCTCAACCACGGGAACTACAGCATCAACCCTGACAGCGCCGCTCACTACGACTTCGGTAGCCTTGCACCACAAGCAAGTACAGGAGACCGACACGTTGAATATAATTCAGCGCTACTTCCTTACAAGCAAGGCCATGGCACTGGCCGTAGCCAGACTCCTATCAACACGCGTGACTATAATATCGACCCCGCGTTACTTTTGCCTTTCACCATTCCTGGCCTCAATCCTGTATCACAAACTGCGGAGGAATTCCAGCAATCACAGCGACATGATGACCCTTTATTCACCACTTTTCAAGATTCTCATGCGGTTGATGGGGACGATGAAATGGATCTCGGCAACGACGAAGACTTCTACGGAGCTGTGACCCAACCTAAACCTTCGACATGTATCAGTATAGCTGAACAGCAGCCTACTAGTCCGACGTATGAGGTTCCGTACGATAACACAGCTTATGAAGACTACGATATGGACGTCGATGTCCCACAGCCACATGTCACTCCAGATCAGACGTATACTATTGCTCAGACGGCCACGACTGGTGCAAGTGCAACAAGCGTTCCCGAAGGCACGTCTTCTTACCAGCCATCATCCCTCACCTTCAAGTTCAATGAACCACGAGCGGAGGGTGCTTCGATTTCATTAAGCCAGAAGATTGGTCGGCCCATGTGGCAGCATGATAGGTCTCAGCCTATCTCTGGTAGTCCCACGAAAGCTGATATGCCTGCGGAGGATGCTTCAACGCACTCCGCCATACCAGCCTCTGATGATGAGACGGACGATCTAGCTGCCGCCATAATGTTCGAGCTTGAAAACGCAGAGTCTAGTACACCTGAGAATCTCGAGCCATCTGAGATGCATATCGATACTCCCACCTCGCCTCCGACACAGGCTCCTTCCGGCCCTAGTCCGGATGATGCGAGCTCAGAGACTAAGTCGTCTGAGCCTACGCCAGCTAAGGAGTCCTCGCCTCGCTTGTTCGCTGGCTTTAATCTCGAGGCATGCGAGACGACTTTCAAGGCAGAGAATTTAATTCCTCCACAGAAGCTCAAGTTCGACTTTGGTGTTAGTACGGCTGATTTGAGCCAGCTGAAGAGAGAGGCTGTAGTGCCTCAGAGCATCTTGCCGTCTCTAACGGCTGCGGGCCAAGCTATTGAAGAGGAACAGGACACTGCTTCTTTGGCGTCTGCAGAGTTTGAGACGGTTCAAGCAGAGTCTGTCAGCGTTGATTGCGAGGATGACATCGTGCCTGCATCTGACCAGACCGAAGAAATCCGGGATGATGCTTTCTACGACAGCATGCTCCGCAAGATCTTAACATCGGATGACTCCGCAAAGTCTCCTATCATGCTCAGCCAAGATCCATCGTCGGCTGCGCCATCGAACTTGTCGATCAGCAACATAGCTGTCACGATCGACGTTGCGCCTACTTTTGAAGCGCATCGATTAATTGTGGCTTCACCAGAACAGGTCGAGAAGGTGATGCACAATCACGACGTGAAGCATCGTGAGCTTCTGGCGAGGATGCAACATCTGCAAGATATGATCGACACCTTGCAATGTTTTGGCTCTCTTTTTGAGCCCGAGCAGATGGAAACCGTCGCATCTGAGATTGAAGATGAAGTGAAAGTCTTCGGGACATTTTCCGAGCAACATATCACAGGCCAGCTTGCACGCACTTCCGGAATGGCCATAGTGCCCGAGGAGAAAGATCAAGATGGATCGACTGCATCTGAGGAACCCAATCAGGACATAATTCAAGACTCTGAACGAGCCAAGGAAGACAATTCGATGGCGGACGAAGACTTTGATCAAGCTTTGATCGAGATGGAGCTTGAAGATGTCGTAAGTATCCATGACACGGAGCAAATCGTTCTTGATCACGATGTCTCGAATAAGCAAACCGACATATCAGATCTTGCAGAGTCAGAAATCACGCTGGACAAAAGCAAGCGCACTTACACCTCCGAGCATTATTCTTCCGAGCGCCGCGACAGTGCCGACGGCGAGATTGAAAATGCCATCGTAGACCGCCTCATTGAGACTTTTACCAATATGTCCGTCAGCTCCGAGGAAGATATGATCGATGTCAAGGCTACACCGGAGAAGATGGAGTTAGTGTAACCTGATGAGCGAGTTCAGAAGGATCCTGAAATCCTCAAATTGACTACGCGGATCCAGGAGAGAAATAACGATTGGCTCCGCACACCCGTCGCAGATCTACCAAACTCCGTACGCACTATCGGCCAGAATCTTTTCAACGCGTACACCAACATCGATCCTAACAGCACGCCTTCCATCAAGCAGCTCGCCCGTCTGCTAAAGAATTGGAAAATCTTGATGAACATGGTTGATCAATATCGCTACCTCCGCAACCAACTCGACGATGTCGCCGTCAACAAACTACATGATCTTGCGCGTGCCATTCGCAGCGATCAGATGTCCATCAACAATTGGACTACCCTGGCCGCTCAAGCCCGCACCGAGAACAAAGAACTTGGTGCACAGCGATACGATCGCTTCGCCGCTCCAGCGATTGCGCACAAAGAGTACCTCGTCGATAAGGCAAGTGAGAACTTGCGTGCGATTTCAGCGGCGTACCATGCATATTACAACGCTGCGCAGATCGCATGGACCGATTACGAACTCTTCATCAAAGAATCATCGCTGGAAGCGATGTTGAATTCTACTTTGAAGGATTTTAGTGCGCGTATTAGGGACGCGTATGAGATTTTTGGTGCGGTGTGCGAGGATATGTCAATTGATGTAAGTGCACCATGAGTTCAAACCATTGAATCATTGTGCTAACGATGAACAGTTCGAGGAGGGTCTTGACGATGAGCTTTAGACTATGTATTGCGTTATTTTCTAGCGTTGTGCTTGTCGTTACTTCGTAGCAGTTGGGTATTTTGTTCTGAAAGTGTGATGGGCCAACATGGGTCTGGTGAGAGGCATTGGTGCGCGCAACCACGTTGTCGCGCACATGGAGGAATAGGGAAGCGAGAGTGTGCGCCCACGGCGTGATACTGATTGCTAGTATTGGAAGGGAAAGCAATATGCTTGGCGTAAAGTTGTACTGTAATTGTAGTTGTGACGAGAGTAACACCGCGAAAAGTTGGAAGTTTGGCAGCGCCATGGCGTGTTAATAACGAGTGAGTGATCATCTAAACATTGTCTCCATCATCCAACCGTCCCAGTCTACACCCACTGCCTATCTCCATTCTGCGAAATGAACTTTCCTGCAAACCCATCCTCAATGCTAATTCTCTCCCACGTCTTCCTCATCACCGGAATCGCCTCCTCGACCGGTGTCGGGCCCTTGAAATGCGGTGCGTACACTACCACCCTCTCCATGAATCCTTGAAGACCCGCAATTTGCTCCGGAGTGACTGTATTGTCTTGCGTCAGCTAACCGTCCAATCGATTCTTCCAACGAAGGAAGAGGAAGTGTTTCAGTGAACTTACCATTATCGAAATGCCCCACCTCCACTATCCCAGGACTCATGCTCACGAACAATACACCGTCTTTCTTGTACTGGGCGCTGAATTTGGCTACGATGACGTTCAGGGCTGCTTTGGAAGCGGCGTACAACCCGCTGTTCTCGACACCGACATCGTTGATGAGGTCGAGATCAGCGTGCCCGCTGGATATGGCGATGACTTTCTTGGTCTTGCTTTTCAGGACCAGAGGAACGAAGAGATTGAAGAGGTGGATATTGCCCGTGACATTTGTGTGGAAGAGCTCTGCTGTGGTTGCTTCGAGCTCAGCGACTTTGCTGCCCCTGTTGTAGAGAGATTAGAAATCGCGAGCTACATGGACAGTATTGGTTATTGGACGGAAGAGACTCACAATGCACCAATGGGGTCGTATGCATCCAAATGGGTCACGGAAGCACCATTCGCGACTAAGTAGTCGATTCCACGGTCGCCAAGAATCTCGGAAGTGTCGATAGCCGCCTGCTTGAGGCTTGCGTAATTGGTGAGGTCGGCATGGAGGATATGGACATTAGATCGACTGCCTAGCTCAGCCGCTACTTTCTTTTCAGTCGCTGCTTTGTTGCGCACGAGGCCGATGACCAGGTCATCCGAGTTTGCAGAGATTTGCTTGAGAAGCTCGAACTACTAAGGGTAAGCGTATGCTGTGCAAGATCCTGAAAAGCAGGCTCACCCCAATCCCTTTCGAGACGCCGGTGATAACGTAGACAGACATTCTGTGTGGGTAGATATTGTTCTAATAGTTAGTTTGAAGTACTGAGCTTTGGTATGGAATGAAGGCTCCATTCAAGCAGTCTTATATACGCAATCTTGTATGCTTCTTGGCAGGCATTCGCTCGGAAGCGTAATGAGCTAGTCCGCGGATGAGATTTGACCCACAATGTTGCATGTACAGCTGCGCTGACACCTTCGAAGGAACACGCCAGGGGAGCTCCATGGGTGCTGGAAACTTAACTTGAGTAAATTGATCCTATACTCGGATCTGAGAATCCCTATTCTGTGAAAACTTCGTTCTTCCTTTGCTTGTCTAAATCAATTTCTCGCGCTTACTTGCGTGGTATCTGGCGTGAGGCCCTCGGGGAGATCTAGACGTGATGCTACGGTGAATTGTATCATCACTTTGAGAATAAGAAAGCCACCATAACAAGAAAAAATCTTCGGACATCGTCTGCGCCCACCAGACCTTGCTCTCAATAACGCCGTTCGTTCCCCATGCTTGAGTATGCCGTCAGGCGCGAAAGGTGGACTGCGGTATGATGTTGCGGACTAGCGCTCCGCAATGCGGAATAGCGTGCGGGCGAGGGGCCAATGAGCGTAGGTGTTCGCCCGATGACAAATGCGCACTTGAGGCACTCCGCTCGATGTCCGCACCAGATGAGTTGTTGCCGAACTAGCATGGTAACTTCATTTTGCGACTATGCCGAAAACTGCGGAATCGAATGCTTGTACCGCCTGCGCGAAGTCGAAGCGCAAGTGTGGGCGGCAAATGCCCTCATGTGTGCGTTGCGCGGACAGGGGTATTCGTTGTGTTTACCCGTATTCGACACGTGAGGCGCCATCATCTTTGCGGCCGCTTCTTTCTGAACCAGAGAGTGGCTCAATACCAATAGCGGACGATGGACCGCGCGGCGAAGGTGCGGGGACTTCGTTCTCTAGCGGCACAGATCACATCCCAGCAGAAAGCCTCAGTCTGGAAATGTCATTTCCACTCATGTACAATGAGTCCTCGACGTCCTCAGCTCTCATTCAGTCGCTTATTGGCCACATACCCGATGCAGACTGGTTCCTTGCACCCGACACCTGGAGGATGACCCATGTGATGGACAATATGGCCACGGTGCCGATTGGCATTCCGAAAATGAAGGACTACATTTTGCTGTTGCAATCTTGGTTCAGAAGATGGGTAACTCAAGGAAGCAATCCTTTTGTCCATTCCCATCTTTACAAAGCAAACTTTCCGGCCTGCGTGCAGGTCGCGTATGCCACATTGGCGAGCTACGTCCATCGAACACCAGAAAATACAGACATCATCCTCCGTATTGTGGCAGATCGGTCAGCTGAATTACTCCAGGGGCATGGTGCGGTCCCGAACAGGAATGGCACAGAGAGTTGGACCGCTGAAGGGCCTCAGGAGATCGATCTATTCACCCAGCTGTCCAGGCTGCACGCGCTCATGGTATACCAAATCATCGGCCTCTTCGATGGCGACATTCGCTCTCGCCATGTTGCCGAAGGTCAAATGTCCGTGCAAGACAGCTGGGCGAATATGCTCTTCCAGGCGGCCTCCAAGACATTGACAAACACCCGCGATGCTGGGACCCAGCTAATCGGCTCCTTACCAAGACCTACCACAACCTTGCAGCAACGTTGGTACCTATGGATCCTCTCAGAGAGCATTCGCCGCACCTGGCTTATTGCCAGTAGCATGTTTTCCATCTACTCTGCTCTGCAGCAGCGCTGGTCAGTGTGTCCAGGCAGCATCATGTACAGTAATCGTAAGGGTATGTGGTCCGCCGAAAGCAGCACAGATTGGGATAGATTATGTTCGAAGGGAGGGGCGGCGTCTTTGCAACGCTTCGCGTGCTCGAGGCTTCCGTATGAGGCCGATCCCGATGACATTGACGAGTTTGGCGATGCCATGTTAAACATGACTGTCCACGAGGAAATATTGGAGGAATGGAAGAACAGAAACAGATAGAGTACAATGACTTAGTAAGTAGTTCCGCAATGCGTGTTGTTGTGTTACTTGAAGGTTTTGTGGAGAACCTGCCCGTCTGTTTGGCAAGTGCAGCCGGGTTTGGAGTTCGGTCCGGCAGGCGGAAGCGAACCAGGTCAACGTCAACCCCTGCATCCTTGCGGTCTTCATCACTTCAGAGGAATTTTTATATCTACAGGCCAACTCCGTTCGGTGCCAAAGGATCTTCTTGGAACTAGTTGTTACAGTCTTACAATGCTAGCTAATCTCGTGGGTATTCTGTTGTAAAAGCACGGCGCCTGGGTCCACTCCGTAGCTGTACCTATGCTACCCCTTCACAGTGCAGTTTGGCCTGTAGAATTCGTCATAGCCATCTTATTCAAGGCTAGTTCCCCAACGATAATCAACATGGAAGCTTCCCAGAAGACACGTGAATGGCGAGATGTGCCAGACTGTGGTGAGCTTTCAACGCCAACCAGCTCATCGCAACATGGAAGAGGGTCATATACGATAGTCATTCGGTGAGAGAATGAGGAAATCTGATTGCCTCCGGTTTGCAGCGGCGATGGTGCACCCTTGAAGATAAATGGTCCTCCCGCATTGAGCTTTCACGCTGACCAACCCAATATGGCTGGGGATATGCTTGGCAGACGTGCCAAGTGGGCCTCGCTTGTAGGTACCCACCCCGACACTTATACCACGCCAGAAGGTTGCGTATTGTCACAGCAGCATCAACTCGTTGCAACAGACCTGCTCTCCACACCACCGCACTGCCAGTGGCACAATTCGAGCATACCCACCCAATTGAACACACCAGAGGCATTCCGGTGACAGCTCTATCGACTCAACTTGCTCTTTACTCGCGAACCGGTAGCTCTGTACTCAAGCGTGCGCGCCCGCACTGACAGCCGATCACAAGTCGAGCACTCCGCAACAACTACGTGGATCATGTTTTCAAACACTGGTTTCTCTGGCCTGCCCGGCATCCCTAACATTTCCGCCAATGGCGCGAATCAATCCTCGCACACATCGCAGGCCCCGTCATCTGCTGGTCCTCAACACTCCATGGTGTTCAAGGACGGCTTTGATGCCGCCACCCCTCCTGCGTTCGGAAGCCTCAGCAATCCTTTCGCCCACCTGACCTCACAAACGACTACGTTCCCGACCGCGACCTCGTTTGGTTCTACAACCAGTACTACATTCGGTGCGCCTGCAGCAGCCTCAGCCTACCCAGTCCGTAAGACGGCCAGGCCCCGAGCTAGAATTCCACAATCCGCGCGACCTGCCCAGACACCTCTACTTCAGGACTTTGGAGAAGTAGCAAGTCTTATTCCAAGCACACGGCCTTCTGGAGAAGATGAGACGGGCAGGGCGGTTAGCGATCGAGATACCAAGAAGTCTAGCGACGGGATTTGCAGGTCGGACGAAGTGGTGCACTTTGCCGCTGGGTACGAGGACGCCTCTCGCGAAGGCGCACAGCTATTGGCAGAGGCTGCAAAGATGACAGTGGTAGAAGGTAACTCACAGGAAGTCTTCCAAACTTCCACAGTCCCGGTCAGCAGCCTGGTTGCACCAGATCCGCCAATCTCGTTCACGGCGCCTGCTGATATAGCATCCGGCCCTCCTACAAATCCGTCCACCTTCATGGACGGGTACCAATCAGTTACCGTGGAGGTTATCGATGTGCCCCAAGCTGCAGGCCCAGATTTAATGGCGCAGCGTAAGGCTCGTCAGGCTGAATCTAGGGCGCAGAGGCAGAGGGAGAAGGCGCTCCAGACACAGCGAGATTCAACTGACGTGGCTATGGCCGTACCTGAGCATACTACTTCTTCACATGGAGCTCAGCGCCCGCTGCCAGCATTTTCGTTCTTGGCGCCGACGCCTACCACCAGTGGCCCTCAATCTCCAGCGCCAGCATCCGGCACTCAGACAGGCTTCAATCTCAATGGTCTCTTGGGGTCGATAAGGGGGTCTGTGGCTCTTAACGATGCCAATACGCCTGCTAAGCTGACTTCAGCCTTGCCGCCAACCGAATCTCTTTCCAATCCAGTGATCTTGAAGTCTCAAGACAAGCCACGTCAAACCCTTGATAACATGTTCTCCCTGCGCAACAAGTCATCCCCATCGGTGAAGGAAATGTTTGGAACCATCTCACAACAGATGACTGTCGCAAGCAAGCCTGCTGAGGTTAAGGAGGTGGCTCGCACAGTGCCTTTCGACGCCCCGCTTGCGGAGAAGAAGCCTGTTGCACCTGGTCCAACTTCAGTCAAACCCGAGGTTCCAAACAAGGAAATTAAGAAGCCAGCCACACTTCCTGAGCAGAACACTCATGTCAAGGTCATGAACGCGCCTAGAACTACGCTCGATCCACCTGTCAAAGTGGATATTGACGCGCCGTCGAGTGCAATCAAGGATGTGGCTTCTCCCATCGCCTCAACGTCTACCAAGCCACAGTCTTCTGATGCTGAGAAGCTCGACCGAATGCTCAAGTTGATCACTAGCCTGCAGTCTAGCATGAACCAGCAGCGCGTAGACCAAGCGCTGGCTGAAGAGACGCACAGAGGTTTGCTGGCTGCGATGGCAAGGAGGCTGGAAGCAAGCAAGCAAGACCACAACGTGCAAATGAAAGCGCTGGAGACTCGACTTATTGCTCATATGGATGTCAAGACGTCAGACCTTTACGAAATCATCGACGCTCAACAGAAGCAAATGGAAGAGCTGGTGCGCCAGCTGCAGCGAATGGCTGGTGCCGACAAGAATGTGATCGAGAAGAAGAAACAAGAACTCGCCCAAGCCGAGCTCGCTTTGGCGGATCACCAGAACAAACTTATGGCTCGTGAATCCGCGCTAGAAAAGCGTGAACAGGAGCTGGAGACCAAGCGTGCGACGCGAGATGCACATGACGCCCAGACCAAGCTCGCCTTGGACGAGCGCGCACACAACATTGAGCTAGAGGAGACTGCGATAAAGAAGAGTCTGAAGGATTTAGAAGCCAGGCAGCCCGCTACAGCGACGGTGAAGGTACAGGCCAAGGAAGCGCCGGTAGAGGTCGCTGCGAAGACCCAACGTGTTCCAGTTGCTCCCGTCCATACGCAAGCAAAGCCTGTCGCCAAGCCGATGGTGGTAGTCTCCAATCCTGCTGTACTGCCACATCCAGTTCAGCCGTTGGTCAAGGCTGTCAGTGCGGATGTCAAGAAAGGACCGTTGCCGCAGTCCGAGCAGCTTACGCCTACTCCGGCGCCGCAGGCACTGACTGAAGCTAAGCTCCAGCCATCTTCAACTCTATCACAGCAGCTCAAGCCGGCGGACAAAGTCTCGAACTCTCTTCCGGCAGCCCAGCAGCATCATGCCGCGCCACCCGTCTCCTCAACCCTCACGAAGGCTGATTCCTTTGTTCCACCAATCCGCAACTCTCCCTACACGACTCTCTATGCCAACGCCCTTACCAATCTCAGCCATAGCTCTCTCCCAGCCCGTTCGCATGATGTACAAGCCCAGCGTCTGGCCACTCTTCTCTCTTTCGAATCTGATTGCCGCAGCATCTCTGCAACCGATTTCCACAAATCTGTCACGTCTTGGATTCCCAACTGGATCATCAAGAACATCGAACCCTTGTACAGCGAGCCCGAGCTGTGGGCCAACTTCACATACATTGAGCGCCTTTCCGCGCGTGTCTCCGCATTCGAGCGCGTCTTCCGCCGCCAGCGCTATCTCGAGCAGGCACACAAGTCACTGATATCTCTACCTCGACACGCCGGAGAGTTTGGGTGGTCGCATCGATGCGTCGAGGCTGAGCTTCGTAACGACGTGGGCATCTTCAAGAACTGGCACGACGCGCTTGTTGAATTGTCTGAGACGATGGATTTCGGCGAGCCCGCTAAGTATAGTCTGGCGTGGTATGCGCGGGAGGAGAAGATTCGGCTGATTGATAGGCTGAACTATGTCGCGGACCGTGGGGATTGGTGTGTTGAGGAGAATTGGGAGTTGGCAGATAAGGAGTTTTAGAGGGGAGATGGGAGATGGAAGAAGAAGAGAATAGAAAAGAAGGAAAGTCCACGCCAGTGAATGGCATAGGAACGTATCGCATTGACGGTACTATACGACACACCAACACAACAACACAACATAACAACATCATCCACGCCAGCCAGGCACAGGAAGTTCCGCAATGTCGGCAACACAAATGATGTTATCCACGCTAGCAATAGCACAGGAAACAAAACCGCGTCGACGAATACAGGAAGATATGTAGAATGTAAGAAGTAGAGCTTGATCGAGACAATACAAAACTGAAATTACTCCATTGTTCCCAACACACCGCGTGGCTATTTATGTGCGTTTCGTAACTTGAGCAACAGATGTTTTTAGTATTTATTTTTCTCTTATTGATGCAAATTATCGCCAGGACACCCATAACGCCAGAACTCCCCAAGTCCCATATCCCCAGGCCCCTACCAGGCTAGTACACATAGCCAAGTGCGGACATTAGCGATGGCTGATGGTTCGTAGATGGTTTTACCACTCCTCTAACACATTAATGACTTCCCACTCCTTCCTGTCATCATCTTCGATGGCTTCCCATTCATCCTCGCTTTGCTCATCGAGTACATGCGAGTCTTGCGCATCAGCCTGAGCGTCAGTCTGCGTCGCGGCATTAGCGTTCGACACATCCTCGTCAACACTTCCACTCTTGACCTCATCCCCGCCATTCTTGCCAGATTCGAGTAGCTCAGATACTTCAGTATCCGCATCATCCTTGCGATCCACTGCATCCTCGACTTCAAAACGGACTTTCTTCCCCGTACTCCCGGCCACCCCCATCTTCTCACCCATCTCACCAACCCCCATCACCTCCTCTTCTAGCACCAGTCCAAGCCTCTTCAACTCCACCCCTGCTTTCTCACCCTTCCTACGCTCCTCTTCCCCCTTCCTCAACTCCTCAACCCTCTTCTTCCTCGCCAACCTCACAACTTCCTTCCTATACTCCATAACACTCCCCTCCTCCCTCTCCCTCTCCCTCAACACCAGCATATCCCTTTCCCTCTCCTCTCTATACTTCCTCTGCTCAGCGATAATTTCATACGCTTTTTGTTGCGCAAGGAGGACGCGTTGGGCGTGGACTTGTTCTTTTTCGCGCTGGGCTTGTGTGTGTTTGCGAATCTGTGCTTCGTCGGCTTCGCGTTTGGCTTTGAGTTTGTCGCGCTGGGAGGACAGGGCGTCGCGGTGTTGGCGCGCGAGGTGTGTTTTGGCCATGAGTTCTTGCATTTTTAGGAGGGCGACGTGGTTTGCTTCGGATTTGCGCGCTTCGTCTTTTGCTTTGTGCTGTGTGGCTGTGGGGGTGGTGGATGATTCGAGGGTAGTGGGTTTCTTGGGGTTGGGATCGGATTTGTTGTTCTTTTCTTCGACCTTCGTTACGTCGAATCCAATCATCTTCCTGATCTTGTCTTTCATCTCGTCTTGGTCATCGGATCCCCAGAAGCCCCATCCGGGCGCTTTCGTACGGACCAAGTCCCAGATCTCGTCTTCGCGTTTGCGCATCTCGGCGGGCAGGTTCTGGATTCCCTGGCCTTTGCGGACGCGCCAGTATGCTTTTTCGGAATTGATGCTGTGGCCGAGGATGTGTTCGAGGACGGTGATATCGGTGGGTAAGATGCCGGGGTCTGCGGTCGGGGTGAGAGACAATTCGGGGCTTCCGGACGGGTTCGCAACTGTGGAACTCGGACTGGACGGGGGTTGTGGCGGCGCAGGCGGTATAGGTATGTTTGAACCTGCTGGGAAGTACTGGTAGGTAGGTGTTTGAAGGGGACTAGAGAACGTTAGACGGTTCAATCGAACTGATCAGTGGGCTAGGTGGCTGACGGCAGACCAAGCCCCTGGAGGAAGGGGCTAGGCAAAGAGTATTCTGGCACATATGCAATCGGCTCGATGCTTGGGACCAGGGGCACAATGTTCTGCTGAAACGCCGGTAGAATATGTCCACCTGCTTTTGTTTCTGTTCCATACTTCTCACGCAGCATAGTGAGTCGATGGGTGTCACCGTGTCCGCTAGGCGGTGCAATGTGGAAGTGGGTATTATCCATCTCTGGAAGGACGCTTCGCGTGGTGTTGTTTCCGTTGGTAGCAGCCCTATTGCACAACGAAAACCAAGAAGTATTTTGGCCAACAGCGTTGTTTGCTGTTTGAGAAGTGGTCCTCAAGGCTTCGTCGCTTGTATCGTTGGCAGTCGCCAGCCACCGTCTGCGGTGCTTCGGCACAGGCTTTTCAGGGCGATCCATGTGGTAGCTATCGTTAAATCAGTACGCTTATAACATGCAATCATTGAGTGCCATACACCTGTAATATATTGCGACTTATTAGATAGAAGTTCTGGGTCAGGCTGTGCAAGTGAAAGGGGATAGCAAAGTCAGAAAGACAAGTTGACGATTTGAATGATGATTCGAAAGTAGGGAATGCTGGGTAGAAAAAGCGGGGTTGCATATTGGAAATGGGTTGATGATGTGCTATCTGGTACGGACCGGACTTGACAAAGCGCCAGACGAACCGGTCGGTTCCACTCTGGCGGATCTGCTGCGAAAAGTGAAGTTTCGAGGAGAATTGCCCTTCAATCGGCATAGATAGTCTTCGTGCACTCGTCCTTATATTGTCGAGTGAGCCCACAGTGATCGTGTGTCAGTCTTTGCCGGTATGAAATAGGCATGCATGCTCGATTCTGGCACGGAACCATTGACACATGAAAGCCATGCATACATCGTGACGAATCAGATGTGTTGGTATTCCAGACGAGTTGTTCCGGAGGCCCCTCTTATCCGAAGGCCGCGATGGTACACTTGCTTGTGATGCGTTAGGTACTCAACCAAAACAACCACATCACGTGCCTACCAGATCGCTGGCGTCGAGCACCAAGTATCGCCATCATTCGTGCCCGTCCTAGCTTAACTGCTCCAGGCCATCAACTCTGATATTGTTGCTTAACAGGGAGCTAAACATCTATGGTACATTTTGCTAGTTTTTGTTTCCTCTTGTAGGATCCCCTGAGCCTATGCAGCCCTCACAAAACGGGCGAAAAGGAAGAAGCCGTACTTCATCGACGGGGCCTAGCTCTGCCGATGTGCCATTACTAAATTACATTGGACTCGACACCACACAACACGAACGCCCACATTATCAATACGTCTAGATTTGCAGTTACCTTGTGGAGAAGGACGAGGTTCGCGTCGATTTACTGGGGGTGATTGGGTCTTGGCGCGGTGTTGGCCCATGCGCGACGTCTGTTTGTGCTCGTCCCGCGAACCATAACATCCATCCACAACTTCATCCCCGTGCTGCATCCCCGCCATACGCACCTTTTGTTGCTGGCGCAGCTTCCAAACTCACCCAAACAGCTTCCGACGCGTCATGCACAGCTAATCCGCGCCTCATTTCGTCTCTCACCCATCGCGACTGCCGCACCGCGACGCGCGCTTCGACACCACCAAGTACCTCGACACGCACGCCTTCACAATGGCTTCCCGCAGCAGAGCGCCCGCCATCGGCTCAGCCGGATGGATCCTGCAAGAGCGCCATCAGTCAAACGCCCTGGTCGCGCAGGAGCTCGAGGATTTTGGCTTCTCAGTGCGCAATGAGCTCGAGTGGCTCAATGAGCACATGGCTGATGTCTGCGCCAACGACGGACAGTATGTCGCGCCTGCCTCCTTCAGCGCGTGCTCTGTACTGACCAATGGCTAGACACAATCTCGAGGTGTTTAAGACGCCCGGCAAGCTACGCGGCAAGACGCCTCGCACCGCCCGCAAGCAGGCCGCTGGATCGCGTCAGGTAAGACGACGCGCCGACCCTTCCATCCCGAGTGCTAACAGCCCGCAGCCTCTCGCCAGTTTGCTTGCCGCCAATGCTCAGAACAAGGCCAGCCCCGCGGAACAGAGTCTAAGAAACAACCTCCAGAAAGCCACCACCACCACCAAGGCGCGTTTCCAGATCGCTGAGGATGAGAATGCTGCGCGCGTCCAGTCTCCCGCGAAGACGCCAGTTGCGCGACAGCTCTTCGCCAAGGCCGTTTCGACCGGCAAAGAGAACGTCGACCGCAGCTTCCACGCCGATGTGTTCGACGAGCCTGTCACTCAGGCCACTGCTCCACCATGGAGCCCGCTCCACTCCACACAAGACACAGTCATGAGCTCACAGGCTGACGATGTCTTTTCACCGCCCCGCACCCAGTCTACACAACCCACACAGCCTACACAGTCGTTCCGCCGCTCAATACAAGAGACGGACGACGAGCGACGCGACACGGGCGATTCGTTCGTATCAGCCAAGGAAGCTTTTGGCAGCAAGCACGCGTCGCGTGAGAACTTGCGGGCCAAGGACGACGATGCAATGGACGTGGATGATGACAAGGCGGACTCTTCACGATCATCCGCCCAAGACACCGTCATTCGCCATGACCTCAGCTCTGCTGGCGAGGATGAAGACGAAGACATGCACGACATTCCAGATTTCCCTGAGCCGCCGCGCGTCATCTCAGAGCAATACAGCATTTCGGCAGAGACACACGACGCGCTCGACACCGCGCACCATCGCGCTCACGCGCCCGCGCCCGAACCCAAGACGCTCTTCGCGCCTGACATGTCCACGACACCTTCCGGTCAGCCCCCAGCTGTGTCCGAGGAATCCCACGATGACACTGTGGTGCACCACGATGTCGATGATCAGATGGATATCGACGACGATGTGCGTTCGCCATCGGATAATTCGAGCCCCGTCAAGCCGCTCGTTAGGAAGAGCAGTCTCACATTTGCATCCTTGCCTGCTCGAGAGCCGCTTCTCGCAAAGAAGAGCATGGGCAACCGCGTGTCGCGCAAAAGCCACGTCGATCCTAGCAAGGGCCGCAACAGCCAGATGGGCCGATACACTGAAGGCAAAAGCTTGGGAGGCAGCCAGCTTGCTTATCCCGCTGAGAAGCACCACGATGATTCGGACATGGAAGACGAGCGTCCAGGCCTCCAGCGCGAGGAGTCTGAAACCACCAAGATCCACAACAAAACGACAACACAGCGTCTGTTCGAGCGCATTAACATGCTCAAGCAGCAGAACGAAGCACCCAAGCGTGTCAGCCAAAATATCATGTCCTCGCAGTCGTCACAACAGCAGAGCTTTACTTCGGCACAGTCCAAGGAGGATGTTCCTCAAGCGCAGGCGCCACAACCCGCATACCCCAGTCTTCCCGCTGCCACACCTGCACCAGAGGAGGACGATAACGACGACTGGATCTCGCCCGTCAGAACTGCTCCTGCTCCTGCTCCCACTACAACCCGACCACCGCTCAGCAAGAGCCACACTGCGGACGTACACTTATCTCCCGCTAAGCCTATGCCATCCAAGCTAATCTCAGTTTCCAACCCGGATCTGTCGACAGTTGTGGAGTCAACCACTCCGGCTGGCTCTCCAACTGGTAAGAAATACATGGACGGCCCGCTCAGCGCTTCGAAAGCTAAGTTCTATTCAGCACTCCGTGCCGCCAAAGAGAAGATCATTGGATCAAGTGCCACCAGCGCCCAGGTCAAACTTGATGCACTTTCCGAGAGCCCTATGCGACCTAGGCTTCAAGCCACAGACTCTTCAGATGACATCTTCGGCAGCCCCAAGCGCACTGAGAAGCCTGGCATCTTTTCTCATCTGCGTTCGCCTTCCAAAGAGTCCAACAAGTCGACCAGGTCAACCAAGATTGCCGCCATGCCTGGAAGCCCCGTCAAAGACGACGGCCGTCGTACTCGCAGTTCGACTGAGCGCCAAAAGCAGAAGGAGAAGGAAGCGCAAGACAAAGATGCGAAGCAGAAGCAACGTGCTGAGGACAAGCTGAGAGAAATGCGCGAGAAGGAGCAGTCCAAGGCCGCCTTGCACCATCAGAAGAGTAAGGGCCAGTTAGCGAAGACTCCCACTGCGATGTCCTCGTCATCAAGCTTGAGGCAGCCCGCTCAAGTGTCTGCTGTAACCAAGACGCCCACCACCGCCTACTCTCAACAACCAGTCTCGCGTCCTGGTATTGCCCGGACCAACACTGCCTCGTCAAGAGAGCAGGATGTTGACTCGGCCGATGAGATGCCTCCGCCTCCGCCACCAAAGAGCCTTCTGCCTCCTCCAAAGACCACCAAGGCGGCTCTACGAGAGCCCCGAAAGCTCGTCAAGCCGAGCAGCAAGGAAGCTCTACTCAAGGCCAAGGCTCCCCAGAAGATCATGGTCAATCTGAACAGCAGCCGGTATGGCCAAGCGCCCCCTCCTGCGCCTCGTCCTGCGCCGACCGTGGCAAGCAAGCCTCTCCCCGCGGCACCTGCTACGACTGGAAGGTCAAACGCACCAGTTGCCAGACCACCGACAGCCGCGTCCAGCAGACCTGCATCAGCCTTGTCTGGTAAAGCTGGACATGCGTCGAAGACAGTACCAGCCGCAAAGCCTGCAGCTCCACGAGCCGTTCGTCCTCAGCCACAGGCCATGGAAAAGCCTAAAGCACCTGCACCACAGCCCCGTGCCGATCTGCCTGCGAACAGGCCTGTCTCGAGGATGCAAACTGTTCAAGACGCGAACAGGATTGTTGTTCCACCCGTCAATCCTGCGAAGCCACCAACCAAGCGGCCATTCCAGCCTGAGAACGACGAAACACTCCATCGTCCTGCTAAGCGACCATCGCAGCAGGCAAAGATGAATCCTATCACCCCTGGTCACGCCCATGCTCAATTCGCAAAGGGCAAGATTCCCTTCGCTGAGCCTGCCCATGCCCCGCAGCCTCAGCCTCCTACAATCCAGTATCCTAATGGAGACGACATCAAGCTTCCCGAGATCATGACCGATTCGGAGGATGAGGACTCTGAGAACGAGTTCGAGCAGCCCAGCTGGGTTAACACACCTAACCTCCGTGAGATGCTCGCCAGCCAGCAGCTCATGGATCCCGAACAGATCTTTGGCCCCATTGCTCCCCTTAACATGGAGGCCGTGTTCCCGAACAAGGAACGCCACAAGCGTTTCCGCGAGCGCACCAGCAGCGCTTTCTGGGCCAACGACCAGGTCACCGAGGAGGAGAAGAGGAAGGAGCGCGAGGCCAGGGAGCGTCTTGTGCGTGACGGCGCGTGGACATACAACCCGTCTCCCCGTCCGGCCCCGGGCCCATCTCGTTTGGGCTAGAAGGCATTCAGCCCTCTGTATATTGCTTTTATGGTGTATGATTGGTGTTGTGGCGTTATAAGCCCCGTCTGGGCGGTATAGGGACAGTCCTACGAGGACATAAAGGCTACGTTTATGATGATGGCATGGCGTTTTCTCGGTTGGGTTATAGCATCGACCGTAACATGGTCGCATTTTAGGCGCAAGCGGGGTCTGTGTTTTGTTTTACTTTTCAGTGCTTGTATAGTCGAATCAAGACGGCATGAATGTTCATTCTTTGTGTGTTTGTGTGATGAAGGTGAGGACTGCGGCATGTGCATGATTAGTGTCCTTTCCTTTCGACACGTGCAAATCGCAGATGGACATTTTCTGCTTACAGTGTACAATTAAAATACTTGTGTTAGGCTTTCGTTCTCTATGGACTTTGATTTGCATTTGAAATATGGCTAACGTGTTTTACCAGTCCCCGGGCCACACCAGTCCTCGGGCTACCCTACCAAATCGCGCGACGCGC